>CM064903.1:29615988-30053488 GCA_030347415.2 Decapterus maruadsi
TCAGAGTTGAATGAACTAACTGTTATCACCTGTTCTGAAACCTGTTGTGTTTTGCCACATGTAGGCCTATTGTATTTATTGTATTGTTTTTATTCCTTGTGGTGTAGCCTACTGTTGTATTTTATTTATTGATTTATTTATATATTAGGTTGGTGGATGCAAATTAGCCGCCTGGCTATATAATCCAGTAGTTACTGCAGTATTTCTTTTTAATTATACCAATGTTCATTAATATGCGCTGTCCCTACTCAAATAAAATGTTATTATTATTATAATACTCTGAGTTTCCTAGATCAACTCAGAGTTCAGGATTACACTCAACGTTTGTTGAACCTGCTTTGTGAAATGGACCCCAGGTCTTTGCATTAGAGTACATCAGTTTGCTTGTTTGTGTGTTTGGTTTCATCCATATTGTCCTTGTCGCTTCTCTTGTTGTTTTTTAAACACACGCAGATAGAGCGCATTTTTCCTACACTTGCCACACACATCCACACACTAATGATGTGTCACATCATTTTAGGGTTCACCAGATTAGTGAGTAAAACGCACTAAGATGAATTGTATCACAAACTTCTCACAATTTATCGTAATCTTTCATAATAAACTCAACTGCACTGCTGTTTGTTGCTGTTTGGTCAGACTTGATTTTTCATAGATTGATTTAGCCACTGGATGAGTTGTTTTTATTTATTTTTTCATCTAGTCCAACAACTGCGCAGTCCAACAACTACGATCTTCATGATCAACTACTTCTGATCAAACAGAAAGACACAAAACTCTTCTCTGTTCTACATCACTAACATGTGCACAACCTTTTCCTCTTTCAGCCTGGTCATTCCCTACTAAAACTTTATGGAAGTCTGATAGTTACTGTTTATGATGGATCATAAATTTGCGTATACGCCCAGTCCTGTGTAACCGTTTGGATTATGGTTAATTTATCTCATCATGAGCTGATAGTTGTGTCAGAGGACAAGAGGACATGTGAACATACTAAGCAGACAGAGCTGTGGCACCAGGAGAAGTCATCAGACGGTCAATGACAACAATGGCTCGTCCAGCGCTTCTTTACTTTCTGTCTCTTTTTTTTTTATTGTGTGTGCGCGCGCGTGTGCGAGAGAGTGAACATGTGGTTGTGTGTGTCAAACACACAGTAGTGATGTGCTCCCATTGGTTATGTAACTGATGAGAATACTTTTTTTTTTCTTGTGTTATAATATATATACATGTAATAGTAAACTCTGTAGAAAAAGTTCTCATAGAAAAGACAGTATCTCAACAGTGGGTTGAGCAGGCGCCCCATACAGTACGCAGAGATGGGTCCAGGGTGCCATTCCGAAGGGCCGCCATTCCGCACGTTTACTTTAATGTGTCGGAATGCCGGCCCTTAATTATGTGGCAAGGTGAAGAGCGCCTGGGCGGGGATTGAACCCACACCTCCCAGGTAAGAGTCACGCGTGCTTGCCAGTCAGCCAAAGGGACATCCCACATGATCAATTGGAGGCATAGTGACAGGAACCTCAACTGTCACAATTATTTATGGAAAAGGGGTGCCATTCCGAACCTGAAAAAAGTCTGTCATTAAAAGGTTTTGGTGCAGTGGTTAGAGCATCCACCTATGATGTGGGGGATCAGGGTTTGACTCCCAGAGGAGCTACATTTTAGCAGAGACTTTCTTGGCCTCTACCTAATCTTTTTACTAAACTTAACCAACTCCTTTCTACATTGCCTAAACCCAACCAAAACACAGAGCAAGGACATATATTTTTCAGCAGGAGCGCTGCTCGCACCTGGGTGAAACTTTGTTGAGGGGGAGGGAATTATGTCAATGAAAATGCCTTTGCATGGAAATGGCAAACAAACTCTGGAGCCACATTCAACATATTTCAGTGTAAATGAAGAACATCCGTTTTTTGTCTCCTGATAAAACATAGTCCAACAACTAGTTCATGTTTCCAGTCAGAGGTTAGTCCATGTAACATGTTTCTCAAAACACAGAGCAAGGACATATATTTTTCAGCAGGAGCGCTGCTCGCACCTGGGTGAAACTTTTTTCATTCATCAAGGATTAAAGTCAATGAAAATGCCTTTGCATGGAAATGGCAAACAAACTCTGGAGCCACATTCAACATATTTCAGTGTAAATGAAGAACATCCGTTTTTTGTCTCCTGATAAAACATAGTCCAACAACTAGTTCATGTTTCCAGTCAGAGGTTAGTCCATGTAACATGTTTCTCATTCAATGAGACAGTTAACAGATGTCACAAATTTTTAACATCTGTCACATAAGAGTACTAGATTTTAACTTGAACACTGCAGGCTTCATATTTCAGCCCAATCAGTGAGAACCCTTTCTCAAGTTACAGTTCATCCTATATGGTGGTCAGTGTCAGTTTTACTGTCGATGAGAAAATATACATTTGCATAAATGTGGGTGTGTCAAATTTCTCTGTTACACTATGTAAATGAGCTGATAGTTGTGTCAGAGGGCAGGACAGGACAGTGCTTAAGAAGACGGGGCTGTGGTACCAGGACAGCAGTCATCAGGTGGTCAATGACAGCAATGGCTCGTCCAGCGCTTCTTTACTGTCTGCTGTGGCTCGGTGAGTAGGAAACAACTGTTGCTGTTTCAACCAGTTTGAAATGATCCTGTGACACTGTGTTGATTTACTGAGTCCAGCTGTGATGAGGGGGCAGGTTTGGTTTGGATCATGGAGCTACAGGAACAAAGACCTTTCGAGTTCAACACAAAGATTTGACTGTCGCATGAATTCATTGACTTTTTGTGGCCACTGTTGTTTTCTAACTAACTTTCTCTTTCAGGTGTCACACTGAGTACAGCCATGAATCTAGACAAGAGGATCATCGGAGGTCATGACTGTGAGAAAGATGAACGTCTGTATCATGTCAAGCTAAGAATCACACATAACAGCTATTCGAACTGGGAAATAACCTGTGGTGGCTCTCTGATCAGAGACCAGTGGGTCCTGACTGCAGCTCACTGCTTGCCGGACAATTGGTGAGTAAAACAACTCGGACTACGTACACACCATGGAAATCTGAAGTTCATGTTTTTGTCTTAATTAAAATAAAAATTGGACAGATCCATGTAATAGACAGACTCACAGTTACATTATAATGTTTGTATTCAATTCAGTGATGTTCCTCTTTTTTCCTCTACCTTTAGGTCTGTGAAAGTTAAATATGTCCATCCACATATAGATGATCCGGAATTACAAGTCACACATGTCTTTAAGGAAAAACATGGTCACGACATCATGCTGCTGAAGCTGATCATAAAACCTTTTGCGTTCAAACTAATAGGTATTCCAGAAAGTCATGAATGTGACGTCACCAATGACATTAAAGTGTAAGTTGTGATCTCTCTCTCTCTCTCTGTCAGAGCTACTGTTTTATCAGATGATGTCACAGATCCACCACCGCTCAGCAGCTGTAATTACTGTATAGATGAGGCAACATGTTTATGATACTGCAAGCAGGCGTTTTAGCTTTTAGTCTGATTCAGATTATGATCTAAATTCAAATTAAATTGTGTGTGTGTCATCATATATTTCTTAAACAACCATGTCAGAAGACGTTTTTCTTCTTCAGATCTCAATCAAATAAAATATCAAAGGCAGACAGAAAATTGATTTAATTTATACATATATATAACACATTTTTTACAATGTGACCACAGTGGTCTGACAACCTTTGAAAATAACTGGACAACCTTTGAAAATGAATGCAACTCTGACTAAATGTTTTTTTTTCTTATTTTTCAGTGAAGATGTGTTTAACGTTGCAGGTCATGGGTTCAATCATTTTGGTGCCAATGATAAATTTGGTGAGGTTACTTTTGATTGTTTTTGGAATTTTACCTTTTATATCTAAATGTTGAAGCAAAATGTGTCATTATTATTGACATCAGTCAATAATAAGATTTTTTTAATATATATTTCAATTATGATATTTTATTTTTAGTTGTGTTTTCTATTTTATTTAACAAAATTATTTTTTTTTAATGAGGCAGACGTGACTCAGAAACCAACAAATCTTCAATGTCTCAACGATGTGCCGGTCGTAACATGTGATGAAGCTGCAATAAAAAGGATTAAACTGGCTGAATCACCCACTCCAATCCGACCAGTTGAAAACACTTTCTGTGCCCGAGCTCCACAAAAGGACACCGCTGTAGTGAGTTGTCTTGGTGTTTTATGTCATTAGAAAACTGAAGATGTTTGAGAATGATTAACTGTCATAATCATAAATCTGTATTTCTCTCACGCAGGGTGACTCGGGTGGAGGAGCACTGTTTAAAGGCAAGATTTATGGTATCGTCATTGGTGGCCATCCTGATACAGCATTTAAGGAAGCTTTTTTTCTCTTGAGAGTCTGCAAATACCTGGACTTCATTAAAGAAACTATTGACAATAACTGAACCTCATGTTGAACAGTCATAATAAAGAAGCCATGGAAACTTTGGCCCTCCAGTGAACCATGTCTGATGTTTGTTGTTCTTGTTAATCTTAGCATCATGCTAAATCATAAAAGCATTTTTTAAAAGAGAGAAAAGGTTTCAGCACCTTTCTCTACATAAAAGTCATCATTATTTTTGCTTTGTTTAATCGCCGAACTAGCACAATAACTAGTTGTTATTTTTTTAATAGAAAAATATTGCTTAAAAGAAGGAACTATATTATATATCCACAAATCTAGAATGAAATATATATGTAAAATGTTGCAGTGATGCAATAACTATTATAAAGTGGCTACATCCAGATACCATGTTTTCAATCATTTTATTTTCTCATCTTCTTGGCAAAATCCTGGGAGTTTTGTTTTATTATGGGATGTTACCAACCAGAGGAATGTTCAGCAGTCAACTGAATTAATTCTGATGATGGGGTCAGAGCAGGGCTCCTTCCTTGAGTCCATAAATGCAAAAGATGGCCTCCCCAGGATTAAGGTGGTGTTATGGACAGGTGCTGGCATGTGGTACTGTATGTGGGCAGTCACAGTAAACATTTCCAGTTGAATACCAATTTACTAGTTTCCTACCTCCCAAGTGACACTTCTTCACCCACCACTTGGGTAGCATTTCTCCTCGGTGTCACCCAGGTGGTAGACTTAGGTCAACTTAGCATGGTAATTGACTGTCTAGCACCACTGTGCATCTTCCCTCATCACCTGGTCAGATGCCAATGTACCGGTGTCTGGCTGGTGAGTTTGGAGGCCTGATGTTGGAAACCTGAGGTGACAGCTGACACCTTCAACCTGTTTTACTCTCTTTTATTTTTTTCTCGCACATCTGTCAAATTGTTATTTGTGACGGCTGATGCTGTGGTGATACTGTGATTGGGACAACCACTGGTTTCTGTTCCAGTGTTCTGACACCTCAGTTCTTCTGCTCTGTGGGAACTGCTAAGTCACGACTGTGATGTTTGGGATTTGCATGTGACAGGCTGTGGGCTGTACAGGCGAAGTGGCTGACAGTTTGACAAGTTTGTCCCGTAGGCGACCCCCGCTACATCCTGTGAACTTGATGCTTCCCGTGTGTTGCGGCTTTCTTTGCAGGTATGGATCAGGGTGTGGCCATGGGTTCTTTGTACCTGGGCTTCTCCAAAAAACAATATACCGTAGACACAACTATGTGACAGTAGTTAAACATTTTGGCAAATTGGCCCATTGCTATAATCCCTGTAAGTAAATGCAGTGTATAAGTGCAAGCTCTTTTTCGAATGGCAGAGCAGAGCCGTGAGCTGCTCAGAGCTACACTACAGAGGCTCACAGGATTTCTTGGTTTGCCTTATCAAACTCGTAGCATTCTGTCATTATCTCATAGCTTGGTTAATGTGCAGGTCACAACTGGTCCACCAAAGCATTTGGAGTTGTTGGTTTGTGTATTGTAGTTCTGAGCAGCTTGCGGCTCTGCTCCGCCGTTCTAAAAATAGCTTACACCGACAAATAAAAGTAACAAGAACATAATGAGATGACTATAGGAATTATAGCAATGGGTCAATTTGTCAAAATCTTGAACTATCCCTTTAACACAATGCTGGAGATCTGGCATCCATTTTGGTTCTGTGTTGTTTCTGTTGCACACTTTTTTTCACTCATGCATTCACTTACACCGCTAATCCTGCAGATTACACATGACAATGTTGACTACATTCTTCTGCTTGAATTATTTCCTATCAATGAAACATCTATTAATCGCATCGTTTGCGCCTCTCTACCCATACAAACGTATGAAACACCGAGAAAAAGGACAAAACACGGACTGTAAAGTACAGACAGGTAGCCTACCCCACACAGCAGATTAGAGCGTGAGTCGACCCCACTGCTGCGTTCCAACCAAAAACAACCTCATATGTCATCCGTGCAACTAGCCCACAGTTTGGTTTTATTGCTAGGCAACCTCTAGTGGCCCTAATTATCTCTAATGATGATGAGAGAAGAGGAGAAAATTGTGTGATGAGCTTTAAGGAGCAGCAAACTCCAGCAAAACACACAGCTTCCCTGTATGTCGCCTGCGTCAGACGGATGCTTATCTGTTCCACAACTACGTGTTCATTATTGTAACCATGACGACGGTCGGAGATATTCAAACCTTAAGAGTAACTCATTTTGACCTGAACCATTATGGTACCTGAACCCACCGATAGTTTTACACCTGAACCTAATCAAACCGTGACCGTTCTACAAGCATGTGTATTATTATTACCATGCTAACAAAGGTGTTACTCCTCTCTGCTCCTCATGAGGGTCATAGGGCCGAATGACCAGTGGCATGTTATCCTGTAGACACATATAGCTGAGCTGCAGCACAGACATACAGTATATCCTGTCTCCACTAATTGAGCTGCTGTGGAATCACTATCTGAGCCCAAATTACATTCCGCCATCAACACTGCTGGGAAATCTATGTGCAGGAATTAACCAGCTGAAAGTCCAGAGGGAAACAAAACCACTCTCCTGAGTAACTTATTCCACTTCTCCACTTATTATTATTATGTTCCTAATCAGTTGTATCAGTTTATTTTGTTGATCACACCCCCCTTCAGAGCAGAAACAGAAAGAGGCCTTTATTCTGCCTCAGTGACACTTCACACTGACTTGATTCTACACTGAGATTCTGGCACTGATCTAGACTTATTGCGATGTGGGACACACTCACAAACTCACACACCTGCTTTTGTATTTAGCTTTTCATCCTCTCACACAGAGAAGCAGGTGGCCTTCTGCAGCAGCACTCCAACAGAAGTGAATCCACTGCAGTTTCACTTCAACAGAATGTTTTGTGATGTGAACTGGATTATGATTTGTATTGGGTGTGGTATGAACAGATTGCTGCGTTATGTGTCCAGCAAGTCCCAGGTATGTTAAAGGGATAGTTGACCCAAAATTCAAATTCCACTCATTATCTACTCAACCTCATGTCGACTAAGGGCTGGGAGAATTTTCAGAGTCCTCTGTGCCTTCTTGGA
The DNA here is from genome assembly GCA_030347415.2 of Decapterus maruadsi. Taxonomy (NCBI): domain Eukaryota; kingdom Metazoa; phylum Chordata; class Actinopteri; order Carangiformes; family Carangidae; genus Decapterus; species Decapterus maruadsi. The sequence goes on from CM064903.1 coordinate 29,623,480, forward strand.
GTCACGGGGGGGTCTGCGCAGCAGTATTTGTCCATATAATGGTTATGAATGGGGTTCACTTTTCTCCATCCAAAAAGACACACCAAAAAACATCCAAATACCTCCATACTGCTCGTCTGTAATGTCCCTCTTGTACTGAAGCCCCGACATGAGAAATTGTTCTGGAAAGAAAATAACAATTTCAGAGCAGCATTCAGAACCATCATATGGACAAATATTGCTGATTTGAATTTTGGGTGAACTATCCCTTTAATGTGTTGTGTAATGTGCGGGGAACATCTCTGTGTATCTTCCACCAGACTCTTGCAGCATCTGTAATGTTGTCACCTCCGCACACACAACACTACTACCCCTCTGTTGCCGTTTCTTCCTCCTCCAACTTCAAGTTCTGAGGACAGAGGGCGTCGTAACGTTCCACAGATTGTTAAACCTCTTGAGGCAAATTGGTGATCTGTGATAGTGGGCGATAAAATTTGATTTGACTTGACTTGTAATGACTGCAGCATTATTAGACTTTTTATGGCGACTCCTTAAGACTCAGCACACCCGGTTAATGTTAGGAAAAGAACCTGGTCCAAATTACAGCATCATCTGGCAGCACTCGTTTCAGGTTTACATCCCGGTTCATCCTGCGTCATAGATACGGTATTAAACAGCCGTGTAAAACTTTGACATAAATGCTGTGTGGCAAACGTTTTGTAAGTTCACCATGACATTTATCTTGATTGTTAATTAGCAAAGTCTGATCAGTTTGTCCTTGAGTCCAACAGACCGTTTCCACTGCAGGAGGTCTGGGGGAATTATAGCAGGAATTACCCCCAAAGGAAAATCTACTTTTATGTTCCTGCCTCAGGGAAGGTAGTGGCCCTGAATAACTCCTGGGCGGAGCTTGAGGGTTACTCGATGCTAGAGGTGCAATGGATCAATAACCCCACAGTTTCAATCCCATTGCGGTTTTGACTCACAAATTGGATCATTTGTGGATCAACAGAGGAAGTGTGGGGGGTGTCTTAGAGTTGCCCTAGTCTGGGGTCATTTACAGTAGTGGTTGTTTTGGTAAGCAAGCAGAACCATGCCTTTCTGCCAAAATAAAAGCAATAAGTAAATAAAATGCGGTGAAACTTTTACATGTAAAGGATATAATTTATAAAGCCACCTTTTTCTTTTATTGGATTTAATTGTATTACAAGTTATTGTCTATTTTATAAGTTTTATGTTGTGAACACTTTTACTTTGGTGAATTTGGTGATTTCCGGGTCCGCTGTTTAGACCTCCTGTTTAGACCTCCTCTCTGTATGTAGAGCCTGGTGAAGCGAGTTGCCTCATCGACCGATCTGTGGAGAGCAATCTGAATGGATCACGGATCCACAGTGATCCGTTGCACCACTGCTCAGAGCTTCTGGGGTTCCTCAGAGGAGGATTCGACGCCAAGAGAAAGTGCCAAAATAATCAGCATTTTAAATCCCTGCATTATTAGAAAGCATCTACACTTCCGGAGAAAAACAACAACAGCAGTAAAAGAAAAAAAAACAAAACTGCTGCACAATGGTAACTTGTTGCACATTTATTATGTCACCTCAAGAGTCCCAAGGGTCCTATACAGCCTATTCTGCAGCGGAGACACTGTGGTCTAGAGGACAATCTGTAGCTCCCACCTCCTGCACTACATTTGACCAGGAACGTCCTCAGTGGAAACAGAGCTCAAGTGAACTTTGCACCAAGTTTGAGAGGACTTTGTGTCCAGAAGGTCAAAAACATGTTTTGTGAGGTCACTTTGACCTTGACCTCAAGTCACTAACATAATAATGTGTGTTAGCTCCTTGTGTCCAAGTGAATTAAAAGAAATCCTGTAAAGCAGTGTTGAGATGCCATTCTCTTTCTCCCTGATGTCCCTGCCTTTCTACATAAAAAGTAAGCTGAATAAAGGTAAATATGTCCAAAATAATTAATGGACGCACTTCTACACACACCTGACATCTCAGAGCGGCTGGAACCTGACAACGACAATGTTTACCTTACCTATGAAGCAGATGTTCACCAGGCAATAGGATTATCCACAGAGCTGTTCTCTCCTCCACAACAAACAGACCAGAGGATTAAAACCAGTCAGAGAATAAACAAGTTTCATGTTAAAAATCAGTCATCTGATCCGTCTGCTATTTACATTACAGTACCTCAGCTTTTTTCTCTTATAACTTCAGATCAAGGCATCCAATAACTGAAATGATTCATATGGTTCAAATATATATGTAAAGACACCTGTTCTCACAAGTTCAAAATATTGAACTCAAATGTTTTTTTTGTGTGGATGCTGCTAAAAACAAATATTCCAGCGGGCAAACTCGAGCGAGTAGAGCAAAGCCAATACTTTACTTGTGCTCAGTGTGAGTTTCAGCAGTGTTTGCAGTGTCTGCACTGCAGTTGTTGTCATGTGACATAGTTGAAAGCAGCCATTTCCCTCTCAAGCAGACCAGGGATTAGACACGCTTCACCTGCTGCCATCCTTTCACTTGAGCTTGTCTGTAAATTTATTTGTTGTTCAATTTCATATTTTGATAATATTTGATGATATTAGTGAGGATCATGCTTTCTTGAACTAACTAATACAGTATAGTACAGTATTAGTTTATTTCATTTTTCTACGGATCCTAATCTAACTAACAGATGATAATCTTCCTGGGCTCCCGACGAAATCCTACAAATAACATTGAAAAACCTAATAACCATAATTTAATCAATCACCCATAATATCACAAAATAAACAAATAAAAGAAAAACAATTAACTGTACAAAAAGCTACAAAAACAGTCCAATGCCGTAATCAATTTACATTTTCAAATAAAGTTCAATATGTTTCTTTTTAAAGACTGATTTGTTGTGCTTGCCACAGTGAAGAGATGGTGTCATTACTGTACATAATTATAGGGCTCAGTGTTACTTTTCACAACTTTTTTTTAATCAGAAAAATATGATCATAAAATGGTTGTATAGCATGTACTTGTCTACTTATAGGCTGAAATATAATGTAGGTTGTTGGGAAAAGTCATAAAATACAAGTGCATTATTGTAATTCATTCATTCATTCATTTTAGTTTAAAATCCATGTAGCAGTCCATGTGACTGTACCAGCTCTAGCATTGATTCATGTTCTATATTTTTGTTATTTTTCTACAGTCTCCCTCGTTTCTTGAGTCCATCTTTGGCATCTTCTTAAAGGGATAGTAGCATTTTTTTTAAAGTGGGGTTGTATGATCTACAAATAGCCCCAAAGTACTTTAACTGCAGTAGAAGACTCTAAAAATATCATCGCGAACAATGGAACTGTGTAATTTTTTTGTTTTTTCAGGTGAAACGTCTTTTAGGCCACAAAAATAAGCCATTTCTTTGGGTCCATTCACAACAATGTATGTTGTAAATCTCTGGGCAGGGCTATGGGCTGGCGTTGCTAACGGGAGGAGTGCAGAGAGTCTTCTACTGCAATTAAAGTACTTAGGGGCTATTTGTAGCTCATACAACCCCACTTTAAAAAAATGCTACTACCCCTTTAAAGAGCAGAAGTAAGACGACTCCTGACTCCTGCACTTATTGTAAAGAGTCCGGCTTGCTGTTAAATCCTGTTTCCACATGATGAGAACAGTAGCCTACAATAGGTCTAGTCATTTTCAGAAAGGTGCATTACGGGTTCTAACTAACTGTAAGATGTATGCTGTTTGTTATTTACCTTGGCAGAGATCTGCACTCCCCGTGTGCCCCTTTAGTTGATGTGCACAGATTGAGTTTCCCGGTAAAAACCATGAAAGCACAGGGCCACGATTTCTGCTAAATACATTCCTCCCCTGAGAGCTGATCCTTTGGATACTGCTGACCCCACCTCTAGTGCCAAAGCTTTCACTGCAACTCAGATTTGAGATAGACTAAGCTCCTTCTCCTGCACTCAGGTTGTGAAATTAACCAGCGGTAATGTGTCCTTGAACTCCAGGACAGAACCAGCTTAGAATCCAGCTAACCTCAGCTAACCATGTCCCAGCTGCAGGAAAGAAACCGACTGAGTGCAAACAAATGAGCAAATTTATATGAAAAACAAGGAGATTATAATTCTATAAGACACAAAATAAATAAATAAGAGAGACACTTCATCAGAGAGAGCAGCTTTGCATTTATTATCCATTGTGTGGTAGACTCGGCTTCACCATGAGCCAGAGACAGAATAGAAAAGGCATAATCAACATGTTTCTCTGTCGTTGTGTGTCTGTGTGTGTGTGTCTGTCTGTGTGTGTGTGTGTGTGTGTGTGTGTGTGGTGGCTGGCAGTTTGTGGGCTGGGCTCAGGCCTGAGTCTGTGCTCATCATTCTGTCACACTGGATGACTCCTGATGCGACAGCGTCTGCTCTGGCCTCAAATACCCCCGAGACGGAGGGAAGAAAGGCAGGAGATGGATGGAGGGATGGAAAGAACAAGAGTGATATACAGAAACAGCAACAAAAAAACATAGATGTGTGTGTGTGTGTGTGTGAGAGAGAGAGGGAGAGAGCAGGAGAGGTGTGTCAGCAAAGGGCCTCAATTTCCCCAGAGACACACTGACACAGAGACAGATAGACAGGAACACAGAGAGGTTGGGGTTTGCAGGAAAGTGCCAATTCCTCCTCCTAAACTGGACGGCCTCCCACCGGCCCCCGCACAACAGCAACAGGAAATATATCTGCAGGAGCTTCTCTACCAACACACTTCAAACTGTTTGTGAATGGTACATGCAGAGCTGGGAATTTGACCTCTTTTGCTTTGATAACAGCAGGAAATGAAGGTGTTAGCTCCGGTCTATTGTCCATTATCCGTCCGCTTGGACACGGCATCCCAGTTACCGTGGAGTCAAAATGGCCAAGGTGCATGAGAGACGCCAGCACATCTTTAACACTAGAACCGCCAACATTCCATGTATACCTAGAACCGCCAAGAGGTCATTTTGACCTCCATTCACTCTAATGCAAAAATGGTAAATGGACTGCATTTATGTAGCCATATATATTATAAACCCAGCCAGATACACAGTTCAAAACACTTTATAGTAATGCTTCACATTCATATACATACACATATTTTACAAAAAATAACAAAAGTGGTTGCTAGGCAACCAATATAGTCATACTCTTTATTTTTCTATTTTCGAACAGTGTGTGTATGTAAAAATTTTCAAAATTGTTTCAAATTTTTGAATTCATGTCCATTTCTCATGAGAGCAAGGGATTGTCATTGTTATGTTCAATGTTTATGAGTCATATTGGTTTTTTATCTGTTTGACCTGTTTTAACTGTTTGACAACTTTCTAGTATCTGACCTCGTGTTCTGTTGTGGGATGAGGTCAAAATGACTAACTAACTAAATAACTAACTATAACTAACTAACTGGCAAACTGAGAGACTAAATGGACATTATTTAGCCCAGATTGCAATGATTGGAAAATCAATTTTATACATGTTTATATACACACACTATTCGAACAGTAGAAAAATAAAGAGTCATCTATATTGGTTGCCTAGCAACCACTATTGTTATTTTTGGTAAAGTATGTGTGTGTATATGAATGTCAAGTATTACCATAAAGTCTTTTGAACTGTGTGTCTGGCAGGGTTTATGATATATAAAGGCAACATAAATGCAGTCCATTTAGCATTTTTGCATTAGAGTGAATGGAGGTCAAAATGACCTCTTGAACAGGTAAAATCACTCTTTTCTTCGCTCTCTTTTATATCAGAATCACGAAAACGCATAAGATGATGTAGAACACACTTTTAGGAAAAGTCACCGACTGGGAGACCTAGGGTTTTTACGCAAACAGAGCTACGCGCATTTTAAGAAGCGAGAGAGGTCAAAATGACCTCACGGCGGTTCTAGTGTTAAGGAGAAACAACCTGACAGACCGGCAAATTTATGTTTTATTGTTTGAGGTCACAAGTAGTTCTTGAAAGGAAAAAGAAAAAAATAAGTTATGGAAACTTGAAAACTGTTGGGTTTATAATGAAAAAGGTAAAGCTGTCAGATGAATGTACTGTAGCTAAGAAAAATAAAGACGTTACAGAACGCAGAGTAGACTTTTTTTTAAGATTCTGAAATGAAAAATCTGAGTTTCTGAGATAAAAAGTCATATTTTTTACTCAGAAATTCTGAGTTTTTCCTCAAAATTGTTCAGTTAAAAAAAAAGCTCAACATTAAAATAAAATAAAAAACTCCATTGTTGGCCCTAATGCTCTTCCGTACTTGTAAGGGAGGTTTCTTTAAAGTGGAAGTCTAGTCACTTGTCCGCTGTTTTGCTCCCCTCGGCCATGTTCATTTGTTTACAACAAAGCAGACAATAAATCAATCAATATGATGGTAGATAAGAATATTTATCATATTCACTGTTACCATGTGTAGTCTTATCTGTGGCAGTGCTACCAGAGGTGGGTAATGAGGTACATTAACTCCGTTACATTTACTTGAGTAACTTTTTGGATAAATTGTACTTCTACTGTAAGAGTAGTTTCAATGCAGCATATGTTTTGCTTTTACATGAGTATATTAAGAAAAAGCTGTACTTTTACTCTGTTATATTGAGCTACATTTTGGTCGCTACTCGCTACTTCTTTAGCTTTTTCACCGAGAACTTTCTTACTTTTACTCAAGTAAAATATTTAAATGGCTACTTTTTACTTTTACTAGAGTAACATTATTGTGAAGTAACTATACTCTTACTTGAGTTGGCTACTCTACTCACCTCTGGATGCCGCAGAGACGAGAGCTGGGACACCGGCTCGGAGGCTATGATCTTACAAGGTTGGTTTTCAGCCGAGAGACGCTATAGAGCCTCCATTCTCCCTGGAACTACTTACAGGACATTTTGATTTAACCAGCAATAGGACTCTGAAGCTGTTTCATTAAAGGGATAGTTCAACATTTTGGCAAATTGGCCCATTGCCATAATCGCTATAGTCATAGCAGTAGGTTCGTTACCTTTAATTGTCGGTGTAAGCTATTTTTAGTACGGCGGAGCGGAGCAACAGGCTGCTCAGGGCTATTCTATGGAGGCAAAGGGAATTTCTTGGTTTCCCTCATCAAACTCATCAAATACACAACCCAGCAACTCAAAAGCGCTGTTGTGGACACGTTGTGAGCTGCAGAACCACCACGCTATGAGATAATGACGGAACGATACGAGGAGCCGTTTCAGAAAAATACATGCAAAACCGCTGATGCGCGTTGCGTTTAGGGACAGTTTTTCAGCAAGCAGTCTCCGCATTTACCCTGTATTTAAACTCGAAAACGTTCTGTCTCGTAGGTTCATTTCTCATGCGTGGTGGTTCTAATAGATGAACCTGGACAGAACAGTGAGTTGCAACTGCATAATATTGAGTTTGATGAGGGAAACCAAGAAATTCCCTTTGCCTCCATAAATCTCCCACTGCAGAACACAGAAAACCAGGTCCAGGTGTGAGATCAGTCTTCATGACATCATGTATAATTCTGCTGTTGAACTATCCCTTTAAGGTAGGAATGTAGCGGAGTTATTCTACAAATCCTACATAGTTCCTCTTTAGACTTACAGTAAAGTGTAAAGTGCTATCTATCAGCATTGCAGAATTTAAGCTATGAAAACACCACACCAATTCACGTTAAGTCACATAACAGTTCTTCTTGAGCTTCAGAAAACATGAGAAACAGATGTTAAGAATACTTGAGAGGCCTGCGGTTATATCTAAACAAAGTTATTTAGGTCATTTAGATAGTGCTAGTGCTAATAGATGAACCTGGACAGAACAGTGGTCAACTGCATAATATTGTAAATTGCCCTAAATCTCCCACTGCAGAACACAGAAAACCAGGTCCAGCTGTGAGATCAGTCTTCATGCATCATGTATACAGTCTGCTGTGAGAAGCTTTGTGTGGGACTGTGGATAACAAAGGCAACAAACAAAGGTTGTGTGCTGTGTTACCTAAAAGGGAGAAAAAAAAATGTGGAAAGCATCCGCACAACTCCAAAACATCAATATCAACAGGTCCTGGTGCATGGTGAAAAACATTACACAAAAAATAATAGAAACCTGCACTTTTGCCGTTGTGCTGTGGCTTTTGCATTTGTCTGTCCGGGCCACCGTACTGTTGTCCCTGTGACAGTCGATAAATGAACAGGCTTGAGAGCTGTCACAAATGAAGAAACAACTTTAAGGCATAATAAACAAAGTACATTTGCATAATGAAAAAGCCCTTCATGCATGTTAAAAGAAAAATAAAAGAACAAAACATCACATTCAAGATGACACATGGGAGGAATTCACACACACACGACAGAGTGTCGCTGTGTTTCCAACACGCCACATGACTGCCACAAATAAAGTGTGACCTCATTTAGAGACGTTTAAATGTTGGTGACGTTATCTGTGGAGACGGGTTAGATTTTACAGACGAGCCGTGGGAATCATGTGACGTGACACTGGAGATAACGCACACTGAATCACACAGACAGCCGCCTCCATCCACACACACTCCACACCGATATGAAGTTTTACCAAGGACAAACATGTCATGATATACTTTTTTCTTTTTGCAAAAGTCTTTTTCAAAAGTCATTTGAACTTAGCGCCTCTGAGTCCATAATAACATACAATGAAAGGCCAATAAACATATTATAGGCTGACAAGTCCATTTGATGGGTCTATGTGAGCTCCCATCTGATCCCAGGTCTGAGAATCATTGCCTTTGTGGATAAAGCGTGTGAAACGTGGTTGGTTGGATGTTTCAGTCAGAACAGTTTAGCAGCGGGTCAACTGCTTGTCTTCTTCCCACTCTTCTTGTCCCTCTTTAAAGGGCAACGTCACTGTAAACAAGAAGTGACAGTAACCTCAGCTCGCACACATGCAAACATGCAAACAGCCGTGCATCAGTGCCGTGGCCTGACGGGCCGGCCTTGCTGTAAACCCACTGTCTTATGCTTCATGCGTATGGACGGGGAGACGGATGGACCTGGAAACATATCACCTCTGGCCCTGGCTGTCGTCAGCTCAGAGAGAAAAATATATTATCACACATTGTACAGAATGAACAAACTGGGATCTAACCTCTGGACCTGAGAGTTTCAAGTTTGTCTGAAGAGCTCTGATGTCTGTGGTGTGTCCGTGCTGTTCTTCTCCTACATTCCTGTCTCGGTGCATTAAAGAGATGGTTCAACATTTTTGGCAAATTGGCCCATTGCCATAATCTCTATAGTTTTAGGAGTAGGTTTGTGACATTTAATTGTCGGTGCAAGCTATTTTAGAACGGCGAAGCAGAGCCGCGAGCTGTTTCTACATTTGGCTCGAAAACAATTATGTTTATTTACACTCCATTATTATCTCATAATGTGGTGAATGTGCAGGTCACAACTTGTCCACAAGAGTTTCCATAAATTTTGGAGTTGTTGGATTGTGTATTTGATTTGAGTTTGATGAGGAAAACCAAGAAACCCCAATTTGCCAAAATGTTGAACTATCCCTTTAAACCTGATGAAGCTCAGCATCCATGTACTTCAATGGGGCGGCAGAGAATAGAAACAAAATACTCATTCGATACATGCTGTAATTTTGTCAGCGTCTCTGGGAGTGGGAGTGAATGGAACAGTGGGCGGGGCCTGGACGCTGGGCTTCTGCCTGATGATTGGACGACCTGTCTAAAGGCTGAATCCTTTTATGATTGACAGCAATTTTGTCGAGTTCAATGGATTTTGCAAATGAATTGGAGACAAGCAGCAGCTCATTTCTTGGTATTTTCTTGGCGATACAGCCCATTTCCCTTGTACATATCATATACTGTAAATAAAACACTAATATAAAATTAGCTTGCTTCACTTTAATATGATTCTCACATTTCCTTGTTTGAGTTTAATATAGTTTTCATTTGTTTGATGTATGTGTGATGACAATGAACTGAAAATGAGCTTCCCCTCTTTGAAAGATATGTGTTCGTTTGTGTCCGTATACATGCATGTGCTCATTTTTTGTATCTAACATGCCTGTAAGGAGACAGAGCAAACAAGCCCTGGTGCCTTCTGGGTAGGCAAGCGTTTAATTTCATGTACCTACTGTCACCGGGCCACTGGGAAAAAAAAAAATCCACTTGGACATTTTTGACCTGGAAGGCAAAAAGAGAGGAAAGAGAAAAAGTCAACAGCCAAGACACACAACGCTGGACTAAGAGGTGATTGCTTTGAGATGAGACGGATAGAGACGAGAAGGCAGGAAGAAAAGAGACAAAAAAAACAAACAAACAAAAAAAAAACAAGGAGGCAGAGAGATAGAAGGAGTGAGCAAATACTAAAGGCATGTTATCTCAGTGTGAGGAACAGCTTGAAAACAAAGAAAGATGAGAAGGAAACAGGAGGTGTCTGTTAAAGACTGCTGCCCACTGGGAGAGGACAACACAGCCAACGTCCTGTACTGCAGGCTGCGCTGTCGAAGCCCACACCAAACAAAAAGCAATGCAGAGGGGAGCCCGGCTGCATTTAGACGCTCACGCCGCTCCGTGTTTTCCTCTCGGCGAGTTTAATGCCTGTGTGAGGACAATATCAAGGATGAATTATAATGGCCTCGCGCTGATGAAAATGTTAATGCACATAAACAACGGAGGGAACAATTGAGAAAAGCAATTGCTTTAATTGATGCTGCAGCGAGGCCGCGGGGTTAAATGCGGCAGCGTATCCAATACTTTACCTCCGAGTTTGGAGACAGACCAAAACCTTTGTAGCTGGCGTGTAATTTATGGGTTTAAGTGGATGCTGCTTTTGACTTGATACAGAGGAGGTATTACACTAAATGAGTTTTTCTTCTGGAGGCTGCATCTCAATCTGAATATTGGATAAAGTGGATGCGGTGGGGGCACATATCATGTACAGTACTTAAGAGATTTACATTTTTACAACAAACTTTTAGTTTCACCAGACGACTGATTTGTGGAAGTCGATTGGCTGACTTGACTGATAAGTTATGGTGGCTTATGAGTATGAAAATGAAGAAGAGTTGAATTGGTAATACAGTGGGAGCCACATCAAAGTTCCCCTGCCATGCAACTGCCATGCAACTGCCATGCTGTTCCCATGAGAGTTCCAGCTGAGCTCCAGCAAAGTCCCAGCAGCTGGAGTGACCCCCTCCTTTTCCTGGGTGTGACTAGTTTTTACTGGAACTCCACCCATTCAATGAAATACAAGACATGACCAGGAGATGGCGCTTCTCTCACAGAATACAGTACATATCGCCAGAGGTGGCATTTAAAGCACTGCCTCTGGTGGTGAGTGGAAAGTCACATAAGTCATAGAACCACAAGTACATGTTTGATTTAAGAAGTGAAATTATAACAGACCTAGCTACTGGAGATGCCCTGGCCACTGTTTAATCGGGAAATAAACTGTTGTAAACTTGTAGCTAATAATAAATACTGTCAATTTTTTAAAATCACAATTTATTTACTGTGAATCTACATTTAAAGAGGAAAAACTAAGGGAGTGATGAAAGCCTTTGGAAGATGTTTGCAGTTGCAAGTATTCAGTGCATGCCTTGGACTAGGGAATTAGCATCATCATTGCTCAGTCCTTTGTTCGCACTAATGGGCCATCTATTGGTCACCTATTGTCACACAAATCATGCAATCCTGCAATGCAGCTGGCTGTTCAACTTTGAACATCATTTGTGTTTGTCGTCAGAGCTTAAATCATATGTTCAGACACAAACTTCCAGAAGTATTCCAATTGTGTAAGGAGGGAAATGACATCTTCTGTGAGAGCTGGACCGGAGAGAATATTATTGGGACCAATATGCATAGGCCTACTATTACTACTAGTGATAACAGTCATGGAGAATGGCCTGTTTTTTGGTTGGGACTCAATGTCCACCCTGTCTGGCCAATAAGTGGCTTTGTCCACATGTATTGTCACCTGGCTCTGCATCACTTCCATCCACGTGATGCTAACAGTACAAAAGGGAAATTGACTCCAGTATAAAGTGTTTACACATTCACACATTTCACTAGTCACAAAATACTGTCTGGCTAACCTATTGTACTCTTATTATCATACTGGAAAGTATGCATGCAGGGCGGGCCCAACACACCCCAAACTACAGAACATTCACACCTGCTCCAGAGCATCACCATCTCCAAGCATGATTAGAAAGAATGAATTTCTTTAGGAGGTCCTGCTTTTTTAGCTTCTTACTATGTGTTAATAAATAAATCACCCACTGCAGTTGTAATCAAATGCGCGGAGGTGAACAGCGCGCAGGCAGAGCGATACCGCTCTGCTCTGCACGCAGGACCGTCAACGTCACGGTGAAGTCACTGCAGACGCTCACTGAGCGGCAGAAAGAGGAGGCAGAGCCGCAAAAGTTTAAAATCAAGTATAATCAAGGCAATTTTCTCCGAGCCCACAGCACAGGCTACCGGTCTGACATCTAACTTTGTCAGCATGCAGGTTACATACGGAGAATGCGGACTTTGACCAGGTTGCATTCAAGATCCTGCTTTCAACCACGGAAATTGGAAATCTCGAGCTGTAATTGTTTTTTCGATCGATCAGCTGTGTTTACCGTTTCATGTGTCGTAGTTCTGATGTTTAGACAGAATAATTAGTTATCTAACACATCCTAAAGTTTGACATGTCATGAGTTATTCAGAAGAGGATCTCGTTTTTTGCGACTTCCGAGTTGTCATGAACGCACCATTAGCGCAGCTGTGATCTCGTCCCTCTGCAGCCTGTCTGTCTCTCTGCCGGTGTCGCGGTCACAGTGTATATTGATTAAGATTAAAACACACAACGTAATGTACGGATTGTTGAGTCCTTGTGACCTCTGTTTCGGGGTTATGGTGTAAACACGAAGAAGCAGTCCACGTTTAGTTCAATGCAACTTTACTGACACTTAGCAGCAACCCGGAACCAGTACAATACAGCGCAAGGCGAGCTGGGAACACATAGAGATTACGTTATGTGAACTAACCCTGAATGACCAGTAGGGGGTAATCTACTACCACACATAACATCTCCCCTTTCTTTAAGTAAACAAACTTGTCTGTGTTAAGACCTTATGCAACTACATCGCTCTACTAACAATGTAAACTTAATCTCAGTCTTTCCTTTCAGTAAATGCTATTTATGAAACCTCAGTCAAACAGTACACATGACTTTCCTTTTTTTTTTTTTTTTTTTTTTTTTTTTTTAAACCAGTGGGAATGTTTACCCCAACCATGTGTAACACAGTCCTTGTTAACTTAAAGGTTCAGTCTGTCTGGAGGCCGTACACGTCGGCCGTATCGGGAGCATGACGGAGAAGGAGAAAAGACTGTGGTGGTGCCAGACATCTCCAAAGAGCCAGAGCCATTCTGACCACCAAGAAGCCCGCTCGGAGCCGGCTGCAGCGAGGACATGCTTGGTCCCTCACACTCAGTCCCTTCACTTGATGCCTGAGATCCAGTGCATTCTGTTGTGGACCCCTCCGACCCCATCAGGTCTTGTGCTGACAGGGGCTCCGCTGCACGCAGATCGACTCGGTTCCGACGATAGAGTGAGCCCTCAACGTCCACCAGATATGACCGTGGAGCCACCTTCCGCAGACACACCCCTCGCCGCCAGATGCCGGTCCTATCCCCCGGCAGCGGTTTCATCCGCACCGCATCTCCCAAGGCTAGCTCGGGCAAATCCTTAGCAGTCCTGTCATAAATGAACTTGGAGACCTGCTTTCTGTGCCGTAACTTGTCAATCACATCTGTAATGACTCGTGGCTCAAGGAGTGTGGGCGCCACTGGTAGAGCTGATTTCAACCGCCGTGCCATCAGACGCTGGGCAGGACTGCTGTCCATTCCCTCTGTAGGGGTGTTTCTCCATTGCAATATTGCCTTCCAGGCATCCTTGCCGTCTCTGAGTGCCTTTTTGCATAAGTTCTTTGCAATCTTGACAGCTGCCTCTGCCTTCCCATTGGCCCTGGGGTGCCTTGGCGAAGAAGTGATATGCTCAAACTCCCACTCCTCCGCGAAATGACGAAACTGAACACAGGCAAACTGGGGCCCATTGTCTGAGATGACCCTGTCCGGCTGCCCATATCGAGCAAATTGAGCCTTGCAGCGTTTAATCGTTGTCTCTGCGCTGAGGTCCGGCAGAATGTCCATCTCCCAGAAATCTGAGTAATGATCAACCAACATCAGGAAATCTTTTCCACTGTGTTGAAACAGGTCCAGGCTCACGATCTGCCATGGACGTGTGGGCAGTTCGTGACTCAGCATCGTCTCTTTTTGCTGCTTGGTGGCATACTCATTGCATGTTGTGCATTTGCTGACAAAGTCCTTTATTTCACTCTGCATTCCTGGCCAGTATAAAGTCTCCCTCGCTTGTCTGTAACAGGCCTCACCACCAATGTGACTGCAATGAACCCTGGCCAGCATTTCAGCACGCAGCGACTTGGGGACCACCACTCTTTGTCCTCTGAACAACACACCATTCTGCACACTTAACTCCTCTTTGATAGGCCAGTATTCTCTAACCACCTGCTCAGCTTCCTCCTTGATGGCTGGCCAGCCTGCCAAGATAGTGGCCTTCACCGCTTGTAGCTGACAGTCCTTGTCTGTATGCTGCTGTATCTGTATCAGTCTTTTGTCTGTGACATTAAGATAGTCAGCCATGTTTATATGTTCAACAGCCAGCTGTTCGTCCTCCATACTGCAGACTGTGTGCTCCGTCCGCCTCACACCAGGGCGTGTGTCGGAAGCCACAGCCCTGCTCAACGTGTCACTCATGAACATTTCAGGTCCAGGTTTGTAGATCACTTTCAGGTTATAGCTCTGCAGAGCCAAGAGCATGCTCTGCAAGCGCTTGGGAGCATGAAGAAGAGGCTTACTGAAGATCGCTATGAGAGGCTTGTGGTCAGTCTCCGCTGTGATTGTATCCCGTCCATACAGATAATGATGAAAGCGCTGGCAGGCAAACACTATGCTGAGGCATTCTTTCTCAATCTGAGCATAGTTTTGCTCTGTAGGCGTGAGGGCTCTCGAAGCGAAGGCAACCGGCTGACCCTCCTGCATCAGACAGCAGCCCAAGCCGTGCTGGCTGGAGTCACTCTGCACAGTGACAGGTCTGGACACATCATAGTATCGTAGCACTGGTGTCATCGTCACAAGGCGTTTTATCTCCCCAACAGCTGCCTCATGCTTCGGGAGCCAGTGCCACACCGCGTCCTTGTCAGTGAGGCGCCTCAGAGGTTCGCACACTTCAGACAACTGCGGAAGAAACTTTGCCAAGTAAGTGACGAATCCAATAAGTCTCTGCACACCTTTAACATCAGATGGAGCTGGCATGTTCAAGACGGCTCTGATTTTCTCTGGGTCGGCTTTGAGACCTGCAGCCGACAATATGTGTCCATGGAAACGCACCTCAGATACTTTAAACTGAAGTTTCTTGACACTGAGTCGCAGTTTGACCTGCCGACAGCGGTCCAGGAGGGCTATCAGCTTCACATCATGGTCTTTGCCTGCCTCCTCCTCACTGTCTCCGCAGCCTACCACGAGGATGTCGTCTGCTATCGGCTCCACTCCCTCAAGCCCTGCCAACAACTCGTGCTGCTTCCTTTGGTACACCTCTGGGGCCACCGACACCCCAAACGGAAGCTTCAGCCATCTTTTCCGGCCCCAAGGTGTCCAAAATGTGGTCATGAGACTGCTGGCTTCGTCCAGTTTACACTGCAGGAAAGCGTCCCTTGCATCAACCAGTGTAAAGACTTTGGCTTTGGGGAGTTTATACAGGACATCTTCCAGTGTGGGCATGATGTAATGTGATCGCTTGAGTGCCTGGTTGAGATGGTGCGGCTGTAAGCATATGCGCAGCTTTTCTGGTCTTTTGACAATAACCATATTGCTGATCCAGTCCGTGGGCTCACTGATTGAAGTAATATGCCCCTCTGCTTCATACCTGTCCAACTGGGATTTCACAGCTTCCTTCATGGCTACAGGAACGTTGCGTGGTGCACACTGCACCGGCCGAACTGCTGGGTCTAGCTCAAAATGAACCTCTCCTGGGAGTGCCTCCACCGGACCAGTGAAGACATCTTGATATGCTGTGACAACAGCATTTCTGGAGAGAGGCAAGGCAATACTGGCATCCACTGCATTGAGCCCTTCCACTCTGAGCTCCTTCGGGATGGTGAAACGCATGAGTCCCATTTCCTCTGACATGAAGCCCGACAGTAGTGGCAGCTGTCGTGTGTTCACAACCTCAAACTCCAGTTTGTATTTGCGACCCCGTACCACACAGTCTGTAGTAAAAACCCCCAGTGATGGCAGTCCCTGGTCTGAGTACATTTTCAACATGGTGCTGCTTGGTTTCAGTTTTCCTCTCGGAGCTAGTCTCTTCTTGTCCCTGAGGCTTATGACGTTGCACGTAGCTCCAGAGTCGAGCTGACACTTCTGTAATTTCCCATTCAGCCGCAGATTAACATACCATTTTTTGCCTTTTGTCTCTATGGCCCCAATGCTCTCCAAAGCATACACATCATTTGTTTCCAAGGCAGTTTCCTCTTTATCAGTGTCCAGTCCCTCTACTGTGTGAAGTTTTCCACTTCTGTTCTTTGTTTTGTTGCAGACCCTTGAAAAATGATTAGCAGCACCACATGCATTACAGGTCTTGCCATATGCCGGGCAGTGTTCTTTTCCCCACCCATGAGTAGTGCCACAATACCTGCATGAACTCTCAGCTGGTGCTCTGGGAGAACGCCTCATTTTCTCTGCTGTGATAGGTGGTCTGTTGAACGTACGTTTTCCTATCACATTGACATTGTCCAAGTGAGATCGCTCCTGCTCCATTGATCTCAACTGCCATTCACTCAGTTCAGCTGCACGGCATGCCTCTATAGCGCTGGTCAGGGTCAAGTCTTTCTCCCTCAGTAGCCGCCTGCGTGTGCTCTCATTGGCGATGCCGATAACTATTTTATCCCTGATTAACTCGTCCCGCAATGCTCCGTAATCACAAGAGGCAGCTTTCTCCCTTAGCCTCGTCACAAAACAGTCAATTGTCTCACCTTCTTCCTGTTTACAGCATCCGAAAATGTAGCGTTCATATATTACATTCTTTGCCGGTTTGAAGTACTCCTCCAGTGAGTCCAAGATGACAGCCGCGTCCGCTCGCTCCACGTCGCTCAGTGTTAAGTTGTGCTTGTAGATATGTCGACACTCCGCTCCCATAACACTCCTCAACGTTGCCGCTTGGACCTCCATGGGCTTTGTCACCAATCCAGTTGCTAGCGCATAATCCTCATATTCAGCTCTGAATATTTCCCAGTTTGCACTCACGTTACCGCTGAGCTTCATCGGTGCCGGCGGAGGAATGTTCGCGGCCATGGCTATTTCCTGGCGTTGCTCCGGCGCTGCCTGTGACATTCCTATCTCAACTGAGCTCGGCGGATCTCCGGCGGTGGCCTATATCCTCGTAGCGACCGGATTCATAAGACCACATCCCACTCCTGACACCATGTTTCGGGGTTATGGTGTAAACACGAAGAAGCAGTCCACGTTTAGTTCAATGCAACTTTACTGACACTTAGCAGCAACCCGGAACCAGTACAATACAGCGCAAGGCGAGCTGGGAACACATAGAGATTACGTTATGTGAACTAACCCTGAATGACCAGTAGGGGGTAATCTACTACCACACATAACAACCTCCGTTAATTTTGTTTTACCCATGGATGTATTGGTTTGGGTTTATCTGTGAAACGGGAAAAAGTTGCAAATACGATCTTGCTGCTGCTATGTAAAAAAAAATAT
This sequence comes from Decapterus maruadsi, assembly GCA_030347415.2. Lineage (NCBI taxonomy): Eukaryota > Metazoa > Chordata > Actinopteri > Carangiformes > Carangidae > Decapterus > Decapterus maruadsi. Next base: position 29,641,272 of record CM064903.1, read on the forward strand.
GTAGGCCTAAATAAAGGTCCGACTATTAGTCGACTACGGCAAAATCTGACGAATCAGATTCGACTATGAAAATCCTTAGTCGAAAACAGCCCTAGAAAAAAGAAAGGAGGAGGAAAAGTGATTGACAGATTAACTCGGGTCAAAATCACTGCTCCTCCCCGTGGACAAATGAGACACTGCATCTGATTTTCACACGGGCTGCAGAGGGGCGTTAACAGTCGTGGCTGCGTTCGCTACGTCATCGCGGGGGATTACATTATCGCCACGGGCCAAGCGGGAGCCCGTCACGGACCCGCCACGGACCCATCACGGTCCCACAGTGGTCCCACCAGGGACCAGGGGGAACTTCTAGGTGGCTACATCTGTAATACCCGGGTCAAATAACATCTGATTGGCTCTGATCATCATTCATGTTAACAACCTATTATTTCCCCTGTTGTGACACATTTAAACATTCTATGGATATATAAACAAGACTAGAAGACTCACCCAGAGCTGCTGACCAATGACATGACGTTGTCCCGTGGCCGCCGTCTTGCATCAGTCAACTCGCTCCCTCAGAGCATTATGTCTGTGGAGCATGTTCTACTGAAATGACCAGAACTTGCTCTTTTTGGTTTGTTATGAACAACAGAAAAACAGTTATGATACTGCGTACTTAAAATGACAGATCGTTTTAATCATGTACTTTTCAATGAAACACTATACACAATTACACATAATGCAAATAGTTAAAGAGGAATTACTATGCTACATTTCTACCTTAATTAAACATCTTTAGAGTAATAGGGTATGTCCACAACCGACAGCATCTTTATTTCCTGTCCGATACTATGGGATTTAGTGATTAATCAGGTGTGAACTGGGTGTGCCCAAGAGCCGCACACCTGATCAATCACTTAACCCAATGGTATAGCCAGGAAATACAGATGCTGTCTTCCTGTCAGGAAGTAGTAGAGCTTGTGCACCTACCCTATTGTCATGGGTTAATAAATGGCTTAACTTATTAAAGGATAACTTTTGTTTTTTACAACCTGGACCTTATTTCTAGCATCAAATACGATCATTTACTCACCCTGACAAGTTTGGTGTCATTTGGAGTCGTTTTGACGAAATTAGCCCCAATCGAGCGGCGCGTATATCCGTATAATGCGAGAACACGGGGCACCCAATGCAGCCTCTAAATAACACATTATCCGCCGCAAAATTTGTTCATTTCGCCAATATTTTGTGATGATACACTAGTGTTATTCCCCTCCGAGCCCGTGGTGGCATGTTATCAACATCCTGCTCCTCTAGGTTGACCTATAACCTCTGATCTGGATGATGTCATCTCCGACCGGTGCCCGGCTCGTTCTGATAATAATCATTCCGCTTCGGCATTTGGGTCCTTTTTAGCTCAACTAGCCGGAGCTTTAGTGAGGATCCAGGCTGAGGAGAGGAAGCCTGTGGAAGCTGACCGAAGCTGAACTTCATCCAGCTGCTCATTTTGTTCTGACGAGTCAGAAACATGCAGAAACGGACCATAGCATTAGCGATAGCAAGTTAGCCGCGCCGCCGTCGGAGATGACATCATCCAGGTCAGAGGTTATAGGTCAACCTAGAGGAGCAGGATGTTGCTAACATGCCACCACGGGCTCGGAGGGGAATAACACTAGTGTATCATCACAAAATATTGGCGAAATGAACGAGTTTTGCGGCGGATAATGTGTTATTTAGAGGCTGCATTGGGTGCCCCGTGTTCTCGCATTATACGGATATACGCGCCGCTCGATTGGGGCTAATTTAGTCAAAACGACTCCAAATGACACCAAACTTGTCAGGGTGATTAAATGATCGTATTTGATGCTAGAAATAAGGTCCAGGTTGTAAAAAACGAAAGTTATCCTTTAAGAGGGAGAATGGAGGCTCTCTGCCTTCCACATGCGTGTCACTTATTGTGTATTTCAACTTAAAAACAACTTTGCAAGATCAGAGCGTCCCGCCTGTGCACCGCGACACAATCGCACCCCGTAACCTCTTGTTTATGACAGATAAGACTACACAAACATACACATTGTAACATCATATAAAGTTATGTTCCGCTCTAATGATTGGTTTCTCCGCAGCTTTGTTGAAAACAAATGCACATGGCCCTGAGGAGGGTTAGCAAAACAGTGGAAAAGCACAGCTTTCAAAAGACATTTTAAAAACACACTCTCGCCAACAGAAGAGTCCCCTCACAAAGGTTCCCATTTCCAATATTTTCCACATTAACAGATAAAATGATAATAAAAATACTTGTGTAAATGCACATTTTTCAAGAGTGAACAGAGCTGGCCATCACATCAAATGGGAGGAAAAGAGGCTTTAAGATTTTCAGTGTCTTGGTCATCTCTTGTAAAGGGAGTTTCAGAGCTGCTTTGTAGATAGGAGGCACTTGAGCTTTATGGCACAGAGGCCACGAGAAGCCTCTCATCAGTGAGAGTGAAAGCAAAAAGACTGTCAGGCTTTGAGGAAGAAGATTCTCAGATCATCAAACCAAGATTTAACCGTTTGGCTTCAGTTCTAAATGTTGGACCTGGATGAGACCAGGTATGGTTTGGTTGTTGTCCTTCCCCAAGTTTATCCCATATCTACCAGAGCCAGACTGTTCCACTGGGCCATCTAGGCTTCAATTAAAAAAAAAAAAAAAAACACTTTGGAGAAAGAGAGGGACTTTTCAGAAATCCAGGGTGGTTGACTGGGTGAACCATCTGTTTAAGTGAACACAACAACAAGCAGAAGCCTGAGGAGCTTTGAAAGCTAGTCAGCAGGTCACTTTTATATGTCGTTGTGAAGCAAACAGTTACTTCTTCCAACACTGATTGGTCTAAAGCAGGGGTGTCAAACTCATATGAGTTCAGGGGCCATAAAGCACAATTTGATTTCATGGCATAACAACATACATGTAATTTCAACAATATTATGCCCCTTCTGTCTTCACACTTGGCAAATGCCACACATTTGACAACCCTGGTCTAAACCATACAGTATACATAGATACATAACATCCACGACAGTGCCATTTGGACTGAAACGCTGCAAACGAACAGAATACCCATAGACACAGCTGCTTTAATAATAAATAAATAATAAGTAATAAATGAATTAAATAATACATAAAATAAAAATCTTGACAACATTTACAGGGTTTGTGATTTTTGTGGAATAAAAATAGATGTTTTGTCTGAATTATTGGTGAGAAGTATGCAGTCAGTGTGCTTTCTTTATTTCTGACAGTTTAAGGATGAGATGAAAAACAACTGATCCCAGATTGGAAATTAAAATGTTCCTGCAGGGTAACATTGTATACAGTGGTGGAACAAAAATAGTTAAAGGGATAGTTCAACATTTTGGCAAATTGGCCCATTGCCATAATCCCTATAGTCATAACAGTAGGTTTGTTACCTTTAATTATCGGTGCAAGCTATTTTTTAGAACAGATTTCTTGGTTTCCCTCATGTAGTGGCAGATTTGAATGTTCTGCATCCTGCTTCCCCCCAAGATATCAGATCTCCTTTTGTTTACTACTCAATTGTGTATTTGCATTCTAAGTTTTGGAGACACCAACCTCTCACCTTTCTCATGATGTACTCAAAACCCTTTTGTATTGTAATTGTGCCGACTAGACCTTTTAATCACACTCCAGGATGTCACTGCTGATACCTGTGGAGACATCCTGAGTAGGGGGGCAAACCCCAAAAGGTATCACACCCAAAGGGGTGGGCTTTTCCTCTGATATAAGTCTTTTGGTTTCCCCATTGTCTTTGTCTTTTCTTTACCATGATCCGCTCGGGTATGAACTGACCTTCCTTGCTTGGAATAAATTCATGACGGCCGGCCAAGTCTCTATTTCATTATTCACCAACAGCAAACGGCTAAAAATTTCCACCACACTCATCAAACTCATAATATACAATCCAACAACTCCACAACGCTCTGGTGGACAAGTTGTGACCTGCACATTCACCACGCTATGAGATAATAACAGAATGTTGAGACAGAGTTGTTTTAGAGGTAAATTCATGCAAAACCGCTGATGCACGTTGCCTTCAGGGACAGTTTTTCAACAAACCATCTCACGGCTCTGCTCCGCCATTCTAAAAATAGCTTGCACCAACAAATAAAGATAACGAACCGACTGCTATGATTATAGTGATCATGGCAATGGGCCAATTTGCCAAAATGTTTGCATGATATAACATGTTCAGTTGTAATAGCATTGCATAATTAGCAGGTGGTTAGTGATGATAAATAGTAAATCTAACAAAATATGCTTAGTTTTTATACGGTATGGACCTAGAAATCCAGCTGCCTGTCAACTATTCCACTTAAAACAGGTGGAACTGTTATTGTATTGTGTGTATGACCTGATGGTGTGAGAGAAGGCGTTACAGGCCTTGAAATGATAATAATAATTATCTGTGGTTGTTGGTGCAGCTAAGAGCTCAGAGCTGTAGTTTCTGTGTTGGGGTCCCTGTGGTGGAGCGGCGGTCTAAGAAACATGATCTCTAGTTGTACTCCCTGGTTCACACTGTGCTTTGACCTTTTCTAATAAGCTCAAAGGGGTCTTCCCACAGTTCTTGGACCACTGACAGCTTTTGTTTTTATGATGTTTTATGATGATGTTTTTTTGTTTTTTTTTTGCACAGTTCTCTCCAACATCCATCCTAATGCGTTGCTCTTTTCCCAGTCAGTTAGGAGCGAGAAGAGAGAAGGAACAGGGAATGGAGCGAGGGAGGGGTGGGGGGGGGGGGATAAAGGATGGAGGGAAGTGAAGGGAAGTCAGGCTGCCGGCTGCTGACTGTGCAGATTCTGCCTTGTGGCACCCCAGCCCGCCACATCCATCACACCCCTAATGCTAATGACTGTTACAGACCTGCACCCTCGTCGCCATGCCTCCACCCACCAAACCCCCCAACTCCCACTCCCCCTTAGCCAGCATGGCAAAGGAGACTTGACACAGAAATGAGTTGAAACTAATGACTCTAATGAGTCTCACTGCCCCCCTGCCAATGTCTGCCGTCATTACCGCTGCCCCTGCAAGTGGCTCCAAATGGCTCTGTTTTTAGCCTGGCACGCTGCCGCTCTCCTTCATTGAGCAAGTACCAGGAGACGCTGCTTTCTGCCAGACTTGTCCTGTGAACCCTGTGTCCTCAACAGCAGTCTCAGACACTGATGAACACGTTTGTTTCCTCTCTTTGTTTTTTGTTGGAATTCGGTTCCACGTTTGACTCCGACACGTCCCGCGGCAAGACGGGTCCTTATGTCACAACAGTTGGAGGGGATCATTTATTTCACGAGACATCCTAATCTTTTGGATAGATTTCTTCTTTTTTTTTACTACAAAGATAATCTTTTAACTAACCAACCATTTTTGAACAGGCAATTCGGGCAGAATTTATTTTATAGCACCAATGTCTTGTTGTAACTGTTTTAAATGATTGTTTTTCCTGTTTATGTTAAATGTATGTCTTGTACCCTGGCTTGTAACTCGACAGCATTGAAAATGAGGGTAACCTCAATGTCTTTCGAGAATAAATAAAGGTTAAACGTTTGGTTTAAGGAGATAGTAGCAGGTACAGCACATACATTTTCCATCTAGTTATGTGCTTTTTGTTGGTCTAACACATAAAATCCCAATAAAATTCAAGTTTGAAGGTTGCAATGTGATAAAAAGTGGAAAGGTTCAATTGGTATGAATATCTTTGCAAGGCACCATATGTGTGAGTTAATCATTTATTTTATTGTCATACACTGCTGGAAATGTGCATATTTTTTCTTATGGATATTGGTCTTTTTTATTTCTGAATTCATTATGTATGTTTGATAACACTTTATAATAATTACTTAATTACTTAAGATTTAAGGAATAGAGAATTCTTCATTTATACTGTAACACATGAATACACATGTAGTTTATAAATACAGTTAGTGCTTATCAATGATGAGTAAAACATTAACTACATACTAATGGATATAAATGATTAATTTAGTATTTAATGCTTTACTAATGCTTAATAGTTTAGTGTTCTACTATAAAGTTTTATGTTCTGTGCTTTTGTTTGCTGCTGCAACATTGGGGGACGAATGAATGATTATTTTATCACTCATAAATATTGCATTGCATCTTCATGTTATCAAGAGTGCAGACAGTGTTGAATGGGGACGTCCTGGTGGGACTTTGATGTCCCAATGACTTGTTTTGGCTTTCAAAAGGAAAATCATTTTTGGTGGTGGTGATAATGATGTTCATTACTGCCAGCCTGTAGCCTTTTGTGCTTTTTACAAAAGTAAAAATGTGCTGTTTTTATTTACGCCATGCTCCCTTTCTACTCACAAATAGCAGCTACAGGTCAGGTCAGGTCAGGCATCATACTGTAAAGGATACTGCAGATCATATTGCAAAGCATTTGCAGACCTGCCAAAAAAATAAAAACAGTTAATGATCTAACTCCTGCCTTTTGTAAAGATAGATAGTTTCTGTTGATGGTGGCCATGTTTTTTGACTGATCATGTTTATTTATAGGAGAGATATTTTAGTGCCACACTGATGTATACCAAATTTGGTGTTGCTAATATATTTTTTTCATTTATTTTAAGATTTTCTAAAATATGTTAATTAGAAAGAAGAGCACACTCATTTGTCGTATATTTCAGCGCATTGAGACAATGTTGTTATTGAAAAACAAAGACGGAAAGTGAGAAATCAGAGGTAAGACACAATCAAGCACAGTGCATTGTGCACTTCATATCCATATTTTCATATCTATGTGTCTAGGTGTGTTTGAAGTCTTCCTGCTTTTGTGCGTTGCCTGTGAGCCTGTGTTGCCATATCTGAGTATGGATGAGTGTGTGGATGCCTGTGTGTGTCAGAGCCCAGATAAACAGCCCAGGCCTCTGCCTCCTCCTCTTGGCAGCCTCTTCTCCTATTTGAACATGCCACAGTGATCTTCACCCAAAGACCATAATCCCTGCCAAACCCTCCCAGCACTGTCAGCGCTGGCGCCGAGCCAGGGACCCATGATGCCAGCGCCGGGGCCCCCCGACTGGGTGGCCCCCACTGGCCCGCCAAGGTCAAGTGTATTTAGCTCCACTTCTCAGCTCATCGGGTGGGGGTGGGGGTATAGGAGCGGGTTGGTTGGGAGGCCTAGAGGGGAAAACATCGTAGATGTGATCAGGAGAAACTGAAACTAAACAACAATATGAAGCCAGAGAAGTAATTGTCCAGCATACAACAACAAAAACCTGGGGTTCTGGGGGTTTTCATGTATTTTTATTTATTTACTTTCTATTTTTCGTGACGTCCAACATTAATTGTATGTCTGGTCTGAGAGTGGTTCCTCTCACCTGGACACTGTGGGTGAGGCTGCTTCAGGTCGACACAGCTGACCTTTGATGAGCCTGTGCTTGTTGTACTTATTCTACAACTGCACCAACTCCATCGCACACTGGTGCTGCAGGCGGAGAAGGAAGGAGCAAGGAGCACATGTACTCGTCCGTGTATCTATTCGTCACCTCTACTCTGATAAAAGTGCAGCAGAGGAGCTTTAGTATAGTGTGTTTTTATTTCATTCACATTCTCATTGGAGGCTGTGGGTGTAGCACCTTTCATCTCTGGGTAGGAATTAATAATTGATGCATAATTAATAAATATAATGAATACACTGGGTCTGAGATGAGAAGACCTTTTGATTCAAGACAGACTGAATAAACTAATTTAGAAGACTGTGTCTGCATTCTATCATTCTATCAATCAGTCACGCTTTTAACACCATTCACAGCACAGCTTCTTCAGCGCCACCATTATATGATTTTTAAAGGTACATTGTGTAGGAATTACTCTCATCTAACGTTTCATGTTGTAAATCGCAAGCAACTCAATGGTATTTTTCATGCTGCATTCACGTGATATTGGGCAGACGGCAGACGGATGACAGCTGCTGCAGGTAATGGGTTAATAAACAATCCTCTATGTAAACAAGTGGTCCGTCAGCATGACGCAAAACAATACACATCCATGTGACACTATGTTGTCATGGCGATGTCGTATTGTTTACCTGACCCACGTTTTACTGGCTTTTACTGCGTTTACCGCGGTGACTTTTCACAGATGCCACCTCCACCTGAGCTGACAGTCCGGGTGTCTCCGGTGAGTTTCCGTGGTTTCCTACGGTCACGCTACCACTGAAGGTAAAAACATGGCGACACGACATGGCAGCCAGCAGCGAGCTTATAGAGATGTCAACTGACGAAAAATAGCCTACAATATTGTATGAGAACTAATAAAGAAAAATATAGTTTTTTGTTCTAAGTAGGGTCATGGCTGTTTTTCTGGCCTTGGCTCACCCTGACGTTGCATTGTGCTTCATGTCAGCAATACATTTTTGAAATGCTGCATGCCACTCCTGGTATTCTTCATCTAGACTTATGTCACTGCCCTTTCCCCTTTGAGGTGATGCACACTTATAAATACCTAGGTGTGCACCTGGACAGTAAGATGCCCCTCTACCAGAGGGAGCGTACAACACCAACCACCCATTTCCCCCTGGAGGATAAATAAAGTATACAGTACAACATGAAAAGCGTTAATGATTAGCTGATAAAATAAATGTGTGATCAATTAGGAAATAGTGGAAGAAAATGTCATTTGGTCACTTCCTACACAGATGACAGATTACTGGCATAAAAATGTGTATAAATCATATGTGATGATAAAAAAAATCTGGATTTGACAACCAAGTCATCAGCACAGGTCATGACCGCTGAGATGGGAACACACTGCCTGCATTGCATTGTGGGTGTGTGGCTGCTGGTGTTGCTGCTACTATCTCTAAAAAAGAAAAAAAAGTGATGTGAATATGACATCAACAGGACTTTTCCCTATTTTTGCTGTCACACAGGGAAAATAGGCAAGATGCCAAACCTCTGGTGTTGCCTCTCATGAACTTTTTCACAACAGACTCTGGAGTGGAATCACTCCTGAAAGTTTTCTTGCGTCCAAGACGCTTGTTCCTTGTGACAAAGAAACATTACTAAATATAAACACAATATAACAACAAACAAACATCAAACAAGAGTGCACCACTCACATACAGTAGTTGGACAGCAAATATGACATAATTCAGTTTTGGGTCATGTCTAGATACCATAGTTTATGGTCTTTTGTCTCTTGTGTTCTTTTATTCTGTTTCATTTTGAAGTTTTGTGTTGTCCTGTGTCATGGTCTGTGTCTTTCGTTTCCTGATAGGTTCTTGTTTTAGTTTGAAGTCCTTGTCCTGTCTTCCTGTGTGCTTGATTACCTAATGTGTCTCACCTGTGTTGATTGCACCACCTGTGTCTCGTTTCCTCATGTGATTAACCTCAGTGTCTCCCTTTGTCCTTGACGGTTCATTGTCGTTTGTCCCCGTGGCTTCATGTTCCCTGTGTTCCTGTTTTCCCCGTACTTGAGTGAGTTTATTTATTTTTGAGTTACAAATAAATCTCTTTTTGTCATCTACCTCTGTCTGCATTTGAGTCCTCCTGCCTCCCAACCCTAACACTGTTTCAATCAAAGGAGAGAGTGCAGCACTGAGGCCAGTGAACTGATCTTCTGGAGCTGATCCATCAGCTGGTCGTACATGTCTCCAACATGGAGGAAGGATCCTTTAATTTGGTGATATTTTTAGTTCTGTCAACTCACTGTGAACTCTTAAAGAGCTTGTGACTGATGCCAGACCAGGGATTGCTGCAACACAATACTTTACTACATCCTCAGTTCAAAAAAAAAGAAACGCACACACACACACATAGTTACTAATAGCTGCTTGTCTATGGTCCAATTTCCTCAAAAATCCCTACAGTTGAAGCAAGCAGTAATTATACTGATCTCACACCTGTCATGATGAAAAGTGATGGTGACTGACTAATTTGGAAATCACCAATACATAGTATGGATTGACCATGGGACTCAGCTTCAGTGTGTCTCAGATATTTTGCATGTTGTATCTATGTTCACAGTGTGTGCAATAACATTTTTAACAAAAGAAAGATTTGATCAAAGAAGCAGCTGATGGATGGATGTCAAGATTGTCTATTCTTGTTTTTTTTTTTTGCAATTGCCATGTTGATGAAGATACAAAATACTAGAGAATCATGGCAAGGGAACGTCAGTGATATTTCTAAACATAAATCATTTAGGGGAGCACCTTCCTTATTAAAGGTATTGTTTTATATAATTATGCCCTCAAGCACAGGAGGTTAATCATAAAACAGGTCAGCTGTAACAACCAATATCCCCAATAAGGAACATGCTAGAAATCACCAGAATCACTCATACACATCTGCTCAATTAAGTTTCATTTAGAAATTTCTGAAAAAAACAAACAAACATGAAATAAAATAAAATAAAAATAAATAAAAATCTAGTCCGATGTTTTAGTTCTGCTGAGCTGACACCAGGCTGCCTCACATAACCATCACAAATGATATTCTGCGTGGTTTCAACCCACAGTAGACCATGTGTAGTGTTCCAGGTAGAAGTCCCTGTGGCTGCCGGCCCGGCTCCGGGCCAGGCCACTGAAGGGAGCTCTGGCAGGGCTCAGTCTGGTCACCGCTGCTGTTGGCTGGGACTGTAATGCCAGCCTTTGGCTGACCAGATGCCGGTCTCAGTCGAAAGAGGACATACCCGCTGAATGGGAAGGAGCCGTGCTGAACCGGGCTAAGCGCTCCTATCAACAGCAGTTATAGGAGCGCATGGGGAAAATAGAGGGAGATTATATTTCATCAAAAAGTCTGTTAAGCCTTTCTCTCTCTAAACTGATTGTTCCACAGTGCTCCAGTAAAATCATGATATTTATATCAAATTGTCGGAACATCATCTTTTTGGGGGCAATTTCTGGCTTTATGAAACAGTTAGAGAGAGAGAGAGAGAGGATAACATGCAGTAAATGGCTGCAGGTCAGACTCCACAGACCACTGTGGTTATACAGACTGTAGCAGGTCCACCATGTTGCTTCAAACCTCAGGAATATTCTTACTGATATTGTTATAGCACTGGAAGGAATTAAGGATAAAAATGAACAAATACACAATGTGAATATCAAATGTCAAGTATTGTATAACTGAAATAAATAACAAAGCTGGGACAAGTGAAGTCAGTTCAACATTTCATTCAAATGTCTATCATTTTCTGTCCTTATTTGTTTTCCTGTCTGACTCACAGAGGACATTCTCATCCACAAGAAATGATTCAAATAGTCAATTTACACGTTTTCTTATGGGAGGAAAAAAAAAACTATGGAGGGACGTTTCATGAGTTTCCACTCATCACAACATTTATAAAACCATCCACACCTTCACTGTTTGCATTTCACTTTGTTTTACACTCTATTCTACATAAATCAACTGGTCATATTGACCACCAGTCTGAACTCAATTACCCATAATGGGAAGTCAAAAACATTAAAAATCAAACACCTGAAAGAAAAGTAGTGGGGCACAGCTTTGAAAGATGCATAATTCAAACATAAAGTCCCCAAGATTCATAGTGAATGTCAGGACCACCATGTCTGTAGAGCTATATGGTAACATTGTGGAAAGACAGAGACGAGAGCAAAAGGGTATAAAACCATTTTTCTAACACTTTGCGTTCCCATGAGCAATTTGAGAAATGGAAGAAGTCTGCATCCACCAGGACTCTGTCTGCAGGTGGACTGAAAAACTGAGCAAGAGGCATCCTGGGAGACAATAAAAAAATAAAAAATCTTACAGTCACTCTAAGGCTATATGTCCACACAGAACAAAAACAATCTCCATGAGCTCAACATCAGAAATGATATCAAGAGACACTTGAAAAACACACACGCTGAGCTTGCATGAGCTGCAGGAAACAGGAAACAGACTGTCCTCTCTGCAGCGATAAGACAATCTCTGGTTTGATGAGACAGAAACTGAACACTGAGCAAACGGTCTGGTAGAAACCAGGCACTGCTCATCCCAGTCAGGGCAACAGCAGCAGCATCACAGCATCCTTTAAGATAAGCTGATTGTGGAAGAATGGAATAGGATTACCTGTACTCTGTTGGGCAGGAGAAAATCCAAAATCTTTTTTTTTTTTTGGTCATTTTTTAAACAATACAAAAATGTTATTTAAAAAAAATGATATAAAAAAGTTTGGAATTGTCTGATCATTTGTGATGATGATTAGTTGATGCATTTAAAAACACCACACAGCTATACATAACAGACATACAGTATATGACTAAATAAAACAGTTGGGATACATGGTATTACAGGCAGTAAGACACTTTGAAGCAGGGCCGTTGCATAGAGGAGAAAGGTGATGACAATTCTAGGGGCCCACAGCCCAGTAGGGCCCACAAAACCCCCCAAGAGACTGATTTTATTTTTTTGCAAAATTCCTCTTAATTCCTCTTAGTCCTACATTCCTCTTAGTCAATCAAGAAAAAAAAATGGCGATGAAAAGTCAGGGGTTGGGGGCCCACTTCATATTCTTTCAGGGGGCCCAGAATTCCTAGCATCGGCCCTGCTTTGAAGAGGTGTGTCTTGAAAATATCAATGTCCAGAATACAGATGTGAAGTGAGAGTGAAAGCCTGATCACCCACTGTACTGAGAGCTGTGAATGTGAACAGGAGGAACTCGTATTGGTTTATATTTGTGTACAAATATTTATTAACAAGTACCTGGCGGTCCTGCTGCATCTGGTGGTCCTGCTCCACCTGGCGGTTCTGTTCCATCTGGTTGTCCTGCTCCATCCAGCGGCCCGGCCTGCTCCATTCAGCGGTTCTGCTCCACCTGGTGGTCCTGCTCCATTTGTGTCATTGTTGTGTGAGCTACTGGACTCATTTGAATTTCCCTCATAGGGATGAATAAAGTATTCTCTACTCTACTCTAAAGCATGTTCATTTGTGAGTTTCAGAGGCAATGGCAGCGGCCAGGTGAATGACCAGGTGACCACAACTCCATTGGGCCAATAGCTCAACGTAGGAAAAAAGGGGAAAAAAAACAGAGACAAAGAAGAGAACAAGAGAAAGAGTCAGATTGGTCGAGATGATGATGTATTTATTGTGTGTAAATGTATTGTATTTTATGTGTAGTGTAAATGGTGAAGCCAAAGACAAATTTCCATATTGTGGACAATAAAGATATTGATATTGATATTGATGCTGATTGTGACAGTGATGGTGTTGATGCATCAGGCTATACACTGCACTGTGTCCCTGCAGCTCCATAATCAGGGTGTGGAATCCAAAATGACATTCAGGTCAACTTGTTTCCCCGGGCCGAAGGGAACCCAGTACTGTGGAGGGAGGGAAAAAACCCTCCAGTGAACTGGAGTGTTACAGTCATTACAGTGTGTTGTTTGTTTAACTAAAGCTGTCAAATAGATACAAGGGGGAAAACAAGAAGAAAAAAAAAGATATATCACAACATTTCCTTCTGAAATGTAGAGGTGGAAGAAACATAAATGGAAAAACTCAAGTGAAGTCCACCACTGCTGATATAATTACTAGGTGGCCAGTCTCCTGACTTTTTATTTCATTTGGACGGGCGGACAGGCCGACGGATAAAAACTTTATTAATGCCTTGGGAAAGTCCTCTCAACAAATTATGGTTCCAGTTGCAGTTGCAATTCTAACTACAAAACAGTGCAGAATGTCAAATATCAGTATCAATATGATCCAGAAGCAAAAAACAAATGTGCAAATAAGAATGAACCTAAAGAAGTCTAGACTGATGTCAGAACAGATGCCGATCCTCCGTTGTCTCACAGATCATGACTGAGCGTCAGTGTTTGCCAACATTGCATCATGTGAGACTTTTCAGATTGGCAAATTCCATATCAAGCTGACAGACTCCCCCAGTCCCTCCGTAGTCTGAAGACCGTCTCCCTCCTGAGCTAACTCAGTGAGGTCAGCGCTCACAGCTCGTCAACTCACCCTCTTCATCCTCATTCATTCAAATCACGGGTTTAAAGACTGAGGCAATCAACAGCGGACTGCTACTGCCTCGCTAATAAATCTGTATCTGAGTTCATTTTAATGAGAGAAGAGGGAAAAACAAACGCTTACCGTGATTGTGCATCGCGCTGCAGAAACATGAAACGGGACGCGCGTTCATTTGAAAGGTGCGTTTTGTGTTCATAAACGAGTGAGCGCGTTGAATCTGAGCCTCCGAGATTTGCGTTTCAAATACATTTGCAAAAAAGTTTTGGGGAAAACATGTTTTCATGTTGTCATTGGATGAATATTAACAAGAGAAAACGGGTCATTTTAGCCAATTAAAATTAAATTACATAAAAATAAAGTCTGTGGAGCCACTTTATGGTGCTGATCTACATGCTGTTTGTGAGTAGACGTGGTAAATGTTATCAGATAATTATCACATATATATATATAGACTTAGATTCAAGCTTTAACACTGTGTCATCAGTAATATCAAGAGATGTAGAAGATAATGCACTCATCGAGGTTAGCGTTTTAACTTAAAGCCACTTCACAGCACTATCATCCTCTCAAACACACACACACGCACTCACACACATGCGCGCTTCCTTCACACTTCACTAACGAAGTGCAGAGCGAGGCCCTCGACGAGACACTCTAAGAAACGAGAAATTAGTTCAGAGCAAAGCGCCCTCTTTCATTCGCTGCGTTTTTATCTGGTGTTTTATGCTATAAGATGAAAGAGCTGGTGGCTGTCTGTGTGAATGACACGCTGTGTTATCAGCCGCCACAGAGTCTGTATTAATTAGCAAACAACCGCCTAAACATGCTCGGGATCTGAGGGTTAAATCAAAACGCTGACAAAGAGCAGATTAGAAGAATTTGGCCCAGAAAAAGCTTCAAATCACAGGGTTTGAGTTGCGGCAGTGGGTGTTTCTATAAATACTCCCGTCGTCTCCATCACACACTAACACACTCACACACACAGAGAGAGAAAAATATCCGCGGGTGATTCGGTCACATGCAGCACAGATCCCAGATTTCCTTGTTGCAGTGTTTTTTTGCCTGCGAGGGAGCTCACACCTGAGCTTTGCAGAGGGATCAGGTGGGACCCGGGCGCTCGTCACTCAGCGGACGCTCGCGCCCCGGAGGAGCATGGGTAGATTATTTGTCTTTATCAGGAGCAAATGTTCACGTGAGGGAAGAGAAAAGAATGGAGGTAAGTCATCCATGTGGAATCAGATACAGGGTGAGGACCTGAGTGAGGGGAGAGACACAAGGAGGAGGAGGAAGAAGACCAGGAGCCACTTCAGATTCTCTTGATGCTACTCTACCACTCTGAATCAGATAGAAACACAAAATAAAAATGATCTTACTTTTGTTGTAAGTCACCGCCCTCACCCTGACATTCATCCACAATAATATATATTTTTTTAAAGTTTTAAAATGTAACACAGTGGTGAAGTGTCGAGTTTTGTTTTCTGTTCTTGGCGCTTCCTATTTTATTTTGAAATCCTTTGCTGTCCTTCAATTTGAATTCTTCCACACTTACAGTACACTAAGGATGTAAGTGTGTTCATAGTTACAAGTAGTGTACTGTAAAGTGTGCATGACGTCTGTCAGACTACCCATTTCTCCGACCATACATTTCTTTATTTTTGCTTCCATTAGTCTGACCTCCCATTTCTTCGTCTTAAAAGAATAGTTCACCCAGAAATGAAATTTCACTCATTATTTACTCATGTCGACTAAAGGCTGGGAGAAGTTTCAGAGTTATCCGATGCTTCTCTAGGGGGTTCTCGGCATATTAGTGCATATCCATGTAACGTTGAAACTGTCTTCATAAACAAAAAGACACATCAAAAAACATCCAAATACCTCCATGCTGCTTGTATGTAATGTCCATCTTGTATTGAAGCCCCAAAATGTGAAATTGTCCAGAAAAAAAAGTATGTATTTTAAGCTTGTTTTGTAGCGGAAGCTTCTCGAAGCTCCTCTTCCAGGTTTGTCAAATTTGGACAAACCAGGGTCCATCCTCTTCCCAGTTCGGCCAAATTTTACGAACCAGGAAGAGGAGCTTGAAATACAGACTTATTTAATTTCAGGGCTTCAATAGGCTACATACGAGCAGCACTGAGGTATTTGGAATTGGATGTTTTTTGGTGTGTTTTTTGTGACTAAGACCACTGGTATCCACTTGCAACCATTATATGGACATGCACTGCTACACCGAGACCCCCTGTAACTCAGAGAAGCCACGGAGGACTCTGGAAATTCTCCCACCCCTTGAGTGAGTAAATAATGAGTGAATTTTCATTTTGGGGTGAACTATTCCTTTAAGTAGCCCTGACACTAAACCTAACCGTAACACTGTAGAATAACTCTGATTAATGGTTAGCTGGAGAAATGAGCGTTCAGACATTTGGGCGGACAGACATGCTCCCCTACTGTAAGTACCCAGATGCACTCATAATGGTCAAAAAGTTGAGTATGGAACACTGGACACTTGCCATCCTCAATGACTACTGGACTACGGGTGAAAATTAGCCTAGAGCTAAACCTGGTGTATTTACATTTTGTATGTTCATGAGTATGCATAGTCCTGTTACAAATAAACAAATAAAAAAATAAAATAAAAAACCGAGCGGAATACATGATAATGACCTCACATTAAACAGGTGAACCACACAAGGAAATAAAAAAGTATGAGAAAGGCGTTGATTATGGCTAATTAAAATCACAAACAAAACTGTAAATGTGTTGGCAGGTGACAAAAGCGGTACGGAAAAAGAAGAAGACGATGGCAACTGTTGCGATCGTTACTCCCGGGCAGTGCACAATGACCAGAGGTGGGTAGAGTATCCAAAAATTGTACTCAAGTAAGAGTATAGTTACTTTAGAATAATATTACTCAAGTAAAAGTAAAAAGTAGTCACTGAAATATTTACTTGAGTAAGAGTAGAAAGTACTTGGTGAAAAAGCTACTCAAGTACTGAGTAACTGCTGAGTAACCTCTGATTTGTTTGTTTAATGATCAGCGTGTAACTGTAGGCCTAATCAAATACACAGAAATATAATAGCAATGAAAAAATTCAGATATTGCCAAAGAACAACATTTAACAACTACGACAATAGCCTAAATGACTTTTTTTTTTTTTTTTTTACAAAGTAACATAAATTAAGACAAATTCAGCCGCAACAACTTCCATAGGCCTATGAGCTGTCTGAGACTAATGCCAGACCCAGGTAGAGTGGGTGGTCCTATGATTGGTTTCTAGTGAAACCAAAGTCACATGACCACACCCCCCGAGACTCGAGTCACATGACCACACCCCGACACTGGAGGGATGGTCATGTGACTAGGAGTCACATGTCTCCAGGTGTGTATGGGGTTTAAATTTCCTGGGGAGGAAGAAGAATAAGATGAGCTGGATTACTGAGAACCTTCACCAAAGACGGTTTATATTGAATATATTTGCCTTCACGGATGTTATCCACCACATACCAGCTAGGGCTGACGTCATCCTAATCATTTACCAGCCGCAGTTTCTCAAATTTGAGGCGGAGTGGCCGTCCTGTTTACCGCGGAGATTTTGTGTGCGGTCACGTGACTGCCTGGCTCTGTCTGATTGGTTAAACGGAGGCAAACGTCGCGAATGGCTACATCTGATTGGTGAAACGCAGTCATGTGACAGAGGCTCGGAAGTATCTCAATTAAAACAAACAATTTGCACATTAGATCGATAAGAAAAAAGTAGCGAGTAGCGACCGGAATGTAGCTCAATGTAACGGAGTAAAAGTACCGCTTCTTCTGAAGAAATATACTCAAGTAAGAGTAACAAGTAGGCTGCATGGAAACTACTCTTAGAAGTACAATTTATCCAAAAAGTTACTCAAGTAAATGTAACGGAGTAAATGTAGCGCGTTACTACCCACCTCTGACAATGACAGTATTGAGACATCACTAACTGTTGAAATTCACCCACTATAAGTACAGAGTGTGCATAATATACTACATTACAGGGTAGGCTACTCATAAATATTCATGTTGAGACACAGCTCTGGTCTTAAGGCCCTCACTGGCAAAGCGGCTCCACATGCTCAATGCGGACCCTTATTGGACGACCACCAGACAGTCCCTGTTAAGCTACACTTTTACAATCGAGCGAACTCCACCTCTTCCTACCAGTGTGATTGTTGTCCCCACTCTAATGTGTTTCACCTGTGTCTCGTTATCTGGTTTGTGTACAAGTGCATCTAAATGAGAACATGGTTAAGATCATTTATTTCAGTGGTTCCATTCAAATAGTCAAGCTCATACATATGGATTCATTACACACAGACTGGAATATGTAATGTCTTTTCTTTTTTTTTAATTGCAAGAAGTACGGCTTACATTCAATGAAAACCCCAAATTCAGTGAATCAAGACATTATATTATAGTGTCAAAGTTCACTATTGTAACGTAAGGATGTCACACTATGGTTTCCTGAGCCTTTAAGCGGTGGCTTATGCTGCGTTCAAGACGAGTCGTATCTCAGATTTTTCCGACCTCCAACCTGAAAAAGTGTAACCGAACGTCACCTGAAGTTGGACTTTTTTCTCCAACTTTGCTGAGCTTGAGTTCACCGTCAAACGTTAAAACATTGACTAAATGCATTTAAATGCCAAAATACATTAAAACGTTCTTTTCAAAAGTGTGGGTTTTGTGCCCTTTTCTGCCTGAAGTGAAACACTTTGAATGCTTGGTTACTCTGACCTCCCAAACGCTTTGAAGTCGGAACTCTGAGTTGTTAACTGGGAAAGATCAGAGTTCCGACTTGTCTTGGTCACAGCGTTTGTCTGGACCAGTAGCTCCACTATCATGGCCTCCATCGTATTCTACTTTATGGAGATGCTCCTGTGTATAAGCTGTGTCTCCTTCCCTACTGTCCCAGATCGTCTCATCTCTTGTGTCTGTGCTCCAGCGTTGTTATTCCATCAAGTGATTCCCAGTGTTTCTCTTGACTCCTGAGTTTAGCCTGTTGGATTACTGTGCCTTTGCCTGATCATATTGACTTACTGGTTTTGACCCTGCCTTCTGAGTAAGCCTGCACCCTCCTGTTCTATTATTTTTGCCATCTGGTCCGTACCTGATGGACACGAGTGGAGAATTTTGATAAATGTACTTGTTCTTCCAGCATCATCCAGTTTCAAATGTGAAGCCAGTGAAAGTTAATGGTTTTTCCGAGCGGCCTTCATGGCCTGAGAGAAAAAAAAAGTGAACCTCAAGTTTGGGTTAAATGGGTTAAACTGTCACAATATGATATTAATAAAAAACACTGAAGCTTACAAATGCAGTGAGATTCCCAAACATGACGCCTTATTATCTTTGTGTGTCTCTTTCAATCCCCACAAATGAATGTGCCTCTGTCAATCATAAATAATTAATATGTGTTTTTTGGTCACAGCTCTGTTTTGATCTCACTGAGACCTACTGAAATGTTGGTTTTCATTTTCATAAAACGTGGACTAATATATTTTGCTCTGTGTGTTTTTACTTTGTACTGTATGTAATTTGGGGAGATCATAGGAAGAATCTCTTTCAAAATAAACAAATTGCAATTTTTCATTTTGGGTCCTGTAGTCCTGTATTTCAGATTTTACTCACTTACTAAATGTGATACTGCATGTCTTATTTGTAGTTGTCACAATTATTATTTTATTTATTTATTTATTTAATGTCTCTTTGAGGCATTTCTGACAGAGCTTCTCACTGACACTGAGGTACACTGCAAAAACTCAAAATCTTTCCAAGAATATTTGTCGTATTTTAACCAAAACTAATCTCTTTCCACTTGAAATAAGACTCATCACCTAAAAAATAAGTGGTTTTTAGATATGTTTTACTTATTTCAAGTGAAAATTTGTTTGAAACAAGTAGAAAAATCTGCAATAAGAACGAAAAACTTGCTCCACGATCAGATTTTTCTACTTATTTCAAGTAAAAATATGCTTGAAAAAAGTAAAAACTGTCTAAAAACAAGCTACTTTTTTAATGTGATGAGGCTTATTTTAAGGAGAAATTTGTTTTGACTAGAAATGACATTTTGACTAGAAATGAGACAAATATTCTTGGTAAGATGTAGAGTTTTTGCAGTGTAATCTCTTGGTTGGCCTGTGAAGTCAAACCTGTGCGCTATAAAAACCAGTAGTTTTCAGTGGCGATGGATTAAAACGGAACACGTTCCACACAAACGAGTAACTGAAGTGCTCTTTATCTGTCCCTCCTCACCTCGGTTGCCCGATTTTCTGCATGTGCGTCACAGTTTGCACACGTGTGCTCTCTGATCCCCCACCTCCCCCACCCCGTTCCCCTGCATCTTTATCTGAAGTGACCCTTTTACTGAATGCCTGAATGGATCATTTGCTCCATGAGAGCAGTGATGTTGAATTCCCAGCCTTGACAGACTCTTATAGCTCAAGGCTGTTTTTCCATCAACTCACCTAAGAAGACTCCCTTCACCTGACACGGGCGCTTAACAGGTCACACACAATGGCTGCTTCTCTTCCTCCTCCTGCCCCCCTCGCATGGCATTCGCCTTTACAGATGGGATCAAACTCCAACCTCATCCTTTTTAACAATCGATAAATCCCGGCCACATACAGTAAACCGGTACGGCAGCAAAACAGAATCTTTCTCTGCTGAGCGACAGCCTCTGGCAGCTCTGTCACAATGGGCCCTAGTTTTGCAGACCGGTCTAACTGAGGGCGCAACCCAGCTTCGCCACGTCAACTGGGTGTGTCCAGGTGCGTTTTGCAAGAATCGTGGGCAGCGAAGTCCGGCGCAGACCGGCGCACCCACGCCCCTTGTCCTGCCTCCCAGCGCAAATACCAAGGAGGGAGGAGACGGGGCGGGAGGGAGACAGGAGGAGGAGAGAAAGGCGTGAAGTGGGATTAACACAGCCGATTCGGATCTTCACCAATCAAATGAGCTCCTCTCCTCACCTTTAAGTGAGCCGCGGTGATGTCATTTCCTACTTTGACATGGACGGAGGAGAGGAGGAGACAGCGACGCCACAGGCAGAACCTCTCCCAGGAGGAAACAGCTGTTTTGGTCCGGAGGTCCGAGCTCAGAGTGGCTGAATAATGAGTTTACTAATATCCTTAATCAGGTTTGATCTGATACACTGAGAACAGCTGGCCAGTGTAAAAAACAACAACTAATAAACTAAGCAACAACCAGCTGCCTGACGTCGACTCGTTGATAAATTGATAAATACATAAATAAATAGGCTACATACCCGTAAAACTTAAAACAAAGGCCCGGGCTTTATTTGTTTAAATCTCTCAAATCAACCGGTGTTTATTAATAAAGTGTTCAACCTCCTTCTGGGGAAAGAGAGGCTTCACTCCGTGGCGGCAGGCAGCGGAGGAATTACTGTAAATACGGCCAGGGCGGACTGGTCCTCGGTCTCACACCACACTTCAGCACCTGTGTTGGCTGGCTCCACCATCCTTTAAAAAAAAAAAAAATTAATAATGCAACGGCCTAAATACGGAGTAATCAGAGAACTGGTTGTTAACGCTGTCATTTACAAGGAGCTGAGCCAGGCTGACACTGTACAGACAGGTGCTGAAGTGCGGATAAGAGGAGTGGACAGACCCCCCCGCGGTTAATTGGGACCGACAGCAATTTGAAGTTTTATGGTAAATAAATAACGCGGATCATCACATCTCAACATGGTGACATGCTGTCATCCACCCTCACAGTCCACAATCAGCTGCTTTGCCAGTTTGTCCCTGCTGTGTTAAATCAGGTGGAGTTTACATTACGCTGCCAACAGCCTTTGATCTGACGTCAGATGTGACGGGACAATCTTTATAGATATAAATTCACGTGTTGATTCCATTAGTTGCATTAAATAGCGGTTATTGTGGTTATTTATTGCATCTAATTGCGTCTGGAACAGTAGAAACCTGTCTGTGAGGTTTTGCTGACGTGTGTGGACTGTTCGCCGGTCAACCAATCTCCCTCTCCGCCAGCTCCGCTTCGCCTTGCCCCGAGATAGACCTGCTTTGAGGTGGTCTGCTTTCGGCGCAGAGTCGGCGGGACATTTTCTCACGAAACTTCCGCTTCACCAAGCTGAATCTGTGACACCGCCTCCTGCTGCGCCGCCACACCCATATTGGCGGAGCGCGATCTGCCAATCTCCCGACTTGACTTTGTGCCTGTCTGCGCCAGTCCAAACTTGCATTAGACCGGCTGCGCTTCGCTTCGCTACCTGCGCTGCACCAGGAAACTAGGGCCCAATGTGTTGTCTCTTAACTTCCTTTCATCTCCTCGCTCCTCGGAGCAGAGCGACACCACGGCAACACCACGGTGACACCACAGCGGCCTCTGTCTGACTGACGCCGATGTAAGGGGCTGAAGCTACCGCAGAGCACTCGGGTGTCACATCCTGGGCCGGGGGTTTTACAAACACTGGGGTCAGAGGGGGAACCCGTGGCTGCTCCAGATAAGACGTGTTGACTTAGCACCGGGCTTACACTTGTATTTCATCACTTTCAGTCACACTTCATAAAAAAAAGGTAACTGGGATGTGTTTAGGAGCCTGGGAGAGATTACAGTGACAGTGGACCTTCTTTCTACGACCTCTCCTCTGATGGAGTGAACTATGGTGTCTGTTTGACATAAACCGCAAACCTCAAGTCAAGGGTAGGCCTATACCTGTGTAAATACACTGTTAAAGCAATATATATATATATATATACACACACTGTGACTAGATTGATTCTTGTGTAGCCTATATCCTCTCAAAACTCTATCAATCAATCTCTTTCAAACATATCACAGTGAAAATTAAACCACAATTAATAAGCTTTTTAACATGAAAGAGGTAATGTGTCTGTTCTGGCTACGCTTGTGTTAAATAATAATTATGGTCAAAAGCATCAGAGTAGTTGGTGAGGAGGAGGTCTATGACACTAAATAAAAAGCACTCATGGAGAGAGTTTCAACAAAAGGTTGACTTCAAGAAAATAAAAAAAATAAAAAACTGTTTCACTCCTCACCCCTTCAACAGCCAAAAGAAACACTTTAAGAACCGGTTGTCCTCACTCCCTAATCACAGGAGGAGGATTGCCTGACAAGGAGGAGGACCCTGACTGTGGCTATAGAAAAACAATTATAAATAAATAGTGTATAGGACAGACTATGAATAATATCTACCATAATCAATACAAAAGAATAATAGGATCTAAATAGGCTCCAACAGTGTCGGAAAACAAAAATATTAACTTTAGGGCAAGAGTGTGTAAACAGTGGTGGACCCGTAACTTTGGGAAAAGTAAATGACTGATTACCCCTTTTTAAAAGTAAACATGTCACTGTACTGATTATGTTATATTGATAGTAATTAGTTATTTTACTAGTTACATTACTAGTTATTCCATTCCTTAAAAACAACAACAACAACAACACTGTGTAGGCCTATCCCAGGAGGGAGTAATCCAATTACTATTTTAGAAATTATAATGTGTTACATTACTCCATTACTAGAAAGAAAATCATCAAAATATGGTATTGAGTTACTAAATAACATGTTATGCCCAAACCTGAATATAAGTCATGACCACACTGATTGATCAACAGAATACATACTGTATGAAATGATGCGTTCACTGTACTTTCTTTCCCTTCATTATTGGTCATCAAGAACTCTGCAGCTCAACAAACTAAGACTAAAATCATGATCTCTTTTTTTGGCTTTTTATGCCTTTAATGATAATATGACATTGACTGTTTCTTCTCCGTAGGACTGACCTGGGTCACAGGTTGTCGGTTGTAGCCTAGTTTTCCTTTATGCTGTTGTTGTTCTCTTTTCTTCAGTCTGTGTTTAAAGTGGGCACTGTGCACTCCCTGAGCGGTAGCCCTAATTAATTGTGATTGATAGGCATTCAGAGACCCCCTGTTAGTCGGCTCATAGTATGGCCCTGTTTGGTGATTCAGCCTGTTATCCCTGGTGTGTGTACTGTATGTATGTGTGTACAGTAGTCGGTAGTTCAGGGGGTTCCTGAACATTACAAGCCTCTCATTTCCACTTGTAGCCTCAGTTTACCATTATTTTTCTGTCTGATGTGTAGCTCGCTGCCTGCTCTGCTTCCTTTTTCAAAATCTGCTTTACATAGTGGAAAGAACTGGATAAAGTTCCTGCTAATTTTGTTCGTCAGGAATATTTAATTTTTATCTTTATCTTTTTCTCTTTTTTTTGCACAATAATAATTAAAAGGCCAAAGAACAGGATGAGTGGGATGGAGAGCAGTGATTGATCAGCAGGTCTCAGAGGTCTGAGGGTGGAATATGGGATGAGCAGTTCAGAGCGTGTCGGATCGTGGGAGCCATCGCAACATTTATTCATATTCTATAACAAACATACAAAGGTCAGAAAGCTGTGAAGAGAAGGGATGAATGGATATGAATATTTTCTGAATGCACTGTACTTTGTGGATGTAATTTGATATTTGTTTGGTTAAATGCAACAGAATTGTCTGCAGGGCTGAAGCTGAGGACCGCCGAGTACGGGAGGTCAGACTAACCAATAATAAAAAACAACAACAAAAAGAGACAATTAAGGCGAGAAAATTGAATTATTGCTCAAAAATCCTCAGGATTTTCTTTTGTTTTCTACTTTCATCCTCTTTCTTATTATTATTATTTTATTATTAAAGTTAATATTATTTCAGCTGGCCTAGTTTGTATGATTAACATATGGAAGTGGTCAGGATGTGTGAAGTAGTTCTTATATTGTATACATGGTACTTACATTATGCATGTTCATAAAAAATAAATTGTAATAATTTAGATTAGGGAACACATATTCACCATTAACTAGGAGCTTACTAGCTCCTTATTAGTAAAGCATGTATTAACACCTTATTCTACATAGCCTCATTCTACCTCTATTACACCATGAATTAAGATTGTTCCTGATATTAACTCCTCATTATTGCTTATTCATTGTAAATTAATGCCATACAGTACTAATTCAGAGTGATGAAGGAAGACTGTTCTTGTGCTACGGGCCCTGTACAAGGGCCCAATAACCCACTGGTTATTCACATCATTACTCAGAAACAACAAATGAATTAATTTACAATGAATAAGCTATAATTAGGAGTTAATATCAGGAACAATCTTAATTCATGTGTAATAGAGGTAGAATTAGTCTATGTAGAATAAGGTGTAAATATGTGCTTAATAATTACTAATAAGGAGCTAGTATGCATACCTAGTTAATGGTGAATATGTGTACCCTAAACCATCCACAGAGGAGGCGGAGAAAGGGGTGAGTGTGGGTCTGCAGCAGATCTCCTCCAGCTCTGTCTGTGCTCCAGCGTCTTCTCACTATCTGACACTTTTATTTCCATTACAGTCTGTCCGTTGCAAAGTTAATCATTGCTAATACGAGGCAAACCTTTAAATATGGAGTACATGACATGCGATGTGGCGGGGGCTGTGTGCATCCTGCTCCGCGATCCCCTCTGCTCTGCTCTCTAATAGGTGGTTAGTAATCAGTGCAGCACACAGCTAAATGAGGCTGTTCAGGCCTGTCTGCCCCCTCTAACAGCACAAAGGACACTATTGGTGGAGCATGTGTGTGTATATATATTTATATATATATAAATGCATGTGTATGTGTGTGTGTGTGAGGAAAGAGAAAGAGGCCTTGACACCCAGTAAAGATCCTTTTAACAGTCTTCCCTGCCTCTAGTCTACTTTTTAAAGGCTGCCTCGCCTAAGCCTTAAACGGTCCTCATTACAACACTGTCTCCTAACAAGTCGTCCTGCCCTGTCCTGCCACTGCCCGGCTGGCTGCCTGGGTTTAATGGTTTGCTTTCTCTACTCTATCCCAGAGCCTTGTAATTGAGGAAGAGTGTGTTAAAGATCTCCTCTGGAGGCCAGAGGCTTGTTTAAGAGGCTCCTAAACAAAGAGATTCATCAGAGTTTTACAGCAGCACGTGGGAGGGGAGGGGAGGGGAGGGGAGGGGAGGGGAGGGGGGAGAGTCGGCTAATCAAGGACACACCAGTCGGCGGAGAGATAAAACTAGAGAAATTGTCTTTGGTCCTGAGGACAGAGGGAGGGCGGAGAGGGACAAGGCGAGGGCACATTATCTAGGACATAAAAAGCTAAACTCACACTTTTAGATCACAAAGATGATATAATTATGTCAGACAAAGTGGCCCACTTAAGAATAAGAGACAGCTCATTTTGTAGAAAGAAATGATCTAATGGTTATTAAGAACCTTGAACTCATGTAGCTACATGATGATGGCCGGAGCATGGACAACGGTGGACAGACTAACTTTTTTCCAGGCAAATGTGTCTTTTAAAACTGACTTCATCTGACACTTGCCTGCCGGTTTATTAGGTACAGCAGGGTTTCTACTATTACTTCGCACCCTTTTCCACTGCACAGTTACATACCAGCTCTACTCGGCTCAACTTGACTCAGTTTAGGTCCGTTTCCATCACAGCTGAGTTCTTCATATTTCCTCCTCAGCGTCGGCGGGGTCGTCGTCATATCACAGTCGTTTCGCTCTCTTTTTCCAGTCCTCTCATCAGCTCCAAACTGAGTCGTCTGCACCACAGCGTGGTTTTCCGCACAGCAGTCATTGAACTCATGTGAAAGAATAACAACAGTCCCAGACAGTACCGATCAGTGGTTGATTCTCACATCAGATGTCGCGCTTGGGTGCTGGTGTAAAAGCAAAAAAAGCAAGGAAAAAAAGAAACTGAGTCGAGCCGAGAAAAGGGCCATAAATAATAACCCCCCTAAAGTGCCTCAGTCCACTGGGCTTATCAATAAACAACAATATTATTGTAGCGCATAGGTTAAACACCGGTAGCACCTTTTTGTTGGTACACCATAATGATGTTTACATGACTCTTGTTGCAGCTGGTTTTGGTGCTGTTATAATAATAATAATAATGGATTACATTTATTTAGTGCTTTTGTATTGTTACCCGATACCCAAAGTGCGACCCAATACACCACACTGCCTAATTAAAACACTAGGTCCCCGACCGAAACAATTGAATTTATTTTAAGTAGAAATTTTGAGATTTTTAAATACCTGTTTTATTTATTTTAGTCTATTTATTTATCCTAAGCAGCTGAATGATGTTCTTCAGTGTGTTCTTCATGTTCAACCTTTGACAAAAAGCTATAATGTAAATTAAAAATAACCTTCTGATATCTTGAAATATCACGTGTGAGTGATTTGGAACATTTTTCCCCATATCACCCAGAACCTATACTAAAGGGATGTCATTTTCTGCATTCTCAGATTCTTTGGGGTGGCAGGTTAACCCCTTAACAGCCACTGGCTCATCCAGGGCCCAGCAGGCCCAGCATTAATTAGAAGCAATGTGACCCACAGGCCAGGAAGTGAAGAAGAAAGAAAAGAGAGAGCCTCTCTTCTGAAGGATGTGTTGAGTGAAGTAAAACTACTTCAAAAGTAAACACTTCTCCATCCACTTTTCTTTTATCAGGAGTGATCCAAGCACCCACACACCAAACCTTCCCATTACGATGGTGTTTACCGACCCTGTCACCACCACCTGTCATTCACTGCCTCCCAGTCAGCCACTCTGTGCCTGCATGGTGGCATCAGACCACAAACCACTAAACGGCTGTATCGGAGGCCAATAACACACACACACACACACACACAATGTGGCTTGGGAAGTGCTTAACCAAAGAGTTTGAATGTGCAAACTGTGTAGCTCAGATGTAATATCATATTCCCACCTCGGATCATCCGTTCAAATCAGAATACTGGTACTCATTTTCTCCACTGCTCTTTTTTTTCCCCCTCTCGCAAAGGGCCGACTCTCAGTAGTCAGTCAACATCGCCGAGGGAAACCAGGCAGATTGATAAGTGGCGATGGCCACAAATGGAATGCAAAGGACCTCTGAAACCATATTAAAGTCCCTGACGGGTGTGAGTGATGCCGAAAAAACAAGAGCTTGATTCGCCTGTCGCGGTGTCACCTTCAGGCCCTTTTCAGTTCCTATATTAACTTAGATAGATGTATATACGGGATGACAGAGAGGGGTGGAGGAGGAAAAAGAATACAAGGAGCCAAGAGGAGGAGGAGGAGGGGGGCGGGGGGGGGTGAAGACTGATTGATAATGAAAAGCAAAATGGAGAGACGATGAGAGGAGAGACAAGAGCAGTTACAGAGGTCTAACATGTCATGTTAACAAGTGGAAGTGGAGCTCAGGAGGAAAAAAGGGCACTGCTGTTTCCACTCAGGACCGACTTCATTAGCTCATATTCCCCTCCTTACCCTTCGCGGCATACTAGCCCGGAACCGACAGCTTTTTTTTTTTTCTGTCTCTCTCTTTTCCCAAACCACTCTCTCCTCTCAGAGAGACAAAACCCAACAGAGCCTGAGATGAAATCAGAGAGGGAGATGGAGGGCGAGAGGAGAAGGGGAAAGGGAGGGCCCCTAATTTAGGTCAAGGCTGACAGTACCTCTCAAACACTGAGTCTGGAGTGGAAAGGAAAGGACCTGGATTAAAGCCGGAGAGCTTTTTTGCCCCGGACTCCCTCGTGTTCTTTGAATCACCTCTCGGGTGAAGCTGCGGAGGCGGAGGGGTGAATCACCGCGCTCCATTTGACTCACAAATCAAATGATGGAAGCTTTGTTTGTTCTCTGTGATGTTGTCCCCTTCGACAGAGGTATATACGGTGGATGCTCCGCCGCTGCCACATTCGGCACGGCGCTGCTTAATAATGATAGTGATACAATTACAGTTAGATCAGCAGTGTCTGATATATGGGCCTGCTGTTAAACAATCTAATTCCGGCCTTCCATTGTTGCCCACCTCTTATGTAACGGATGGAAAACAGCCTGATTGATTGCATCTTTATTGTGGAAGTCCATCTATTCATAAATGATAGAGCAGGTTGTTTGTCACTGCCTTCATAAATGATCCATATTGTTTCCTTTCACGTTTTTTTTCCCCCCATGTACTGAAGTTAGCATGCTAACTAGCCCGGGGCCTGGTCCATCAGTTTCCAATAGAGGCTAACCTGCAATTTTCCATGAAATCGTAATGCAGCTCAGAGGACATAATCGCTAACACAGGATCCTGATGTCTAATTTTGGACAACATTGTTTGAATAGAAAATACACTATCCAAAACACAACTGTGTGTGTAGTAGTGTATATCTACAGAACTGCAGACTTTCTTCAATGCATCTTTGGAATCTTCTGGCCAACTGACATTAATAACAGCAACCTGTGGGGAAAAAACCCCAACAAGAAACAATAGATGTGCAGCTGTTAAAGGAATAGTTTAACATTTTGGCAAATTGGCCCATTGCCATAATCCCTATAGTCATAGCAGTAGTTTCATTACCATTATTTGTCGGTGTAAGCTATTTTTTGAATGGCGGAGCAGAGCCGTGAGCTCCTCAGAGCTACGCTATGGAGGCTAATGGGATTTCATGGTTTTCCTCATCAAATACACAATCGGACAACTCCAAAACGCTCTAGTGGTCAAGTTGTGACCTGCACATTCACCTCACTATGAGATAATAACAAAAAGTTACAAGACGGAGTTGTTTTAGAGGTAGATTCATGCAAACCCGCTGATGCGTGTTGCCTTCAGGGACAGTTTTTCGCAGGTAGTCTCTGTGTTTGCATTGAAAACCACTTGGCCTCATAATGTTCCGCTATTGTCTCATAGCGTGGTGAATGTGCAGGTCACAACTTGTCAACCAGAGCGTTTTGGAGTTGTCGGATTGTGTATTTGATGAGTTTGATGAGGGAAACCAAGAAATCCCATTAGCTCTGAGCAGCTCGCGGCTCGGCTCTGCTGTTCTAAAAATAGCTTGCACCAACAATTAAAGGTAACGGACCTACTGCTATGACCATGGCAATTGGACAATTTGCCAAAATGTTGAACTATCCCTTTAAGGAGAAAGTGGAGATGGCTTGGTAAGAAACAAATCTAAACAGGCACCAATATGGAACGCACAGTACAAGTTCAACAGGGCAGAGGAAGAAGACTCAAAAAGACCTGGAAAAGAAGGCCCAAGACAGACAAGGGTGGAATCAATTCATCATTGGCCTGTGTCCTGAAAGGAGTAAATGTCCTGAAATACAGTCTGTGATAGGTTTGTGGTTTGTGA
Organism: Decapterus maruadsi; assembly: GCA_030347415.2. Taxonomy (NCBI): domain Eukaryota; kingdom Metazoa; phylum Chordata; class Actinopteri; order Carangiformes; family Carangidae; genus Decapterus; species Decapterus maruadsi. Next base: position 29,671,429 of record CM064903.1, read on the forward strand.
TAGGTTTCTCGAGAAAAAGGCAAAAAAGGAGTGCTGAGTGGAATAATATCAAGTTGACCTGACCCCACTGCAACAACAGGATGTCCTGTTGAAATCCTGAGCTGAGACTGCCAATATAATATTTGGGGAAAAAAAGAAAAAGAAAAAAGAAGAGCTGAAGTACTGGTCCAGTGAGATTGTAACACTTACTAAAGCAAGTTGACATCAAGTGCTGCCAAGAGACATTCTGTGTCCTGTTCTGACAAGACTATAAAACCCTAGACCTTTCACTCTAGGGTTGGGTTTCTTCAGGGGTGGTGGGATGTTTGTCATATCCAGCAGGAATTTGGTGATGGAATTGTATTCATATGCATGTTTTAACATCGAGTAGCTGGAAGAGTAGCTGTTGTGACAGTTAATGGTAATGGTAGTAGTTGTTGTTTTCCAGGCACATCCGGTAACATTGTTATTCTTGATGCAGCGTGATCACAGATGTCAACTTAATTAAACAATCAAAGTGTTGTGTAGACAAACACTCAGTGTCAAAGCCGGGCAGACAGATACATTTACAGAGCACATTATTGCTCTTAATTAATGATAAAGAGACAAAGTCAGGCACTCCGGAAGAACACTGAAGCTATAATAAATAAGTAAACAATACGGCAGAGGCAGCAGAGATGTTAGCAGAGTCCTGTGCTGAGTTTCATTCAACACTGCAGAAGCTCAACTTCACATTGTGGAAAAGGTGAAATTGGAACAGCTCTGTCCTAATGGAAGGAGTGCTGTGGCGACTGAGACCTTTCTGAATGTATCAAGACAACTCTTGGAGGAAGTTTACAATTTGCATGAGGTGGAGGGAATGCAGGTAATAAAAGCTTGGGCCCTAGTTTGGTGGCGCAGGACCGCCATTCCGACGGTCCGCCAGTCCGAAAATTCCTTGGCACAAATGGTCCGTCATTACGAACTTCCCGAGGGGCCGCTGTTCCGAATGTGTTTTATTTTGAAAATTGACCGGATTCTCTCGTGGTTTGACTTCCTGCCCGGCTTGACACGAAGCGCCGCGGGGACAGCGTCCCCCTCCCCCTCCGCCTCCAAAGTTTCACCCAGGTGCGAGTCTGATGCAGCCGCGGCGCTCCTGCGCAAAATAAATGTCCTTGCTCTGTGCTTTGGTTAGGTTTAGGCAATGTAGAAAGGAGTTGGTTAAGTTTAGTAAAAAGATTAGGTAGAGGCCAATAAAATCATTGTTCATATGTCTCTCCCCCGGGAGTCGAACCCTGATCCACCGCATCAAAACCGGATGCCCTAACCACTACGCTACCAACACTTTTGCCAAGTGCAGTACCCTGTGCTTTAAACCATTCAACTTTTTTTCAGGTTCGGAATAGCACCCTTTTTTTCAGGTTCGTAATGGCACCCTTTTCCCATAAATAATTAAGGGTCGGCATTCCGACAAATTAAAGTAAACGTTCGGAGTGGCGGCCCTTCGGAATGGCACCCTGGAACCCTCGGCGCAAGGTGAAGCACAGCCGGCGAAGTGGGAGATTGGTTGACTGGCGAGCAGTGCACACACGTCATCAAGACCTCACAGGCAGGTTTCCACAGTTCCAGGCACATTTAGATGCAATAAATAACCACAATTAACAGGTGGAATCAACAGGTGAATTCATATCTATATAGATTGTCCCGTCACATCTGACATCAGATCAAAGGCTGTTGGCATGGTAATGAAAACTCCACCTGAATTAACTCAGCAGGGACGAACTGGCAGTGAAAAGCAGCTGTGGATTGCGGACTGAGGGACTGCTTGTCACTACCATGTTGAGATGTGATGATCCTCTTTATTTATGTATTAATTTATTAGCGGGCCAGTGACGTCAGGCAGCTGTAATGAAAAACAAAAAGCAAACATCTCTCAACCACATCAGCCTCGGTGTCAGATAGTCAGTATATAGCCTACTCAGCATCTCTCATCACAGAAGAAAAAGAGATGGACAGACAGACACACAGACAGAGAGCGGGAGAGAGAGAGAGAGCGTCCTTTACGCTGATTCCATCCCTGTTACGCATGGTGTTTGTTTATATTGTGATTAGTGTACACCTCTCATCTTTACACAGGGTTTGAATAAATGTGAGTTTCAGCCACTCTCCGGACCAAAACACCTGTTTCCTCCTGGGAGAGGTTCGGCCTCTGGTGTCGCTGTCTCCTCCGTCCATGTCAAAGTAGAAAATGACAAACTTGCAGCGTGCATCGCCCCCGCGCAGTTAAAGGTGAGGAGAGGAGCTCATTTGATTGGTGAAGATCCGAATCGGCTGTGTTAATCCCACTTCACGCCTTTCTCTCCTCCTCCTCTCTCCCTCCTGCCCCGTCTCCTCCCTCCTTGCCGTTTGCGCCGGTAGGATGGACAAGGGGAGTGCCTGCCCTGGCCTTCGCTGGACTCCGGTGCCCACGAATCTTGCAAAATGCACCTGGACACGCCTCGTTGGTGAGGCGCAGCTGCGCTGCGGCCAGACTTTGCACGATCTACCAAATTAGGGCCCCTTGTCTCCAATACACCTGTCCTGGTCTGGTCTGGTCTGGTTCTCTCTGCTGCTGGGAGAAATGTGTGCAATACATGTCATTCATCATTTTCTCACCTTAAAGGGATAGTTAAACATTTTCGCAAACTGACCCATCACCATAATCCCTATAGTTTTAGGAGTGGGTTGTTACCTTTAATTGTCGGTGCAAGCTATTTTTAGAACGGCGGAGCAGAGCCGTGAGTTGCTCAGAGCTACGCTACAGAGGCTCATGGGATTTCTTGGTTTCCCTCATCAAACTCATCAAATACACAACCCAACAACTCCAAAACCCTCTGGTGGACAAGTTGTGACCTGCATATTCACCACGCTATGAGATAATAACGGAGCGTTATGAGACAGAGTTGTTTTAGAGGTAAATTCATGCCAAAACCGCTGATGTGCACTCCCGTCTGGGTATTGTAATCAATGTCAGTGTCTTTCCCGGTGTTTCCCAAACCTGTACCTTAAATCTGTGAGCTGAGTGTCCAGTGTTTGCAACATTAGTGCTGACTGGAAAATGAGCGAACGCAGGAGCCGCCCACATTAATTTCTCATCTCCTCATTGTGCTTCCCACAACACTCATAATCAGCATCTTCACCAATCTGTGTGTGTGTGTGTGTGTGTGTGTTGAACATCCGCATGTGCCTATGATTAGGGAGGTTGTTGCGTGTTCTTGTTATGCTGAGTTTGAGCAGTTCTGTACCGTACAAGGACAAGGATGTGCAGGCTGGAGGAATCATGCTTTGAACAACTGACTGACTGAAAACATCGTCCATTGAGTTGCAATTAAAGTTTCACTTTGCTTTTACTAGAAATCAAAACTTTAGGTGTGGCTCCCACAACAAAGACAAGATCAAGACTTGGAGGGGGACGAGACTGAGTCAAGACCAAGACCAAGACCACTACTTACTTACTTACACCTGTGGTACCAATTAGCATGTGGCTTGATATTTACATTATTCCTTAGCTAAAAACAGAAGATCATTTTAGACAAAATCTATACCATATTTTATTGAAACAAACTTTGGGTTCAACAGAACATCACAGAAATCGAAGTGAGCAAGATACAGAAAGACATTTGTGGTTAAAAAAAGACAAGACCGAGACCTATGTTAGCTAACTGATTGTCCACCCTTTAATTTCCAGTGTTAGCTTATTAAAATGGGACCATGGAGATGTCTTTGTTGGGCTTGATTATAGTCGGAGTCTATTACTTCATTTGATGAGCTGGAGTCTTTTCAATATCATCCTTCAGAGACACGCCCCTTTGTTTTCACCAAAGGCGTTCTGGAGGCCTTCCTTGCTGGCTCCCTCAACAATATAAACTAATTAGGGCTAAGTACAATTATATTACTTGTTTATGTGGCCTGAGTGTTTCCATTTCAGGAACTCGTCAAAATCTCAACATACAGGGCAGATCTCAGTGTCAAAGAGGCCCTGATTAAAGGTGGGAAACACAAGAGGACGGGAAGCTGACAAGGAATGTTTCAAAATAAAAATGAAAAATTCCAGCTAAACCAGGGAACATACAGAGGACATGATGCCTGCCAACATTTGTCAGGAGTTAGGCGACTCTTTATACTTCATTCATTGTAATTTATAGCCTCTACTTTGCCTCACTTTAAGAGCTGACACAGCTGACCCCGTCTGTTTTCCCAAAGTTTAAAGGAAAAAGATGAACACCTGGAGGCCTGCTGGTAAATCTCAGCGTCATAAATCACACCAGGGTCACTGTTCCTTCCCGCCTCATTCTTCCTGCACAGGAATCCATCCTCTAACAGCTTTGATGTTGCTTCATTCTCATCAAAGAGTTGCATGAGAAGTTGAATGTCAACATAACTGAAATAATTGCACGAGATAACAAGCTTGTAAAGAGGTTTTGCTAGAGAAAATAAGACCCATTATACCTGAGTGTGATGTGTTCTCTAATAAAATATGTGTGGATTATACACCTATTTGCTATTTCTCTTTTTTTCCCTACAGATGAATTGAAAACTCCATTAAAACACTAGTTTACTCATTTTGAAACCAATTATTCATGTTTACACTGCTAGTCCAAACCTTGAAATGACATGACAAAGCTTCAGCAGCTCCTATGGGATATTTTCTCCAGACATTTGGGTCGTCTCTACCAGTGCTGAAAGCAACATGAATTGTGATTTAAAAGCTGACCTTGTGCATTTGCTAGCAGCTGTTGTGTGGTGAAATTGTACATTATAATGCTGCAACTGTCTAAATTGTTCTTTGTTTTCTGCAACTACCAAACTCTGTAGTAACCTGTTCCTGTCCAAAGCTGTGGTCATTTCTAATGTTTTGTGCTGTGCAGATATCAAAACTTGTACAGGATATGTATGTATGTATGTATATATGTATGTATGTGTTTGTGTGGTTTTTAAACATTTTTTTAAACATTTGCAACACCGTTGTGTATTTATAAACACCTTTTTTTTTAAATATATTTAACAAATTCTAACATCTTTATCTGTATATATCACTATATATACTCTCACATTTGCTCTCAGCCTGATCATTTTTTAACACATTCAAATTGGCAGACAGAAACTGCCAATTTTTCCTCCTATTTTGGCTCACATCTACTTTGGTGAGGGAAACCAGTCTACATCTTTGATGCACACAGGTAGCTGACAAGGGGATGCACTTTTGAGAGGAATGACTGTAGATAATCCTCTATGCACATCCTTGACTTGTTTTTAATCATTAGCCAGGTTTTCATGCAGACTTTTTTTTTCGCTCCAAATGAAGATTTCATGTCTCCTCACATGTAAACAACATGTGAAGTGATGTATTCTGGTTACATGCTGTTACATGTAGCCACTGCATGTATTCAGAACGGACATTTTACAGCCATGCTGGTGTGACGTGATGAGTTCTCAACGGGCAGGGCCAACCCCACCAGATGTGCTGGTTTGAAATTATATACAAATGATTTAGGTCATTTTTTCTTTTTTGGCTGAGTTCAGCACCATGAATTTATGCTCCGGCCATCAAGTCCAGGCTTCGATTAATTTTCAGGCCTATTGAGAACTACAGTATAGTAGTGCACTTTAAAGGGACAATGAGGAGTTTTGAAAAAGCGAAGTGTTTTCATGAGCCCCTATGCGCACCGTAGAAAGAACACAACCAGACAAAAGCCAGGGTTAGTTGCACTCTCTTTGTAATAGTGATCATTGAATTATACAGCACTTTGCTCAACCTTGGCTGTTTTTAAATTTCCTTTATAAATAAATATGATTTGAGAATTGGTGTAGATGTCCAAACTGAATGAAAATACCCCATATAAACAGCTCAATCAGAATAAACAAGCCCAAACTGAATGAAATTTAATTCAGTTTCAGAGAGGTCGAATAAAACTTTTCTTAAATTGGAAAATATTGAAAATATGCAACGGAATATTGTCAGGGTGCATTCTTTCTGTGCATGCTCCGTGTCGACATAAATGCATATGTGACGTTTCTTCACTTACAAATGCTTGAATTAAAGTGTTAAAACTGCGCTAATCAGACCATAGGTCTCCATCTTTGATGGATCCTGAGATGCTTTGATTTCTAGAGTTCTGAACGGGCTTGAAAGGTTATATTCAACCGGCCCAGGTCGGCGATGTTGAAGCCCAGACTCAACGTTCCTCACTCAGCTTGAACCAGACCAGATTTGGTCCAAAGAAAAGTGAAAAAAATACCCAAGTAATTTCTTTATTATGACTTTCGACATAATTTCGTCCCAAACACGTTGAAACCAGTGCAGTTGGACCGGCCTGTTGAGACCACTTGTGCGTGTCACACGGCTGTAGAACGTCTGTCCTGAATAAACACCCAGTCAGATTAGGTCATATTGCATGTAAAAAGTTAAACTGAAAGACTCATGTGGAATGAATTCAATCAGAAAGAGGAAAAGGTGCCCATGTAAACCCACCTACTGTTTACATGATATAAAGGAATATGCTAACTCGCTGAAAAACCAAATTAAATTCCACTCGGTTTGGGTCTGTTTTTTCTGATTCAGGTGTTTCATGGAGCATTTTTATTCAGTTTGGACATCTAAACAAATTCTAATTAGAATATTTGACCCTGTGTCAACCCAGCTACTGTTACTGTAACGTGAAAAAACTTCACTGACGTTGGTGTGAAGGGAATGGCCTCTGTAAGTTAGCGAATAATATTTACAATCATTTTTTTTCTTGTTTATTTTTTCCTCATGTCGCGAGGAACTCTGGCGCCCCCCGGGGGAAGTGTGCCTCACAGTTTGAAAAAGCATGACGCTTACAATGCGCCCTCGTTCCCCCAGAAGCACGTAAAAATGAATGTATTTACATTTATAACACATGCAAGACTGCACTCTGGGTTCTTAATTGATTATGAGAAGGAGCATGAATAAAGCCGGTCCAAAGAGTGCATGTACAGGCTCCAGCAGTAATAAGCGGCTGAGGGGCAGATGTATCAGAGCAGTGTGAGGTATTGTGCCTGTGGTGTTTGGCATACATTAGCGTTGTAATATGACATTTCTGTCAGTCACTGTGAAATACTAACTATCACATGTGAATTAAGCAGCTTCTCCTCATCATGCGTTGTGCTCCGAAGACACTAAATCAATGCTAATCTGATTTTGAAACATGAAATGAAACCTTACACTCATTACTGTCAATGAGGGGCCAAATTGGATTTACTATTTTGGAAACACGTGCGCGGAATACCAAGCTATCGAAGAAGGAAAAAAAAAGAAAACACTTTCATACTACAGAATTAACTTCCTTCTATGCACCATTTTCTTTCTTCTTTTTCATCACATATGGTTTCTCTAAGCTATAAATGACCTGTGACAGCCTGGAGATTAGAGAGAAGCCTTGTATCCAAGCGAGCCGCTCGTGTGAAACCTGGGACCACGTGTTAAAATCAAAGGGACGATGGAGCTCAGTTGACATTGCTAAATCATTGAAAAAGGGCTTCTGTCTCGCTCACACACACACACATGCACACACTCGCTCCGTGGTCTCTCTTTGGTGATAGCGGTCAGGGTTCAGTGCTCATTTCACACCCATCAAAGTTCCATTTTAGCAGCCCTGATATCTCACCCATCCCAGCCTCCTCCATTATGAAATGGTGATACTACCCTCAGTATTAGCCTTATCTGTCTTTATCCACATTTGAAGAGCCACTAAATAAAAAAAGAGAAAATGCATTTACTTTTGGATTATTAGCTTTGGTATCCGTGCATAGATCAACATATCAAAGCAGAGATTAAATTAAAGCTCCATTACACAATATCTTTATATTCACATTGAATCAAATGATTGTTAATTTGGCAAGGTTGGTGGTACTGCTGATCCCACTGAGAGTGAGTTCCAGTCTGCAGCTCTTCACACTTCTTTTGCTTTGGTCTAATGTTCTGTGTAGTTGAGTCCCCGCAGCCAAGGATAATAGTATACCATATGTCATCCTTTCAAAATTGCTTTTATTTTGCTTGCTAACAAATCCATTGGAGACTTTTCATGGAGGACGTGCTCTGGTATTTGCTCGGTATGGTAATTCCTCCTCCATACGGGCAGTGGAGAGTTCTGAGCCCAATTCTAATCTAAGAGATGGAGGGGTAATATCCACAGTCCCCGTGCATTGTAACATTTAGCCTCAGTAATATGAGTCTTTCACAGTCTGCATTAGACTGATCAAAGGTTTCCTTCACAGTGACAGGGCTTCAAGTGTGAAATTTATTCTTTGTGTTACTACCGCTCCACTGCGGTTCACTAAGGACAGAAGACAATCAGCACATTTGCATGACAAGAATTATGGCCTTAATTCATCTATAACTGGACAACGTGCGTGTTAACGCATTAGTCCGCCCAGGCAAGGCAAGGCAACAGTCACAGTCACGAGGGACGTGTGAGGAGAAGAGACACTGTGTGGCGGTTAGCGGTACTGAAGTTAAACTCACTCACCCATAAAAGACGCGCTAATCCACCTGCCAAGTGGTCGTTGACCTCTTGGCGAAACGGTTAGCATAGTCGCCTGCAGTGCAGGAGACCCAGGTTCGAAACCCGCTCAGGGCGGACAAGCACAACATCGGTCATACTAGGTGAGGTGATGTATATCACCACCTAGCGTTGAGGAGGCGTCAACTGTTTGATTTTCCATGTTGCATGTAAACTGTCGCAAGGACAGAATTCCGACAAAACGTTCTCGACTTAGCTGTGCCTGTAAACGCGTTGAATGATAGGATGTTTTGGTGAAAATGCTGGAGAATCCATATTTGGTAGATTTAAGTTGATTAGTAGATAGATGGTATTATTTTTCAAGTTGTCTATTTCAGCCTTAAGAATGCAGTATTAGAAAGCCTTGTCTCGTCTTTTTATTGTAGTACTTTAATTGTATAAATAGTCTCAGTTTCACCCTGTGGTACGAGATGTGGCCCTGTAACATGTATGGATCCACCCACTGTTTGACTCTGTCTCAATCTACAAATAGAGCACAGTTGTGTGATTGGCCCTCAAACACACCGTAACACCGAGTAACCAACTTCAGAAAAGACCGCACTATCGCCACACACGGCGCTGTATAATGGCACCAAAGTTCATCAATAGTACCCCCAGCACGTGCTAGCTTTGCCTGTTTTCTTTAGCTCCACTGCACTCGGTGATCCACTCATCAGGGCTTCTCCACCAGCAAGCGGCTCCAGGAGGAGAAGTAGGTGAGTTGTGTCTGCTAAAGAAAACAGGTAAAGCTAGCGGATGTTTGATTTGCCTGGGACCCTGTAATGTACTATTGATGAACTTTGGTGCAGTTTTGAGCATTATTTGTGGCTAAAAGTGGCGTTTTGCGGTTAGACAGTGGATCCGCAGAGCGCCGTGTGTGTGGCGATAGTGCGGTCTTTTCTGAAGTTGGTGGAACTCGTGAATCTAGCGGTCGGGGAAATTGATCTCTCGAGGGGGGGTCTGACTCGGTGTTACGGTGTGTTTGACCATGGCTTTCACTTACGCCGGAATATCGCTTTAAGACAGACTGAAGATGGCTGTGTAGGCCGAAACGTTTTTGTTTCTTTATTTTATTTCATCACCATGGTTGCACTTTTTTGTTGTTTTTGATGGACCATTGAATTGCTGTATCCATCAATCTCTGGTGGACATTCCCTTTTTTTTTTTTTTTTTACCTTGTGCGAGCTTTTTCCTCCAGTTGCTCCCAAATTGTCTTGAAGGAATTTATTGAAATCTTGTGTAAACGTTGACATGATGTTGTTGTGTTCACTTAGTATTACTGCATCCATGTTCCGCCACTAGGAGGCACTGTGAGCTAGTGAGTGAAGAAGAAGTAATGCGGAAGTTGCTATTGTTGTTGTAGTGTTGTTGTTGATCCTGGAGCTACAGAGGTGATAAGTTGCTTGTGCTACCATGCGGTAATAAAAACCTGTTACAACCTTATTTACTTTTTCTTTTTGGACTCATCCACATAACAGATGTCATGGGTGACCTTTTATTGATGAATTTCTGGAGGTCAGCATGGCCATGAGAACAGTTTAGCCACCGTTTTAATATTTAACAAGAACACTTTGTGCAAGATAACAGGGGAGTTATCCCATGAAATCACACAATGTTCTTGAAAGTATTTAATATTTAATGTGAGTCTAAGAGGCTAAGGCATACAACTGTGTTTTTTTTTCTCCCTATCATCATTATTGTTCATTTAAAGCCGTGTATCCAGCTCTGTCCACGTCAGCCACACTCTCAGAACCCGTACAGTACACTGGTGTGATAACCTAAAACATCAGATTAACTATTAAACTTACTCTCCTGATCTGCAAAGTCCATAACGTGGAACCTGGAACGAAGAATTGAAGTGAGGCAGAATCCTCAACATCAAGCCCACAGGTTATAATTACACGCAGTTACAGTTTGTTGCTAGGCGATATCTAATGGGCATAGCAATTAGCAAAACAAATAAACACTGTTCATCAGCGTCATATAAATAATGAACCATTGGTGTAAATTTAAAAAAAAAAAGTTATGTCATTGCTGTGTGGAGTTGCCATATTGACCTTGACCTTTGACCTTAACCCACCAAAATCCTATGGTGGTCCTATCATTCAAAAGGTTTGTTCAAATTTGAAGAAACGTAGGCATAAGACTCTGATATAATGATTATTTGCGTATCACAGTGATCAATTTGATCCACAACATGATCAGTGTTACGATACGATACAATACGATACAATACGATACAATACGATACGATACGAAACGATACGATACGATAAACTTTATTGTCCCATTCAGGGAAATTTGTCTTGGACACTGTAGCTGCTCCAGAAATGCTTCGATGGCCACAATGACAAAAAACAACAAAAAAACAACAACAATACATCTCAGCCATATCAATCCAGCACATAAGACATAACAACATTGCACATATCCCACAACATAGCACATACTGCACCTCTTCCATAACATAACACATATTGTTATACTTCATCTGTTTCAAAATAAACTTCTGGCAGTGGCTTTAAAAGAAAAAGCTTTTATTTTGAAGCCTCGTCAGGAAATGTATGACTGTATTTTTTTTTTCATGTCTCTATTTGCTCACACCCAGTTATTATCTGGTCATTACCTGGACACAGCTTTTATTGAAGATATAACGGTAGCCCATTAATCAAGCATTTTGGGCTTGGCTCCCGTTTTATAGAAAGAAAAAAAGAAAAGAGCAACTGGCCCGGGCTCCACTTTTTTTTTATTTTCTCTATCTTCTTCCGTCTCTTCTTGTCTGCTGAGTAAAGTAGGTCCAAGAAGATCAGCCAATTAAAAGCGATGCCTGTTTAATCACTGCAAAATGGGCAACAAAAGGTGTTTAAAAAGTGCTGCTCACACAGAATCCAGTCAATTAGAGGACAACCTTCCTGGGAGAGCTCGCTTTCTATTTTAGGTTAATGCATCAAGTCCCTGCGTACGTGTCGGTACACACACACACACACACACACACACACACACACACACACAGTCTCAGTCTCTCAGACACATACACATTATGCTCTTACCAAATGCTGATGCGGGACTTTAGTTGTTCATTTAAAGCGTTGCTCGGGAGTCAAAGGTCCAACCATCACTTTCATTATGAATGAACACACACATACACATGCACAAACTCCATGGCACCAGAAGACACACAGCCAGCCACGCAGAATTAACAATATGCACATAATTAACTGAAGTAAGACTCCACGCTAATCTGCCAGACACTCCCTATCATGCCAATGAGGCTGAGCTCCAGTGCTCTCCTCTCCTGCTTCTATCTCTCTCCTTATGTTTTTATCTGTCTATTACACACACATCTATGCTTTACCTCCTGCCTACTCTTCTCCTCCACTCCCCCCTTCCTCCTCCTCCTCTATCTTCCCTCCTTCTCCCCTCACTCACCCACCCACCCACCCACCACCCACCCGCCGCCACTCTTTGGCTTCTTTCTTTCTCTCGCAGCCACTATACCAGCCGCTTTGCATCCGCCAGATAACGACACAAAATTCAATTTCTCGCCGAGTTGCCTCCCTAATGGCTGAGTTGGGGAAGTGTGACGCACCGAGGTTCCTCTGCTAAGAATTACCTCTCTGCAGCTGCTCTCATCTCCAGAAGTTCATACCGTGGTGTAAAAATGATACGCATCGGCTGGTGCGGCGGGGACACGCCGGAGGAGGAAGTTTTGATAGACAGAGGGCTTCGGCAGTAATAGGTGCAGTGATATTGTAAACATTTGCTTCATATAGCATTACACCATCAGTATAGTGTGTGTATGTGTCTGTGTGTGTTTCTCATGGGGTGTACTGTTAGTAGCAGTAGCTTTTATCATGTCTGTATACGTTTTTTTTGTTTTTTTTAAGGAATGATTTGAATCCTGGATTTGAAACTGTTGTGTCTGATACAGCATTTCTGCCAGGTACTGGAGCCTGGCTCTATTAGCAGGGGACGACTGCCATGACTTTTTATAGCACAGTTTGAATTAAGATTAACATAGATAGATAGATAGATAGATAGATAGATAGATAGATAGATAGATAGATAGATAGATAGATAGATAGATAGATAGATAGATAGACAGATAGACAGATAGATAGATAGATTCGGCTTGGACGCTGGTCGAAAACACTAGATGCACGATCTGATATTGATATCACCAAGTAAAGAACAGCCCTGGACTAACGCTAAACCTAACCCTAAACCTAACCAGTTGGTTATAACAGCGCTCCTGGGCTGTTGTTTAATTGGTGATATCAGATCATGCGACCTGGATGATGTCATCTCCGGCAGTTGCCCGGCTCATTCTGATAATAATCATTGTCCTTCAGCATTCAGGTCCGTTTTAAGCTCAACTAGCCGGAGCTTTAGTGAGTCCAGATTGAGGAGAGGAAGCCTGTGGAAGCTGAACTTCATCCAGCTGCTCATTTTGTTCTGACAAGTCAAAAACACACAGAAACGAACCGTAGTATTAGCGGTAGCAACAAGCCAAGCTGTGCAGTGCGGCGGTCGGAGATGAAATCATCCAGGTCAGAGGTTAGTTGGTCAACCTACAAGCGCAGGATGTTGAAAACATGCCACCACGGAGGAAGAAGGAGAGGAATAGCACTAGTGTATCATCACAAAATATTGGTGAATGAACGAGTATTCCGGCTCTCGGCTGGATCTGATATTCTATGTATATCGTAATGACACCAAAGTTATCTGGGTGAGTAAATGATAATATTTCATGCTAGAAATAAGGTCCAGATTGTATCCTTCATATGTTGTTAAATGTTCATTGCATTTAGCACAAGTTGGCAAAATTGTACAAACTGATTGAAATGTGTTCAGAAATGTCGCTTGGCCTAAATGCTCTATATGCACAGGTGTATCTCAATATAGTAGAACATGATGGAGGTTACAGTCTTATCCATGAGAGTGGAGCTACTGAACCAGGCTCAGGAAACCTTTGCAGGTGTTTGGAGTCCATTAGCTGATTAGAGTATGACACCATTAGGTTACAATTAATTATAAGTGAGATAATGAATTTGGGGTTTAGGGAGAAATAAAGAGGATCTATCAAATGTTGGTCCAAGGAAGGAACAGGCTCATTGATGCATGTGCTCTCATCCAACAGACCAGCCAGCAAGTTCATGCTGCTTCTGATAGAAAGCTGTCAGTGCAGAGCAGCTTGTTGCGTATTTGGCAGCAAAAGGGACCGACACAGTATTAGGCAGGTGGTTATAATGTCATGCCTGATGAGTATAAATGATAGTAAGAATGTCCTCTTTGTTATATTCTCACCAGTGGTGTTACCATCTTTTTCATTTCATTAAATCACCTCACCACAAAACACTGAATTGCAGTTAACAAAGTGCACCACTTCAATGAAACACGGGGGCCAGGCCTTTAGCACCTTCAGTGGCAAACAGTTGAGGTCATGCTGATTGTGTTCGCTGGCACAATTTAGCATAAAAGCAGGCGCTCAGTGTAAACTTGACTCACTGCCTTTGTTGAGTCTTTGTATTGTATTCTGCATCACCTCGTTTGAAGAAGAGCATTTTTCCAGTGTAAAAAGAATTTTTATGCATTGTTTGAGAAGAATTTACACTATGTACCACAAGCTGATGGAACTGAAGAATGGAAGGAGTTACCTGGTTTGTTGGCCATCAGTGCAGTTTTTTTTTTTACCACAAGCTGATGGAAAAGCTTGTTCATGGTTGCCATTAAGTTTCTGTCAGATTTGTTGGTTGGACGATGAATCATAGTTTCCAGGTTGCTTCAGAAGTCTTTACTTTACGGTGCTTGGGAATACACAGTGAGCACTGCTATTCACACTACCTGGATGGAGGAGTATCATAGTTATCACAAGAGTACTTATTTCACCACAGCACAGGCTACATATCATGAACAGCATGATTACAGTACGTCAAGTGATTTCACAGGTTCTATATTATATTATCTGAGGATAATGAGGATATATGAGGATAATGATATATTATTTAATTTCCACTTCATTACGGATACAAAAGGCACTCTGAAATGATTATAACTGAGTCATTGCTAGATTGTGGACCCTCTTTCTGGTCTTGGAATATTATGTATCCCAGAAAGAAACATTATGCACAGCTCTAGCCTGTAGTAGGGACATGCTAACAGGCTGATAAGCAAGAAATCAATTGTTTCAATGCAGATGAAACTGGCAAAATGCCCCAGAGTAGTCTTTTTGATGTACAGCAGCTCACTGTGACATATGGTGCAGTTTGGGATGCATGAAGTGGAGAGGGCGGAGCTGCTGTCTGCTGGATTATGTGGATGGGCTCTAATGGCACTTTTCCACTGGGACGGTACGGTACGGCACGGCGCGCTATTTGCGTGTTTCCACTAGCCCTAGTACCTGGTACCAGGTCCCATTTTTAGTACCTCCTCGGCCCTGGTTCCAAGCGAGCCGAAGCGATACTATAACGTGACGTCAGCCGACAGCCTTCCGCTGATTGGGCAGAGCGTCAGTGAGTGGCATGTTACTTCATTACAGTAACATGAGATTTGCCATGTACTTCATTTCAAACTTAACTTCTACTGCTGCCAAAAATACACATCCAACACCAAATATGGATTTGTTAGTATCTGAAATAGCTCCCAAAAAATGTGACATCTACCCAAAACTGCAGCAACACAATGTTTTAGTTTGTCTAAACTAGTTCTTAAAGTAATAGTAAGTATGCTCTTGTTTCACCGTGGAGTCCAAAAGTGAGAACACAGCCCTATTTCTTTGAAAGGAAATTGAGTGGTCTCGGACTTTTGGGGTCCACTATTCCACTCAATGTAGAGAGAGAGAAAAAAAGAGCCCCAGGCACTTTGATCCAGTGTTTTTACAGCATTAGAAAAAAAAGAACCAGACCTCTCATGGGTTTTAGTTACGCAATTCTTTTTCATGAAATTGTGAAAAATACTTAAGGGCATCTTGTCCTCAAAGGCAATATAAAGTCTGTCAGAGAAATCACAAAGACCTAATGATTTCCAATAGCAAAGTAAGGTCATCTCTGTTTAACTTATAGACCTATAGGAATATGGGAGATCTATTGCTCTGCATAATCACCATCTCCAGGTGCGACGCTGTGTGTGTGCCCAGTGCGCTCCATTGATCACGGTGGCCTGCTCTTAAAAAACACAGACATCAACGCATCCAATAACGAGGACGGCGAGAGATGGCTGAGCAGATTAATACTGAGAGGGGAGTGATGAATGTTCTCTTTCTATCGTCGACTCATTTTATCAATTAATTTCATCTATTACCGGTGACAGCTACGTCAGCAACAGGCTCGGGCGGAATCACAACACAGTGGGAGTATGAGATTAACTCTAATTATCCACAGGCAGAGTTTTGATTTATGGATGTTGATAAATACGAGGTTTGATGTATTACAGCCGGTAATTGCTGACTGACAAAGGGTTTGGAAATTTAAGGTGATCAAAGGGACTGGTTTGGCAGAAATCGCAGCCATTCGTCCATCACGAGGATTAGCATCACGGCTAAGCTAAATGGATAATAATGATATGAGCCACAAATTTTAAAAAATCTGGTCGTCATCCATCAAGTGTTTGTATGGGTCAGACCTCAGGGGGGGAGGGCAGAAGGGAGAACCACTCATTATTATCAGACCAGACTTGTCTTCATACATGTTACCGTCCGTTTGTCTGTGGAGTGTGGAAGGGTGGGGAGGACAGACAGCACCCATGACACCCCAGTGTTTATGATGCCGTCTGACACGCTCTATTCATCATTCAGATGAAACCCAGAGAGCTCCTCTCTGCATGCCAACACCCCACACTGCTCTGCTCTCCTTCCCTGTGCTAACTTAGATTGATAGATTTAGTCGATGGCCTAATGGATTTTTATGAAAAATTGCATCTGGTGCAGTCAATCTTATTGACTCCTAACATGATGGATACGGTGGAATTTGCTTCATTATTCAGTATTTTCTGTCAAATTATACAACATTGGTAATCTGAATGAAAATCTCTTGAAACACATTTAAAAAATAGAAGAAAAAAAAAACATAAATGTGTTGTGTTTAAAGTGGCACCGCATGATATTTTGTATAATATTAAGGAGTTAATTGGCTAAATGAAGATCCCCTCAGCCTTCTAGCCTCATTTAGCTCATCCTGTTGGTTTTATACACCTCAGAAATCATTTAACTGGTTTCCAGCAGCAGCTCTTGGTCCCAATAAACCCCCCAGGTCCGCTCAGCACCAAACAGCATCCAGAGGAAGTGAGTGATACACAGTGGAGCGTTTAGCAGCTAAAGAGCCAGGGAGTTGGTTTTCCCAGGAGTGCGTGGAGCCAAAAGCAGAGCTGCGGAGAGTGAATAATGGATTTACGTCCATCCAGTGGACACAAACAGGAAGTTTTCCCTGTCTGCTGCGTGTGGCAGTAGGCTGCTGGTGAGAACCTGGACTGCAACACTGTACGTGCGATCACAGGAGTCCATGACTATTGGCCCCTTTCCATCGCACAGTTATAGCTTATGTGATCATTGTGGATCTGTTTTGTTGTTTGTTATGTAAGTGAGACCAAAGATGAATTTCCTGCCTTGGCGGCACCATAAAGTTTTTCTAATTCTAATTCTACTCAGCTCTACTTGACTTGACTCTAGTCGTTTTTGGTCATTCTCCATTTCAATTGAGGACTTCATGGTTCCTCCTCAACAAAACAAAACACAACTCTGCCCACAGTACATCTTTCCCAGAATGGGGGAATAAATTAGCTCCATAAAATGCTTCTTAAAATAGATGTTTATATGACTGTATGGAACTGTCCACAAAGGACCACACAAAGGAACATCTGCACTTACATGAAAGAATCAGTATCTACAGATCAGTGGTGGCTGTTGCTGGTGTGTTTATTGCCCCAATCGGGAATTTGTCTTGGCTTTTACAGTGTCTGCATTATGAACAGTAGTAAAAGACAACAACATAATATTCCAGACATAATAAAATACAGCAGTAGAATAACTGCCTCGGTTCAATTGCACATGCCTACTTATATCATCATAAAAACAGATACCGAGGCAATTAGAAATGAGCACGTACAGTATGTCATGTTACCACACTGTCACGTGACCTATTCGGGAGGTCACGCCATTTTGAACTGAAAAGCTTTGGGTTACCATGGGCAACAGCAGTGTGTAGACCGAGTAGAGACATGCCGGAAAGAGCCAAGATGAAAGAAGAAAAATATGGATAAGGTGGCGGCGAAAGCAAGGGGTCCCTAAATGTCCTATTGTTTGCTATGCCAATCATGGCACTTAATAAAATAAAATAAAATTTCATATTGACTTTTCTGTTCATTTTTAAACATTCACTGATTACAAACATGAAGCTTCACTTTACATTCAAACAACCTAATGTGCCACAGTACCAGAAGGAATTCTATCAGCCAGCGGTAAATCTCCAGAGGGCTACAGGTAACTTCATCTGATCACATTCTCCCCAGGATGACGACGGAGGTTGAGCAACCAATCATATCAGGTGACCGGCTGTTGCCGCTGGTGATGACTCTCTGACCTATCAGTGGTCTGCAGTGTCACATTTTAGTACATCCAGGTACTTTTACCTAATGGTAAAAAGTAGAGGTGTGTATTGGCAAGAATCTGGCGATACGATACTGTAAAGTTTTGGAAAGAAGACTCCAATGCAATTCGTTACTCTTATACTCTTTTAGTTCACTTTTTAGAATACAAAATACAGCGCAACTGTTATGCAAAACCCATGTTACATCTCGCGCTCTCTGAACTCTATTTATTCCTCGCTTCCGGCTTAACCAGCTCAATGATAACTGAGGAGCGCCTCCTACTGAACAAACTACAACACTGCATGCACAACAACATTACAGATACGTATCACGATATGGGGGCAGCGATACGATATATTGTGATATATTGCGATATTGTAGGAACAACGATATATTGAGTTTCTTTGAAAGAATTTATTTGTAAGAAAATTGTAGCACATAGCACACACATGCTGTTATATGCTTAACATCGGCTTGCTGAAGAAATACAAGCATTGGCAGGATTTTTGCATGAAGAAATGAAAAAAATAAGTGTTTTTGTATTTCTGTACATGTTTTATTGATTGGAAAAATAAAGTTTAAAAAATCGCGATACGGAATATCGGTATCGATACCGTATCGCGAAAATAAATATCGCGATATTTAGGTGTATCGATTTTTTCTTACACCCCTAGTAAAAAGGCTGAATCGAGTCGATCCAGTACCACGTAGTGAAAACACGGCATTAAATAATATAAGACCGAAAAAAATGTACACATCGCTGTAGAAGTACAGTAGAAGCTGTCGGTGCCAGTAAATTCAAACTGGCAGAACAAGAAGGATGTCGTCGTCATCTCCGGCGACATCCTGACACAGCACCCGGTGCCCCTTGGGGCGGGGCAACTCCTCATTCCTAGAGAATAGAATAAACATCTAAACAATAGAATAATAAGAATTCAACAATGTTCTTGTTCTTGAATCATGTGCCAATAAGTGACCTGCAGTCGGTTGAAGTTACCTTTTAGTATCAGCTCAGCTCGCTTGCAACCTGGTTAGAGGCAGTAACAAAAAAAGTAGCAGGTACCAGGTACCTCCTCGAAAAAAGAATAGAGTGGAGCCGTACTAGTGGAAAAGGGCCATTAGTAATAATTTTTTCCATCACTGCTCTGCTGAATGTCATGTGAGTCTCCTCATTGGCTGTTGCTATTTACTTTGTTCTGCTGAAAACTAATATGTTTGAGTATGAAGTAGTGTTTTTGATTGATTCTGGTCCAACCTTTGACATTTTAGTCACAATATTTCATTTTGGTATATTTTGTTGTAAGAATGTAAGAGTGACTTCCCTCTGGTTGAAACCTGGCTATTACAATCCAACTGGGCGTGTCTTAACTACTCCTGGAGCCTGCCAATAATCAAGGCATTTTTTGAATTTCCAGCGTAGACTTCAGCCAAAACTGAGGGGTTCAGTTACTCTTGAATGGGCACAACCAGTTCTAATTTACAAGGGTGTGGTTCTAACTATGATGTTGGCAGATTAAGCAACAAACCTAGACTTTGTAGATAGACTTCAGCTACCTAAAGAGAGCCATCATTAATGATGGTGTGTTTGTTCAGCAGCAGTTTGTTACTCAGACTGAGGCTCTTCATGTCTGAGTCAATTCAATTCTCCTCGAACTCTCTCCCTGAGTGATCACTGCGAGTAAATACAGCTGAAATCAAAGAACAGTATTTGTCTTTAACTGATGTCTCATATCAGATGACGGCGTGGTTTATAAAATCGGGATTTCAGCGGCAGAGCAGCGGCTTTGAAATAGAGACTAAAATGCAACCCGTTTCCAACTCGTTCAGCTGTCTGACAGCAGAAACAGAAAAACATGTCAATGAGAACAGCTTTATAGTGATTACAGCTGAATCAGAATACAGTGTATGCGAGCGCAGAGAGGGGGAGAGGGGAGAACAGATAAAGAGCTGGAACCAGCTGATACCAGGCTGAATCCAAATAGGATGTGCTGTCAGATGTTTACAGCTTTACACTGACTATACACAGTCTAAGAGAAGGAGGGGAATATGTAGCATTTTATCATGACTTATAAGGTCAGGTATTATATGTTATAATTGTTAAAAATTCACTGACAATGCCCACATTGATAATGCATTATACATATAGTTATAATGTGTTATAAATGGCTTATAAACATGTCTTACTATAATTATAAAAACTTATAAATTATCATAAGGCTTTATAAAAAGCACAACACATATAGTATTTTATAATGGCTTATAAGGTCAAGTATTATAAAATAGTTATAATGCTCTATAATGTGTTATGCTTATTGTTACAAGGCCTTATGATAATTTATGAGTGTATACAATCATAGTTATAGATGTTTATGAGCCATAACTTATTATAACTATATTTGTAATGCATTCAATGTCAAATTATAATGTATTATGACCCTATAAGTCATGATAAAAGGCTTTGTAGTGTGTTATGATTATTGTTATAAAGCATTATGATCATTTATGAGTGTTTATAACTAGTGTTATACAGGGCTATAACTGCATTATAACTAATTATAAGTATAGTTATAATGCATTATAGAAATAGGCATCAAATAAAGTACGTACAGTAGAGGCAGAAAGGTGCAAATTGGAGCTGAAGACTTTCCCGTCATCATCGGACACACACTCATTGCGGCTTATAAGGCCGTACAGATCACAGTGTGGAGAGGACGTCATGATCCATGATCCAGACAAGGTTGATGATCAGGTAATCAATAAGGGGACAAATGTGGTATAGCAGGGGTTCTGTATCGGATTTGATTTGGGACCAATGCCTTTTCAACACAAAACACAATGAGCAGTCCCACAAAAGTTCTGTTTTTCTATTTCCCTGGAGGAAAAAGCAGAAAAGTCAAATTATTTAACGCCACAGCGGATATAATGATCAATAGTATAAATTGTCTTTTCACAGTCCTGTCGCTTTAAGTCTGATTTATTTTCATCAGTTTTTCCTGTTTTATTTTAGTGGCTCACCACTTGATTCATTTCCGGCCCCACTTCCTGCTTGGAAATGTTATGCTTGTTTTCAGTCTTCCATCTGCAAAGTACAAGGTTGCTGTTGCTTAACATCAACATAAGTTACCCACCACATTTTGAACTGAGTCATCAGTCCACCGTATTCTGAACCAATCATGTAATGATAACAACAATGTTACTGTGAAATGATCCTATTTTTCAAAACATTATTCTCATTAAGCAAAGAAATGTAGTCCTTGGGGTAAAATTCTGGCACAATGTAACTTGTTCAAGAGCAAGTCTATCCACATCCTCCATTGTTGTAACTGAGTGAATTAAAGGGCTGTATAGTGGTGCAGCAAATGCTTAGTCTCAGGTGGGTAAGTTGTCATTTATTGTTTCTTCATGCAGGGTAGTGGTAGTAGTGGTTAGCACACATTCCATCCATCCATCCATCCATCCATCCATCCATTGTCTATATTACTTATTCTAGTGTACAGAGTCATGGGGGGTACAACCTGGACTATTTCAGGGCCACACAGAATAAAACAATACGATACACTACACACTCACATTCACATATGGCCAATTTAGAGTCTGTGCAACCTGTGCATGCTTTTGTACTGTGGGAAAAGGAAACTAGAGAGAACCTACAAACACAGGAACAACACACAATATCCCACCAAGAAAGGCCCCTGACCCAAGAATCAAGGCAAGAACCTTCATGATGCCACTCTGCCTTTCTGGAAAAAAAAAGAAAAAAAGAAAAAAGTTCTCAGTATGTTTCTTGGGCCTTTGGTCTTTCTGAGTATGTATTTTATACAGGCATGCATCAGCTACAACTATACAAACTACTTGACACCGTATATCATTCAGCCCTGAGACAGCTACAACACTTTTCATTGTGACCTGTATAGGTCGAATGACCCTCAATACCTAACAGGCGTGATATACATTGGATTTTATTTATTTTTAAAGCTCTCACTGGTGGTCTACCATCCTATATTAACTCTAGTATCTTTTAATGCAAGTCTCTATCATACGCTACACATTCAAAGGACTGGCTCACACTGCAGATTCATTCTGTTCATACTGAATTTGGAAAGTCCAGTTTTTCTTACTGTGCACCTGCAACCTTGAACACTCTGCAAAACCATCTGAAAATTATCACACTTCTATCAGTAGGACGATTTAAATCCATAACTGCATCTTACTCCTCCTGATTTTAATTAGACTTCTTTGCCTAACAGTTTATCATTGTCACTTTTACTCTTTGGTATGTTCATTGTCTGTTTCATTGTATGTTCATCTGAGTTTGAAGGGATAGGCCAGCTTTTTTTTCCTTTGTGTCTTGCCTCACTCCTGAGTCCATGACAAGCAGATGACACCATCCTTTCGACTGTGCGTACAGTAACAAGGGAGACACCGCTAATTAGCTTAGCTCAAACGCTGGAAGTGTATAGGTAGTGTAGTGTAAGAGACACTCTTCAGCAACTCTAAACTCAGAGCTCAGAGCTGACAAAACTCTCTGGTAAGGCATCTTGAGCGGTCAAATGCCGGTAACAGGACGAGATCGGTCCAAAAGGAGGGTAGCGCCAAATTTGTCCGAACAAAACTGTAAACAGCTGGTATTTAGACAAATTAATTAGAGTGTAGAGCTGTAATGAAATCAGCTTCTGACTGCTGATTTTGGCTGGGGTAGGAGACAGTCTAACATTAGCCTACCTATAGCTACACTTCTAGTGTCTGAGCTAAGATAATTAGCGGTGCACTAGCTCTGTCCCTATCTCTGTCCCTATCTCCCTTGTTTCTGCACGCACAGTGGAAAGGATGGTGTCTATCTGCTTGTCATGGACTCGGGAGTGAGGCAAGATGCAAAGAAAAAAAAAGTTGGTGTATCCCTTTAAATAAAGGTTATATAGTGTTCTTTATGTGTCCATGTGGGTTCTCCAGCTTCCTCTCACAGTCCCCCCTGAGATAAGAGGGGTAGACAATGGATGATGGATGAATTTTGACTTTGAGATCTAATTTGAGCATTGTGATGCTCCATGGTATTTCTCTTAATGTAATATGAGAACACATTGATAAGACTTCCCAACCACTGCACTTAGCCATCCTGTTCTGGCTCATCTATGCTCTTAACCTGGATTACACAGGGAACTTGAACTCCGCATTCGAGGTAATTCAGTGCCGGTCATGAACCTTGGTGCCCGCGTTCTGCTGGTGTTCAGGTCTTTTAGAACAATAAGAAACAAGCCCCTGGGCATGCTGAGTTTTCGTTAGTGAACTGAAATGACGTACATTGACCCAGTGCTGCTGGTATGAGTTAACCAAACTGGTCAATAAAGTGATTGTAAAGGCCAGTGTGCGCTTTGTAGTTGTCATCTTAATTAAGCGATTTCCATTTGAATCAAGTTTGAGTAAATGAGGCTTCAATCAAATATAAAGTTACTGTCTGAATAGAATGAAGAAAATGGAAGTAGACTTTTCTAGTCACAGTCACACAGCAATACAGTACTGTCCCGACAGTAACGGTGTACTGTAGGTAGCCTGGGGATGGTTGTAATATTTTTGACATTTCTGTCTGTATCTTAGAGCTCTTTTAAGCCAGTTTGTTTGAAATGTGTTACAAACTAGTTCCATTTGTCTGCTAATGCTTTAGCTGTTAACTCATGTCAACTCTGTAATCTTTTTATTAAACACTTCAATCACTGTTTTAACATTTTAACATAATCAGAGTCTGTAGGTCTATATTAGTTAAGGTCAGTCAGTCTGATCCTAACCTAAACCAGATCTAGGTCACTGTTGTAACATTCCTCATTGTTGTTACCATGAACCAGACTCTTGCAGCCATTAACTCTTACCTTACAGTTAACAAGTGACACATTAGCACCAAAAACTTGCATGAAAGATATCTACAAAAGCTGTGTTTCCACTGCAGGAGCTCCTAGTAAAAAGGAGGGGGTAGGAACTTCTACAGGAACCGTCCTCTCACTTGGTCCTCTCTGGTGAGACGCGAACGTTTCGATCATCGCGAGGTTGTTGTGCAGTGTTTTTTTTGTTTGTTTGTTTTCTTTTTACAGCTGTTATTGTTGTCTTTTCCAGAAGTATAGACATTTTCTAAAATAATTTTTTTTAAAAAGATGGGCTTGCCGTCTCGATCGTCATGTAATCCCGTGATTGCGTATTTATCACACTTTTCTTTATAGGCCTAACGCTACTCTCGTCTTTTACTGACTTATTCTCTCTTTGTTTTCAGCCGTCTTGCGTTTTTAGTAGCGTTGTGTTTTAAAAATGCTGCTTATTTTGGGGCTTTCTCTTAGTGTCACATCCTGCTTTGAGTCTGACCAGTCAGCACAGAAGAAATCTCAAGCCTCACCAGGACTTTTTCAGGGCAAATCTGAGTACCTTCCCCCAGGCAGGGACTCTGTTCGGCCCTGTGGCGGAGGTTCCTGCAGTGGAGACACGCACCTAGTCCCGGCCCTGTAAAATTATTATTAAGAATCTGCAGTGGAAACACACCTAAAGACACAATAACACGATAGTAATTTTGATGATTTTGAAATCCCCGGTCTCCCTAACTGACAATAAAGAAGTTAATGTGTTAATATTAATATTCTGTGTTTGTTTTCTTTTGCTGTCAACTTTTCCACAACTAAAGCGCATTTAAAGTTTTCAGCTACACGAGTAGCTCTGAATATTAATGTTACGTCTGACAAACCTTAGCTGTGTAAACTCAAAACGGGCTTCTCAGTCGGCTGCTTTAGTCTTTTAAAGTTGTCTCGGCTTCTCTTAGTGTCGAGGAGGAGCAGGAGTGTGTGTCCACGGTGCCAGATTCTGCCAATAGGAGAAACAACACTGGTGAGCCAGGGAGCACCCAGCCATTAAATGGCCATGATGGCTCACTGGGCTGCTGCCAAAACAAACCACACAGAAAATGACCAGAATGCATCTGGGGGCGAAGAAGCGCAGTGAAGAGATGGAGTGAGGACAGGGTTTTAGCTGGCTGGGGCTACGGGGGCTTGTAACTGTGGAAATATGACACTCAGTATTGGCCAGGGGCCAGGACACGAAGACGAGGACAGAAAGCAGAACAGAAATAAAGACGACAATGATGGGGGCGACAGGAGCTCGCGTGTGGGCGTGTCACGTTTACAGCAACACAAGAACGTGATGGAGGGAAGAAAAAAAAGCAATGCATAAACATCTGTGACCTCAAGCAGAGAGAGGAAAATGCAATCTTTCAAACAGTGGATAAAGACATGCTGGTGTCCGCCGTACACATTTGCGGGTCCAGCGCTTCGTGGCTGGCAGCCGGAATGGGGGGGTGAGGGAGTGGGGGTGGGAGGGGCACACTGCAGCTTGTTAGGAGACTTGTGGAGGATGGCAGCCAAAAGACTGCCTGTGTTTGCCCAGCTAATATGCAAGAGGTTAGGAGCCAGGGAGGGTTCATTACCGTGGCCATCACTCTGCCTCCGTCTGAGCCAACAGAGCTGGAGGACAGGGCAGAGCCAAGAAACAGGGCTAACGTCACACACACACACACACACACACACACACACACACCACAGAGAGTGGCCACGGCCAAAGTTACTGCAGCTGCACCACGGAGGGGACGGACTAACTGCTGTTGTCACATTCAGACATTCTCACACAAAGTCGAAGTGGCCATTAGGACAATATAATGTATGAGCCACCGCTGGGTGATTAGAACAGAGCAGGAAGTGATTGTTTTAATTAATGCAAGTTTAGTAAGCAGGACGTAAAGAAGGAAAAGACTTAGTAACAAACAAACAAAAAAAAAGTGATCTTACAATTATAAGGTTCTATCTCCATTTTTTTTCACAATTGAGTTTTTTGCATAATATCATCCATTAGTGGTCTGTTAATGCCTGTGTGGTGTTATTTTAAAATTTTCAACATTTTTTAATTAGCTATTCATAAAATAAAAAGGTTCTATTAACCAAAACACAAGCCGAGTTGGGACTTTGATGCTCATTATCTCAGAACTACCCAAAACGGAGATAGAACCCTATAATTCTAAGCTCATGTTGTTTGCTACATGAGATTTTCCTAAAAATGTTCGATCATGAAAGTAGTAGTAGGAAACTACGGAAACTAACTGGAGACACCGGAGCTGTCAGCTCAGGTCGAGGTGGCGTCTGTGAAAAGTCATCGCGGTAACACAGTGAGGAGGAATGGAGCGTTACACTGATGCTGCATTCAGGTGCAGACGGCCGTCGGTAACAAACCAGATGTCATTTTAGTCACAGAAGTCCAGAGAAAGAAGATAAAACGTGGGTCAGGTAAACAATACAACATCACCATGACAACATATTGTCACATGTATTGTTTTGCCTCATGCTGACGAACCACTTGTTTAGATAGTAGATACTAGATGGGAGTCATTCCTCCTACAATGTTGTTTTTTAATACATGCTTCTGGTTTTTTTTTTTTATGTTTTACATTTATAACATACAAAATTATATTAAAATATTGCATTAACTATTTAAACAGATTTTAAATCACAAGACTTTCCAAAATATTAACTCTAGAAACCCAAATATCAAATCAATATGTTCAGGACGCTCATGGTCTGCTTCTTTTTTTATGATAGGTGCTAATGTGAATGTTGAATTCCCTGTCACTATGCCTCCAATTGATCATGTGCCCTGGCTACTTGGCCAAGGGGATGTCCCTTTGGCTGACTGGCAAGCGCGCATGACTCTTACCCGGGAGTCTGGGGTTCGAAGCCCGCCCGGGCCCTCTTCACCTTGCCACACTAAGGTTCTGTCACAAAAAGCCAAAATGTGAGACCAGCACTGAGGCAGAAAATCACCCTCTTTCTCTGCGTTTCTGTCTGCCTCGGCCTCTATTGTCGTAGCCTGCCTCTCGCCAGATCCTTGTATTCCGCAAAGCTACGCTGAGCTCCACACAAGGGTCTGGGACTGCTCCATAGGCGATGTATTTCAGAAGGCGGGGCCTTGTAAAAAAATCCTTGCATGTGATTGGATAAACCACTTGCCACTTCCCGGTCGGAAGAAGAGCGAAAACATCCTTGCCACCAATAAATGTCTTTAAAACAGTTCTCTGTTCGTCTTTAAAAGAATTAATATTCGATAGATTCGACAAAACAGTTGAAATAGCAGAATCAATGCTAAAGCACGACTCCTACTGTAACTGCTAGCCGCCATTGTTGTTTGAATCGAAAGTCCCGTCCGGCGATCCTGATTGGTTCATTATTTTTGCTCCCGTGCAGGAGTTTGCATTGGCCTCGAGTCCAGACCCTTGTGTGAAGCTGAGCGTAGCGCCTCTGCTGGAGCTTTCTGTCACAACTACAAAATCTGAGACCAGACTGAGTCAGGCTACTATTGTCGTGGCAACCCCCTCAAATTGCTGTGGTAACCTCTGAGCCTCAAGCCAGAGCCACAGCTGAGACTAATTAACTAATCAAGGACTCCTCTGATATATCTGCTGTTAATCTACTTCTGACCCTGTATACATTTATGTCAACACCAACACACACTGCTGTGCTTGTTGTATGCGCACGCATTCCCCTATCTCTCTCTCAGACACACACAGGTAACTTCATATGATTTACAGTTGCACACATGTAGACACACTTCTTAATGTCAGTGCGCAGAGAAAGATGAGTAGTGTCTGTCTGATGAGCATTTTCCGGTCTCTCTCAAAATTTGGGATAAAATGTTATATGGAAGTATAGTGTTGTATTGTTTATATTTATGTAAGCACTAGTTGTAGCCTAATATTTTATTTGTATCAATATATTTTATGGATTACACATTTTTTACTGCTGACTTTTAGATCTGTCTGCCCTTGTTTTCATAGGGTCATGTTCAGGTGAAGGTCTCCATCTCCCTCGGGCTCTTGCTGACAGTGATGATGTAAGACGTGTAAGTTTGAGCTCTGAATACATTTTCTTACTCTCCTGTGTTTATTTTTGAAAGAAAATGTGAAAAAGTAAAACATGCTTGTATTGCAATACCCACAGCCCTGAGAGCGCTTCCAGCTCTGGAAAACAGGGTTACCAATCCCTAAACCAAGAGGTATTATGACTGCTAATGGTAGCAAATCAAGAGTCTCCATGGGAACTGTCCAACTATACCAGTGTAAAATCTATTTCCCTGTTCTCAATTACTGAACTTTTTCTGCTTATTAAAAGACACCTTTATTTTTTTTAAAGACAGGGCAGTGAGGACAGGAAGGGTGAGGTGGAGGATCAGGGGGCAGAGTTGGGCTGACCACAGAGCTGGTGATCACAGCCAACCAGCCACAGAGCTCATGTCAGAGTCTGCTCCTCTGCTGCAAAGACAGAGAGTCACTAGAGCTACATTTATGGCGCTTTGAGAGAGTCACTGTGCCGACACCTCCGCTGTATCTGTCTGTGTGGAAGTATCAGTGTAACTCCAGCTCCGCTGTTTGCAGGGTTCTTACCTTTGATGTGTGAAGAGAGAGAGAGAGAGAGAAATAGGGACACTCGTGTATTTCAGCTCTCAAAAAAAGAGGACAATCTCAGGACAGCCATACATCTGACATGACTGATTGAAAGGGATAGTTCAACATTTTGGCAAATTGGCCCACTGCCATAATCCCCATAGTTTTTGCAGTGGGTTTGTTACCTTTAATTGTCGGTGCAAGATATATTTAGAACGGCGGAGCAGAGCCACGAGCTGCTCAGAGCTACTGTACGCTACGGAGGTTAACGGAATTTCTTGGTTTCCCTCATCAAACTTCAAATACACAGTCCGACAACTCCAAAATGGCGTCGTGGACCATGGTCCATCTGTGACAGTTGAGGTTCCTGTCACTATGCCTCCAATTGATCATGTGCCCTGACTACTACCCAAGGGTATGTCCCTTCGGCCAAGTGGTTAGCACGCATGACACTTACTCGGGAGTCTGGGGTTCGAAGAGGGCCCGGGCATTCGAATGTGGCAAGGTGAAGAGGGCCCGGCCGGGGATTGAACCCCTACCTTCCGAGTAAGAGTCACGCACACTTGCCAGTCAGCCAAAGGGACATCCCCTTGGCCAAGTAGCCAGGGCACATGATCAATTGGAGGCATACAGTAGTGACAGGAACCTCAACTGTCACACATCTCATAATGTTCCATTATTATAGCGTGGTGAATGTGCAGGTGACAACTTGTCCACCAAAGCGGTTTGGAGTTGTTGGATTGTGTATTTGATGAGTTCAATGAGAGAAAGGCAGAAATATGTTGTGCAGGGCTCACGTCTCTGCCCTGCCGATAAAAAACGCTGACAATTAAAGGTAACAAACTTTCTCCTAAGACTATAGAGATTATGGCAATAGGCAAATCTGTCAAAATGTTGAAATATCCCTTTTATTGTCAGCCCGAAACCAATCCAAAAAAAAAAAAAAAAAACAAGCCCGGGGCCTGACCCAAGTCCTTGCAATATTTCGGCTTGAACCCAGTCCAAATCAGCGTGTCCAGTCGGGTTGGTTAGGCCACCTCAGCCCAGCCCACTGAGAACTGGAATTGGGTATTATGGGCCAGAACATGTGCCCTGCCCTCTGGCCTGGCTTTTATTTGTTCCTCTGGTGAGTGGCTGCATTGGATGTAGCTGATAGTTCAGCCTCCTGCTAACTGTGGCTCAAGTCTCAGGGCCATGGCTATGTGTGGTTGTGCATGGTGTGAACAGAGAAAAAAAAGTACTTGACAGAGTAATTTGACTTTAGATCTCAAAGAGTTTTGGTTTTATTACAAACACTGTACACTGTGACACAAGGTCAAGAGAACACTAGTCAGCCGTTTTCAATTCAGAAGGACATGTGACATGATGACAGATGAAATTAATTACCAGCCTTTAGAAAAAAAATAAATGAACCATGATCTTTCTTTTGAAAGAATTAAATTCAATAATGAATCAAAGCGCTGGTAAAGCTGTTCTTAATCCACACAGCTAACAGATAAATACATAATATAATCACATTTGGAGGACAGAGTGATATAAAAAACGAACGTCCTGATTTATGAATTCATTATAGTAATGCCAGTACATAAAAAAAACGTTTTTTGATTAAACAAATTATTTAATCATGAAGGTTGAGCAGCATCCGTTGCTGGGGATCTTCCTGGGAGATAAGAGTCACAACAGTTTATCAGCAGTTCCTCCCCCTTTCCTCTGATCCATCAAACCAGACTTGTTCACAAACCCTGGACATGTTTGCTGGATTGAATGCAAGGGGCTGGTCAAGTATAGTTGTTAAACAGCCCATTCTTAAGGGTTATTGGCTGAATGGTGACTCATGCTGTATACCTCAGTATCTCCCAGTTGAAAACTCTAATTTCCATCTTCAAAGCATTCCAGATGCACCACACCAGAATAACTACAAAAACATGGCAGACCGGGAGAAAACATTTGAAATCAGTGCTTCATGTAAGACATTAAAACATGACAAAGGGCACAAAAACAATAAATTCCGCCATTGTTGTCCTCAGACATGATTGTTTCCCAACAGGAGGTCCCACACTAGGTGGTGTTCCAATGGACTTTTTAAACACGCACTGTCTCGGGGGCCAAGGGGAGCTTCATTCCTGTACGGAGGTCTGGACCTTGGACCACCGAGCTGTTTGACGAGGCAAAGCAGCAGAGCTGTAATGTGTCTTGGTGTGGTAGAACAGAGGCCAAAGGGCCATGTTATGGCCAACAGGAGCTGTGTCAGTGCCTGCCCTTGTGTGTGCTCCAGCAGGCACAAGCCACCACAGTGATGGCTTGTTTGCAGACTGTGTAGCCATACGGTAAGAGGGGGGGGTGGAGAAACAGAAAGTCGCCCTCCACCAACCACCACATACCCCACATCCAAGCTGTCTGTCCTCCTCAGCCAAGAGAGGATGGACGCAGAGATCCTGGGACAGTTCTAGAAAACAGATAATAGGTATAAACGAACAGAATTAAATACAGGGATGTAAAACCTACATAAACAATAATACTCATAATGTTTTATTACAAATTTAATTATTTATGACCTACATACCTGCAGCTTTTGAACCTTGCAGCAGTGGTCACATGACCAGCACATGACCAGCCAAATGACTGAAGTCAGAGAGTGAGATAACGAAACATGGAATCAGGGAGGAGGATGAGGAAGTGTTGATGTTGTTCATCGCTCATTGTAAAAAATAGAAAAATAAAAAAATCATCAAAGGAAAAAACACAAGCAAGACAGGCCGCACACATTTTTCAAAACCTCTGTTGTTTCATTAGAGGTCTTATTTTGAAGTGATACAAAAGTCTGGGATGGAACAAAATTGGCATTTCCCCCCCCACTGTAATATTTCTTTTGTTTTCTTTGTTCCTTATTATTTATTTTATTAGACATTTTGTGCCTGTAGGTGGAAAGGTGCAGTGAAAACTAATAGGAAAGTGAGGGAAAGAAGGGGGGTGACATGAGGAAAGTCCCTGGTGCTGGACTTAACAACATGTACAGTGTCATGCAAAAGTTTGGGCACCCTTAAGCAAGTGGAAGATGAAATGATCTCCAGAAGGCAGAAAGTTTAAACATGAAACACTCATTTGCAATATGTTAAGCAATATCGGGGAATTGTTTTAGTTTTCTACAGTTTTAGAGTGAAAAAGAGACACAAAGTTTTGAGCTGTGGTGGTGAAGAGCTAACCAGCAACAGCTGCTGTCAGCCCCTCTTCTGGAAAGAGGTTAAATACACAGCTGTATTCCTGTTGCTGTTGGTGGTAAACAGTTCTATACAGTCAGTACAGTTCTATTCTTGGCTAAATTAGCAATCTAAGTTTCTAGTCATGGTTCTGACTATGGCTGCATGATGTGCACACAGCACCACTGTAATTGCAATTATGGGTATGCACATATGGTACTTAAATTGCAATATGTGAGGTGAATGATTATTTCTGATTTTCATTTGCATCAAAATAATAGAAATAAAAAAATGCACATGTTCCTTTGTGTCTTAAGAATAATTGGCCAGAGCATCTCTGCCGCATCTCTGTAGCACCACAACAATCTGGTCAGGGCCACACCTCAGTGAAGCAAACAACATAAAGAATGAAACATTTCACTGTTGACAACACAGACTAGCCTACACAGTGTCATTTGTCTGACCTGACTCAGTACAACATTTGAGAAAAGAACAGTTTAATAATAATCACAAAGTGATCGGTCACATCTACACCAATCTAGAAACAAGAGCTTTTGATACTTGAAATAAAAATCAATTCAAGTGTCGCCTTAAGTGTTAAAGTGGTACGCCAACTTTTTTTTTCATGTCTTGCCTCACTCCTGAGTCCATGACAAGCAGATAGACACCATTCTTTCGACTGTGCGTGCAGTAACAAGGGAGATAGAGCTGTGTAACCCAGGTCCCATGTAGTTAAAATAAATCTAGAGTGGTTAATACTATGAGACTGGGCCTGGGCTCGTTGTAGGTATATACAACTGATTTTTATGTTACTTTTAGAATGTGTACCTTTAATAATGTTTTCTTCTGTAGTAATAATGACCCACCACAACTGTACTTTAAATGCAAAAATATTTCCTTTCACAGGTATTTATTCACAGGGATTAGATAAAAGAGCTGAATGATTTTAAGAATGAAATAAAATAAATAAAATGCACAAATCACAGTATGAATAAAGATTTTCAAAATAAAGTTCAGTTTCTTTCTTTTGGTTTCACACTGTTCCTTTAACTTAAAAGAAACCCTTTTTTGTTTGATACTTTCAAAATAAAATACTGTACCTTTAAGTACCTTTTAAACCCTTTGTTTACAAGCAAAAACACTTTACTTTTCAAAATAAAACCTTTTGTTTTTGTACTTAATGAATAATATAAATCCCTTTTTTTCAGAATCTTTAAATTACCTTCAAACAGTTTTCTTTAATTCACAAAACTCAAACTCAATACTTTTTACCTGTGGGCCCACACACATTCACATGAAACACTTAAATGAGAATTTTAACCCGTTGCAGGCCTGGTTGGAGCTCGTGTGCGGTGGGGCCTAGAAACTGTAGTGGCCGCTTCACTCAAAGCAGAGCACAAAATAAAAGCACGTGCATTGTGTATGTATGTTAGTACTCACGAATCCCAGTGTTTATGTTAGTAGGGGCTGAAGGGGAATGGGGGATGATGATAATGGCAATGGCGGTGGCGATGAATCCGAGCTCACACACGCGGGAATGGCGAAGTCCAAGGCAGAAACACAGCAGCAGGAGTCGGCACGACACAGCCGAACGCAGAGCAGGGCACAGTTCAGGATACGCAGGATACACAGGATACGCAGGATACGCAGACACACAGCAGGGCCTTCGGTTGGAAAACCGTCTCTCCAACGTCCGTCTCCTTAAAGCATATTATCCGAATTGAGCCACAATATCAAATGCTATCTCATGTCGAATTAGCCTTAGCTTTAGCTTCAGAAGCAATGCAAAACTACGATATGCAGGCACATTAGCACTGAATGCTACCGCTAGCTAGCGGGTTGGCTCAAGATGGCGGCCAGAGTGGTTGGGTAGTGAGGAGCTCCGATACTATAAGCTGTACCACGACAAAAAAGGAAACTAAACTGAGAACTATTAACCTACCCCATCGTGGAGGAAAGAAAAAGACATTGTGAGTAAAAAAAAAAAAAAAAACTGAGCAAACAAAAAGGGCGGAATATCGAAGTGACTGCTAACATTAGCCTTTAGCTGCTAACATTAGCCCCAACTTGTGTTAGACTAAATCAGCATGGCAAAAAAAGGAGCTAGAAACAGAGATGGAACTTCTTTAATTGAACAAGACATGCACAACTTTGACGGTTTGTTCACGCCGTTACCGATAACACCGACAAAGGCCCCGGAACCGAAAAGACAACGTCCGGAAGACAAAGTTAATGGCGGCACTTCAAATGAAGACATCCTGAAAGCGGTGATGGAATTAACGAACCGCTTCATCACTCTTGAACAAAAGCTGTCTAGGAACACCGACGCCATTACCGCAGTGTGTGACCAGCTGAAAGGAGTGGAAATACAAGTTCAAAAGAACGTGAAGCAAGTGAAAGAGTTAACGGAGCAAGTCTTCAAACTACAGCAGAGGAGTGATGATGCAGAACGGTACAGCAGGCGCTGGAACCTGCGGCTGTACGGGATGAAGGAGACGGCGGGAGAAAACATCAGAGCCGACATCATGAAGCTCTTCGCGGCGCTTGTACCAGAAGATAAGGAGAAAATCGGCTTTCTTGTCGATACAGTACACAGGGTAGGAGTACCCCGTGACAACGCAAGTCGACCCGTAATCATCCAGTTCACCATGAGAAATTTCAGAAATAAAATCTGGAAAGTCTCCCGTGAAAATGAGCTCTTGAAAGAAAAGAAGCTCATGCTCAAGGAAGATTTGACGCACGCTGACAGGATGGAAAGAAACCGGCTGTGGCCACTCGTGGAGGCAGCCAGAAAGCAAGGGAAGCGTGCCAGCTTCCGAGGTCCCGATGCTTACATCGATGGAAAAAAAGTGACTCGGTAACTTACTCATTCACAGAGGTATTGTCAAATGACACACAGTGGTACCAAAAGAGTTAAAAACATTAAATGGTTTTAAGTTCACAAATATGGGAACGGTACTTATAGTAGAGGTTCAAGGTTCGTAAGTATCTACTTCATTGCTTGTTCTCTGACGTAGTATAGTGTTTATTTGTTTTTCAGACATCAGATTTTTTTTGGTAATATGGAATGTTTTAGTTTTAAGGCACTAAACCTGTGTTCTATGAATGTAAGGGGTTTACGCGACAGCACAAAAAGGAAAGCAGTATTTTTATTTAGCAGAAGTTGCAATACTGATATTGTTTTCTTACAAGAAACTCACTCAGATATTGATGAAGAAAAATTCTGGAAATCACAATGGGGAGACGCTATGTATTTTTCTCATGGCACAAATTACTCTGCTGGAGTTGCAATATTACTAAACAAATTTAATGGAGATATTCTGGAGTCCATAGTTTCAAACGAAGGCCGGTGGATTATTTTAGTTTTGAAAGTAGACAACTTTTTGTTCATTATTTGTAATGTTTATGGACCTAACAGAACTGCTCAAGCCAAGGACACGTTTTCTGAACTTGCTTTAAAGCTGGACATCTTAAAAGGAAAATACACTGACTCTTCTATTATCATAGGAGGAGACTTTAATGATGCTCCAGACGATCACATGGACCGGCATCCTCCAAGATCTACGTCACTACAGAACTTTAAGCCTACCTCATTTTTAGGTGATCATTTTCTACTGACAGATGTGTGGAGATTTATGAATCCTGGTATCACAGACTACACATGGTCTAACTCCAGCAGGAATGTACGATCAAGAATTGACCTTTGGTTAATGTCACCACAGAATTTACAGTTTGTTTCAGATGTGTCTCACTCTCATGCTCCTTTGTCCGATCATAAACTAATATGTCTAAGATTGAGAGGATCAAAGGAAAAATCAAACATCAGAGGTTATTGGAAAATAAACAATAATATATTAGATGATAACAAATTTAAAGAAGGAGTAAATTTACTTGCTAAAGATATATTTAATAGAAATGAAATGAATTCAATTCAAAAATGGGAATTCTTTAAATTTAAAATTAGAGAAGCTGCAATTAAACGCAGCAAAGAAATAAAAAAACAAAAAAATGAAAAAATGAATACCTTATTAAATCAACTCCAACTGCTAAGCTCCAAACAAGACCTATCTGAGGATGAATTAAAAACACTAAGAAGTCTCAGTGAAGAGCTTGATAGAATGTATGTGAATTTAGCTAAAGGTGCCTTTATCAGATCTCGAGCCAGGTGGTTGGAAGAAGGTGAAAAGAATTCCAGTTATTTCTTTGCATTAGAAAAAAGGAATAGAAAGAGAAATAATGTTACGTCTCTTAATGTAAACGGTGTCATAAGTTCTGATCCTAACAACATCTCTAATTACATAACCTCATTTTACAGCAAACTATATGCATCTGAATTTAGTCAGGAAAAGTGTGATACTTTCATGAAGCACATACAAAACTTTACGCCCTTGATTTCAGAAAACTTTAAGAAAGAATGTGATGCTACCCTTTTATGTTCAGAAATTACTGATGCTGTACACTCAATGAAATTGAGAAAATCACCTGGAAGTGATGGCCTTTCAGTAGAATTTTATCTTTGTTTTTGGGAACTAATTAAGGATCATCTTTTATTAATGTATAATGAATGTATAACCAAGCAAGAAATGACAGCAACCATGAAGCAAGGACTTATAACCTTGATCCCTAAGCCGGGGAAAGACCCTTTAATAATAGAAAACTGGAGACCTGTTTCACTTTTAAATATTGACTATAAAATCTTAGCTCAAGTCTATGCTAAACGATTAAAAAAGAATTTAGAAGAGATAATAAGTGAAAACCAAAATGGCTTCATGTCAAAACGTCATATTAGCTGTAATGTCAGATTAATAATGGATCTAATAGACTATTCTGAATATATAAACTCAAAGGCATTGATGGTTTTTCTTGACTTCTACAAAGCATTTGATTCGATTGAGCACTCCTTCATTATACAAACCCTTCACATTCTTGGTTTTGGTGATACATTCATTAATAACATTGCCATGTTTTATAAAGACATAAATAGTTCAGTTATTCTGTACCCCAAAATGTCCAAAAGATTTTGTGTTTCAAGAGGTGTACGTCAAGGCTGCCCTATTTCCTGTTTCTTATTTTTGGTTGTTGCCGAACTTCTATTTTTAAGCATTTCACACAATCCAGGTATTCAAGGTTTAACTATATTCTGTCGAGAGGTAAAGATTTCACAGCTGGCTGACGACACGATTTTATTTCTCAAAGATAAAATGCAAATACAAGCTGCACTACAGGTGACAGGTGAATTTTCAGAAGCCTCAGGTCTTAAACTTAATATCAATAAGAGTGAGATTTTATGTTTATATGAGACGAATGAACAACATATGTTTGATATTCCTGTTAAACAAACTGTTAAATATTTAGGAATTTCTATCACAAAAGATACAGAACTTAGACAGCAACTTAACTTCTTACCTAAAATTAAAAAAACCAAGTCAATTTTCAATATGTGGCTGCAGAGAGACCTTTCCATTTATGGAAGAGTGTTGTTATCAAAAGCCGAGGGTGTGTCAAGGTTTGTTTACCCTGCTCTGTCACTTTTTCTTAATGATACATTCTGTAAAGAAATCAATAGTTTATTTGTTAATTTTGTGTGGAAGAATAGACACCACCATCTCAAAAATGATATTATTTGTTCAGAGAGAGCAGAAGGAGGTTTGGAAATTTTAAATTTTTTTCATTTAAATTCCACCTTCAAGGTTAAATGGCTTAAAAAATGTTTGGAACTACCAGAGTCACTATGGAACTTTATTCCGCACAATATCTTTAAAAAGTTAGGGGGCTTAAAATTTCTAATGGGATGCAACTTCACAGTTTCAAAATTACCACTGAAACTCTCAAAGTTTCATCAGCAGGCTTTACGCTGTTGGAAACTCTGTTATGTGCACAACTTTTCTCCACACAAAGAATTACTATGGAACAACGGTCAGATTACTGTTAACAACAAAAGTATATATAAAGAATCTTGGATTGAAAGGGACATAATATTTGTAACAGCCTTGTTTGATGATAATGGAATATTTACAACTATGAAGACTTCCTGAAAGCTAAATCCTTCCCAGTCAAATATAGAGAGTTTGTTTCTATTGTAAAAGCTATTCCTGCAGGTATGATTGAGTTAATGAAGTGTCACCTACGTTTTCAAAATGTGGAGGTTCTAACACCTTCTCTAAAGCTTGATGGGATTTATATAATGGACAGAAAATGTACAAACAAACACATAAGGAAGGTATTACAGACACATAATAAAATCTCACCAAGAGGAAAATCTTTCTGGAATTCACAGTTGGCTGATATTAACTGGCGCAAAGCCTGGTTATGTCCCTTTCAATTCTGTATCTCAAACAAAATCAGAGAGATTCACTTTAAAATTTTACATTGTATTTATCCTTGTAACAAAATGGTTTCTAAGTTTGCTGATGTAGATGAAATGTGCACTTTTTGTGGAGATGAACCAGAGACAACGTTACATTTATTTTGTACTTGCCCATTGTCATTTGTTTTTTGGAGAGAAATGGAAAACTTTGTGTACGACAAATGTAAACAACACATAGCAATTAGTAACAGAGATATTATTTCAAAGTTTGAACATGAAGAAAAATCAATTAATTTCATGATAAATCTCATGATTTTAATGGGAAAGTTTCACATACACAAGAAAAAATTCTCAAAGTCTCTTCCAAACTTTAATGTTTTCATAGAGGAGTTTAATGTTTATATAAAAACCTTGTCACTGACGCTAAACAAAAAAAGTGAACGAACACTGATATACTTGAACTCATTTTCACTTACCCCAGAATAGAGAGTGCCTTATCTTTATATTATTAACTGTATTTTTTTATACTGAATATTTTATTTTCATATTTTATTTAATTATTTACTTTATCTTGATGCTGAACTCTGTCTTCAATGTCTGTTTCAACGAACATTCCATTGTTCTCTGATTGTCTGTACTTTGCAAATATGAAATAAAGATTTCATTGAAAAAAAAAAAAAAAAAAAAAAAAAAAACAAAAAAAAAAAAAAAAAAAAAAAAAAGCTACCGCTAGCTAGCATGTCGCTAAACTCGTTACACATTCAGTCTCGGTTCACTATAACACTTCGATATAGCACAAATACAGGCATACACATTATATTCACCTCTTGCAGGTCACACAGAAGTTTATATCAGGACCACGGGTAGTCGACCTCCACGATAAAACTTAAATGCTTCCCACACACACGATGCCTCCTCTCCTTAGCTCTGGTCGATAGCGTCTGGCTCTTTCCCTCAGCGTGCTTACTACTCCCCACACTAACCTGCGCCACTAGTCCCGCCCCTTACACGGTGACTTAACTCTGATTGGCTCGTGAGATACTACTAACCAAAGGTAAAACAGGAATGAAATAATTGACAGGTGACAAGTAACAGGTTAGGTTACACATGTAAACACGGCTTCTCCCTCTTTCTTTTGATCTCGGATCACAGATATATTACAGACTTAATGAACTTAAAGACCTTTATATGAATGTATCTTTTAACGGTAAATAGTCTTATTTATTAAACTATACATATTATATTTATGCTTTTAACCAACATACATTTTAAACTGTTTTAACTGTTATGAACTCTATTTATGAGCTTTTTTTATTACAGCATATTATTGTACTTTTAATTACTTTTTATGCTCTGTAACTTATATGATTTTTGTACAGGGCTACAGCTGTATCGCCCGTAATTAGCTCAAACGCTGGAAGTGTATGGGTAGTGATAGCCTGCCTCCTACCCAAGCCGAAATCAGCAGTCAGTTAAACTGATTTCATTTTAGCTCTAAACTCTGAAATGTTGATTAACTAAGTGATATATTTACAAACATTTTTAGGTGAGAAAGTAGCCGTTTAGATCAGCAGTGTGTTGTTAATTTGTCTAAATACCAGCTGTTTACAATTTTGTTTGGACAAATTTGGCGCTACTCAAGCTAGCCGTTGTGACCAACACACTTCCGGTTACTTTCACAAAATAAAACACCCGTTGCCCTTTACATACAGAAAACCATGACGATAGAATTAGTGCTTTTACTTTGAAACAGGAAGCTAACCTACCCTCGATGTAGCTAGCTTGAACCAAAATAAACCATCTTTGCTTGAACCCTTTGAGCTAACTGTTTGAGCTAAGCTAATTACGGGCGATACAGGCTCTATCTCCCTTGTTACCGCACGCACAGTCTAAGGGATGGTGTCTATCTGCTTGTCATGGACTTGGGAGTGAGGCAAGACACATAAAAAAATGTTGGCATATCCCTTTAAATAACCCCAGCTCTCATGTTTAGTGCTGCCCTGTATGTCTGAATTTCTGAGGGAGATCAGTTCTAGTAGATGCACAAAGTTGAAGACTTTCTCAGACTGAGAAAAAAACAACAACAAACAAGTCTTTTTTTCCCCAAGTCATTTTACAAGTTTAAATCTCCCCACGCTGCAACAGAAACAGTGCTGACTGACACCACCTGCCGCCAGCATCATGTTTGCAGTGGGTATTATTAATATTTGGTAATGCACCGTTGTGTTTTGAGACTCTATTTTGCATCATGCACCCACCACATAAGATGTTGTTGGCAATGAGCTGGATGGTTTAATGGAGCTAAACAGCAGGGCTGATGTTCTGCTGCGAACAAAGCCAAACATATCTCCAATGTACAGTGTTGTGTTAATTTCAGGAACTCAGAATAACCAGTGTGTATCTTCAGATTTTAACATTTTGGCTTTTTTTTGTTCAAACTGTTGGTTTTATTGTTGTTGTTTTTTTCAGTGTATTTTTTCAGTGAGGTGTTGATTCCTCAGCGACGTGATTCTACAGTTTGTCGTTCAGCGGAGTGAGGAGGAGACAAGACGGTGGAAAGATGGAGTTTGAATGAGCAAAAAAATGGATGGAGGCAAAATAACAGAGTAACACAAACACACACACACACACATACACAGTGGCAGACATGTTTGTCGTCATTCACTTGGCACTCAGCGCCGGGCTGTTCCCGTGTAGTGACAAGATGTCAGCCTCCTGGATGCACACACGATGCCATGCCGTGAGTGGAGATAATAACCTCCCTCACTGAAGCATCTATTGTGGTGCGTGTCCATGTGTGTGTGTGTGTGTGTGTGTGCGTGTGTGTGCGTCGATGGGTTTACTGCTGGGTTGTGTGCACTGTTTGTTCATTCACCTGTGTGTGTATGTGTGTGTGCCTGGTCACCTCAAGCTCACTCAGCCTCCAGATGGAGCACCAGTGTCCCTCCAGCAGGAGCCCCAGGTCCAGATTGGTCCCTGTGGAGAGGCAGGGGGGCCCAGCTGCACAGCCATACCCTCAGTCTCTGCCCCCCCTCGCCCCTCCTCCTCCCCACCGCACCAACTCAACACTCAACAGAGACCAGACTTTACTCAAACAAGCATCACGGATCTCTAAGCAACACATCTGATTTAATCCAGGAGATTGCCCAATATCCAATATTATATTTCTTTTT
Organism: Decapterus maruadsi; assembly: GCA_030347415.2. Classification (NCBI taxonomy): domain Eukaryota; kingdom Metazoa; phylum Chordata; class Actinopteri; order Carangiformes; family Carangidae; genus Decapterus; species Decapterus maruadsi. The sequence continues at coordinate 29,712,657 of CM064903.1, forward strand.
TCTCTTTTTACATTGATTGATCTACCGTCTGCTTGACATAATTACACAGGTGGGGATTCAATCGCACGCAGACTCATGAAATTGACTCGTCCGCTTTAATACTTGCATTTGTCCTGGTTGGTCAGGGTGCAGGAGTCCCCAGTGTGTCCACCAGACCTCCCAGCCCACGCAGACCCAGACCCAGACATGCCATTAAAATCCAAAGACAATAACACCTTTTTTTTCTTCCCTTCCAATATTTGTCCAAGATGAGTAGTGCAGTGATGGAAGAATTACTCTGATCTTTCTCTTAAAGCTGCACTATGAATTAATCAGATCTTCCATTGCCAATGGATCAAAGGACTATGTGTAATGTAAAAACTCTGTCATACCTCAGCTACTCTGTCACAGGCCGAGAAGATGGAAAATGTCTGTTTCTGGGACCAACGTCAAATCAGACACATCAGATGTATATTTATATATGGCTTTTCTTATGGAGCAAGATGTATTTTAAGTATATTAAATGATTCAAATTTAATCTAATGGATGGAAAATCATACCTTTTTACAATAAGACCACCACTATGAAGGATTCATCAGTGGTTCATACTGTAACTAGTTCATTAATTAGCTTGATAATGCTTCATAAGTCATTTATTATTAACTATTATAGCCGCAAGAAAAAAAAGGGCAGCGGTGGTCTGTTGTTTGCCAGATAGTGAGGCCACATTGTGTCTGTTCTGTTCAGCCTCATTTACCAAACTGAGCTTTCTTTCTTTGTCTCCATCATCCAGCTTGTGTATCTGCTGCTGCGTCACGTGTCTGTGAAGTTCTCAGTGATTAACCTTCGTCAGCATCTTAATAGTCAGAAAGTTTCATTTGGCAGATCAAATTATGACAAATTAGATGATTATTTCAACTCATTTCACAATCATTTATTCATCAGTGTCAAGTTGTTACTTGGAATGCATTTGCAAGGAAAAAAACAACACTTTATTATTAATTACTATTAAGCTCAAGGTAGCAGCTCATTGGTAAGATTAATGAATGTGGTTTTGTTGTTTGTGGTTTATAAAGTGTTAACCAGTTCATAACCTACTGTAATCATAAAGGATTTATTGTTAGAAAACAGTAAAGAGTGTAAAAGTGTTAGTGGTAAGCATGTCTTGACGCAGATTGTTATTTGAGCTAAAAACAAGATTTATAATCCAACAGTGTAGGACTCATATTCACAAGGTTTATTGTGGAAACAGTTATACAAAGCCCTAGCAGAAGTATCTATAAGTATACACCCCACATGATGAAAATAAGGTTGGAACACTTGACATTATGGACCATAATAAACTTGTAGAGAGACAATGAGACACAGGTGGAACACATACTGTGCAAGTGATCACACAGGTGGAAAGGTAGACAAAGACTGGAAGTCAAGGGACCTGAAACAAGACAGGATCTAGAGACAGGGAAGTTGACAAGACAACCTTAATCTTCCATCCATCAGTGTGACCGATGTGGTTGTTATAGGCATGTTTCGAACAGTTTCGCCAAGAGGTCAATGCTACCGCTAACCACCATGTTGTCACTTCTACTCACTGGTCCCTCGTGACTGCGGGGTGGCTATACCCACTGACCTCCGTTACATACAGTATAGGGAGGCTCCGATCAGCATCTTTTAGGGCAGATCCGATTATCAATCACAGGAATCATAAATCTGCCGATACCAATCGCAGAATAGATGGAAGAATAATAATCCTTCATGTCCTATTATTTACGATCTGGCCTTGTGCAGTAAAAAGCACTTGTACTGAAATAAATAAATGTGATCACGATCTTTAAGTATCACAAACAACTATTTGAGTTACACAAAACTTATTTAAACATTACATGCTCAATACAATATGGCAACACAAAGCTAGTTCCATTTGATGCATCAAAAGATATGAAAAATATTTCAATAGATAAAATAAAATGCCCATTCCCAGTAAGGTAAACAAATGGTGCTCACCTGCATCTTCTTACATCTAGGATAGTTCATCCTCAGCTCAATCATGTGAGGGGACTGTCACCTCCTAAAGGGCTCATTCGGGATTTGAACCTGGGACCTCTCACACCCAAAGCGAGAATCATACCCCTAGACCAACGCGCCCCTAAACAGTGAAATCAGAGTGAATTTTTCCACATATATCCCCCAAAATTTTCAATTTCAGTCCATTGATGCAAAACACAGAAACAGAGAATATACCCTGTTGTCCGTTAGCACATAAGGTTATAGCCCATTACTGTGGCACTATTGTCCCTGTCCCACTTTTTGATTCATATTATGGGAGGCCCTAAACGGCTCTCAGTGAGATCTCAGTCAATGGTTAGACACTTGAGGTGGTTTTATGTTCTTTAGCTCATTGATTAATAAACACACAATATACTAACCAGATGGATATGAGGGCATTCTGTATGACCATCTTTAGATCTTACCAACCAAAGGGCTCGTCCGTGATTTGAACCCGGGACCTCTCGCACCCAAAGCGAGAATCATACCCCTAGACCAAGAAGCCGCTGGTTAGACACATCTATTCCCCAAAATTTTCAAATTCTGTCTCTCAACATCACCAGCAACATTTTCACTCACAAACAGAGAGCGGTTGTGGTTCCTCATCATCTTTCAAATGTGTATCAGTCATTAACAGGGTTAGTTACGACCCATAACTGCTGCAATCGCCGCCAATGCTTTCATGAATTAATTAGGGATACCTCAGTAAATGGAGAGTTAATGGCCAGTGGAGACTTAGTGTGCTTTAATAAGTCTGTGAAACACTTAAGAGTCACTATTATATTACAGTACAGAGGTTCTACTGACTACTACTACTAGCTCTTGGACTTTGGACAGCTACAAGTTTCACCAGACAGACGTGAGAGCTTTGCCAAAGAACACACTGGGATTCCAAAAGAACTCATCCAGGATTTGAACCTGGGATCTCTCGCACCCAAAGCGAGAATCATACCCCTAGAGCAACAAGCCAGTTGTAAGTGAATTTTATCCATAAAAATCTCTGTCCACTGGAACAGTTGTCATAGCTGTCGTCTTTCAAATGTGTATCGGCCATTAAGTTATAAGCCATTACTGCGGCACACTATTCCCACTCTTTCATTCATACGATTATGAGAGGCCTCAGTGAGATCTCTGTCGAAGGTCAGTGGAGAGTCAAAGTGCTTCAATAGATCTGGGAAACACACTTAAGGTGGTTTTATGTTGTTTAGCTCACTGATTAATCACCAGATGGACCTGAAGGCATTCTTTCTGACCATCCTTAGGTCTTACTAAACAAAGGGCTCGTCCCGGATTTGAACCCGGGACCTCTCGCACCCAAAGCGAGAATCATACCCCTAGACCAACGAGCCTCTTGTTATACAACTTCATTCCCTTAAATTTTCAAATTCTCTCTCTCAATGTCACCAGCAACCTTTTGAAACACAGAGCGCGGTCGTGGTTCCTCATCATCTTTCAGATGTGTATCAGTCGTTAACAGGGTTAGTTACGACCCATAACTGCTGCAATCGCCGCCAGTGGTTTCATGAATTAATTATGGATATCTCAGTAAATAGAGAGTTAATGGTCAGTGGAGACTTAGCATGCTTTAATAAGTCAGTGAAACAGTTAAGAGTCACTATTTTTTTTACACTACACAAATTCTACTAGCTCTTGGACTTTGGACTGCAGCTACAAGTTTCACCAGACAGATGTGAGAGCTTTGCTAAAGATGGGATAATTCCTATCAAAAGGACTCATCTGGCATTTGAACCCGGGACCTCTCGCACCCAAAGCGAGAATCTCTCCCATGCTAGCATCACTGCATGGCTGTTGGCTCAAATACAGTCTCACTCTAAAGACATCTCCATTGATACCATCATCTTCCTCCGTTTCAAGGTGAAGGTGATGGAGAGAAGTCGTCCAGAATAGAGCATATTTTCTACTGACAGTCCCATACAGTATACCTTCCATGCTATTGGCTACTGTAGATCAATATCTGCAACAAGTCCCTTGTCCCTGATCAAAATCAAATCAAAAGTTTGTTTGTCTGCTTGCTTTTCTTATATCATGATGTGTAGCAACAATATTTTTCTACACCTCACCTCATCTGTTCGAGGATCAGGAGTCAGAGAGAGAAAGTGTGTGAGTGTGTGTGCACCATCCACCTTTCCCCACATCCCCTCCAGGTTTACCATTACCTCTGCCTCAGTGTTTGCCCTCTGCACTAAATATTTATAAAGGATAAGACAAAGAGGTTCAGGGGAAATCATGAAAAAGCAATAAAAAAGGTCAAAGCACAGGTTCAAAAATGTTACCCTCCTCGACAGGGTCAAAGACACACACTGCATACTTTGTTCTACGCCGCCTTCATTCTCTCCATGATAGTTTATATCATTCTCTGCAGGATCTCTTTCAGCTCTGCCTGTATTTAAATTTAATCATCACAAAAAGATTTCTTTTTTTTTTCTTTTTTTGAAAACTCATGCAGACTGGATGGACACTGTGATGGATGGCACAACATAACTACATGTAAATCAAAGGCAAAGAAAGAAAAGTAGATCCATAAATGTGGAACAAGAAGTCCACGATAGCTTTAAATCTATAAAACACCTGCCACTGTTTCTTTTGATGAACGAATGGATAATTGAAATGTCAGCAGTTGAGTGACTTGTGGTAAGACTCCTCAGTTTTCAGTTTTCTGTCCCCAAACTGGAGCCTTCGGAGAACATAATGAAAGTGAGTGTGTTGACTTTGAGGCGGCAGCTGTGCAGCTGACGCAGGTCTACCATCGGCGTGTCGGAGCCGTTCATGCGACGCAGCTGTCACTCTGCTCTTCACTGTCAGCAGAGACGCCACTCAAACACTTCGCTGATGAACCTGAGGATTACACTCCATTAGATGCAGAGTTTCAGTTTCACCTCTCCCGTCTGTCCATCTGCACGCTCCCTCGCACACCTGCTCTCTCTCACCATCAAACATCTGTATCTTTTCATTGTTCTCATTGGCCCCTGGCCAAATTGAGGCCCTAAGCGGTATTCTTTTTTTCTTTCTTTCTCTCTTTTTTGATTTTTCAAGGTGTTTATGCGGACAAAGTTTTACAATTTTCTTTCAAGAACATACCCACCTCAAAGTTAAGGGAAAGCTTTTTCTTTTACTTTTACTGTGTTGCTCCTGATTGTTGATGTCTCTTGTGCCCTTTCCCCACTTGTCGGCTTCTGACAACAGTGGGAAGGGGCGATACGATCAACTTGACGTGGGTCAACGAGCTAATTTACAGTATGATGGCGAATAGCAGGGGTGCCCGAATTCTTCTCAGTGAAGGGTGTAAGACAGTCAGACCCCCCCCCACAAGGGGCAAAAAGGTAGAGTTGAATATTGCCATGCATTGAAATAAATGACTATAGCAAAATAAACACTTATACAAAGTCATTTTGGAAATGAATGACACCATTGTTTACCATGTCTCAATTGCATGATATTACTTACTTGTATGTAGGCTATAATAATTTAAAAAAACAAATTCTATTTGCCTGCCTTCCAACAATGCTCAAAAATTGTTCAGCATGTGCTGCATGTCAATCATTCTGAGGAGGGATACAAGTGCAAAACAGAAGAAAAAAAACAAAAAAAAACACTGACCACCGCCTCATTTTGGCCAATGGGAAATGAGCCTTATGCTGAATGTGAGTGGGGCGACCTGCGTTTAAAAAACTGTGTGGCCCCGCTAATTTTAACACTAGAACCGCCAACATTCCATGTATACCTAGAATCGCCAAGAGGTCATTTTGACCTCCATTCATTCTAATGCAAAAATGGTAAATGGGCTGCATTTATGTTGCCATATATATTATAAACCCAGCCAGACACACAGTTCAAAACACTTTATAGTAATGCTTCACATTCATATACATACACATATTTTACAAAAAATAACAAAAGTGGTTGCTAGGCAACCAATATAGACGACTCTTTATTTTTCTATTTTCGAACAGTGTGTGTATTTAAAATTTTTCAAAATTGTTTCAAATTTTTGAATTCATGTCCATTTCTCATGAGAGCAAGGGATTGTCATTGTTATGTTCAATGTTTATGAGTAATATTAGTTTTTTATCTGTTTGACCTGTTTTAACTGTTTGACAACTTTCTAGTATCTGAACTCGTGTTGTGTTGTGGGATGAGGTCAAAATGACTAACTAACTAAATAACTAACTATAACTAACTAACCTGCAAACTGAGTGACTAAATGGACATTATTTAGCCCAGATTGCAATGATTGGAAAATCAATTTTATACATGTTTATATAAACACACTATTCGAACAGTAGAAAAATAAAGAGTCATCTATATTGGTTGCCTAGCAACCACTATTGTTATTTTTGGTAAAGTATGTGTGTGTATATGAATGTCAAGTATTACCATAAAGTGTTTTGAACTGTGTGTCTGGCTGGGTTTATAATATATATGGCTACATAAATGCAGTCCATTTAGCATTTTTGCATTAGAGTGAATGGAGGTCAAAATGACCTCTTGGCGGTTCTAGGTAAAATCTCTCTTTTCTTCGCTCTCTTTTATATCAGAATCACGAAAACGCATAAGATGATGTAGAACACACTTTTAGGAAAAGTCACCAACTGGGAGACCTAGGGTTTTTACGCGAACAGAGTTACATGTATTTTAAGAAGCGAGAGAGGTCAAAATGACCTCACGGCGGTTCTAGTGTTAAAGAGAAAGAGGCTTTACAGGCATGTGGTGTCAGTTTATAGCTCTTGTTGCTCTCTTGGTGCCCGTCACTCATGTTGCACAGAGCGTCAATTGCGTAATTTGTGGATATTGCTTAATAATGTGGCCCTATGTGCAAACATGAGGCTTTACGCACTGTGTTCTGTTTTTAGAGAACCCCTGGTTCTCATTTCCTGGTTGCCCACCTAAGCAGGGCCAGTGGTGGTCATAGCAGTGGGATGGAGCTGGCAGGGGGTGACTCACGCAGTCAGGAGCCTATAGTGGAGTTAGAATGGGGTTAGTTCATTCACAATGTGTAGTAATTACTTGAAACTAAACAAAATAAATATTAAAAATGAATGTAAGCCATGCAGCATATACAAGAGGTAGCATATGTGATAGGCTTTCTCACCCTCTTCTTCTTTCTGTTGACTTTTAGTCCATGCAATCTGTTCTTCCTCTGTTTTCATGCCACATTATGAAAATGAATATTTACTCTGCAGGAACTCAACAGCTCCTCACCCGAGTCCCCGTCGTGCTCATACACGACTGTTGGTCGCCTTCCATCTCCCAACGGCTGAGTGCGCGGTTCACGGAGGGCGAAACAAGGACGAGCAGAACACAAGAACATGCAGCGACATTAAGTCTCCCAGTCTGGAGGAACCTGGCTCCCTGCCACTCTGCAGATTTTTAATGTGCCACCCCCTTGCAACACCCCCTCCACCCCCCACTCAATCCTCCAAAGATCTGCTTTTAATGCTTCTTCTGTCATCATGGCAGCCTTTGATGCGCCACTGATGAGTAAATTCAAAGAAGCGCTGGCTGCGAGCGACAAAACCTTGAGTAGGCTCCAAAAAGCCTGTTCACCTTGCAAACTACTCATGTTGCCTTTCGTCAGAGGTTTTCAACGCAGAACAAACTTGTCATCAACGCTTTGGTGCTTTTTAAGAGTCAAAAGTCAAAAGAGTCTGAAGGCACTCAGAGAGGGGAAGGTGTTTCTGCTGAGAACCAGTTGGCCTGCATAAGGAGAGCGCTGCTTATTTAGGGTAAAAGCACAAAGTATCTTATTTATCTTATTTTGAAAAACCTGCTTAAAGATGCAGCACGTGCAAATAAAATAATCGAAGAGCACAGCCACTGTACAGTAGCCTATATCCTCCAAATACCCAGGGGGAAAAAAATTCCTTTAATTTAGATTTTTTTTTAACATAAATTAAAGGGATAGTTCACCCAAAATTCAAATTTCATTTTCATTATCTACTCACCCTCATGTCGACTAAGGGATGGGAGAAGTTTCAGAGTCCTCCGTGCCTTCTCTGAGTTACAGCGGGGCTCCATGCAGCACTGCATGTCCATGACGGTTGTGAACGGGGCTCACTTTTCTTTGTCCAAAAAAACACACCAAAAAACATCAAAATACCTCCATGCTGCTCATAATGTCCCTCTTGTATTGAAGCCCCAACATGAAAAATTGGTCCGGAAAAAATTAAATAAGTCTGGCAGAGCCATGACCTGGGTGTCAGTGCAAATCCCGCGAGAAGGCACAGAGGACTCTGAAACTTCTCCCAGCCCTGAGTCGACATGAGAGTGAGTATGATGAGTGAAATTTGAATGTTGGGTGAACTATACCTTTAAGTGTTGAGGCGGTTAAAAAAAAAATGCAAAGAAAAAAATCTATGAAACTTAATTTTATTCACATTTTCCATCAAGTCCTTTGTAGTGGACAACAGGACTACATTGTTCTCAAGCATGAAAGATTATGTACATTGAAAACATGGGACATTGGATGTTTGACCCAAGGTGGTATTTCATGAGGCAGTCAGACCGAAAGCTTTGCGGCAGGTGGATTGCACCATGTTTCCTTTTTTTTAAGTATATTTTTTTGGCGTTTTATGCCTTTATTTGATAAATTAGTAGAGATAGACAGGAAAGGGGGAGGCAGAGAGAGGGGAATGACATGCAGGAATGGTCTGCCCGATGCGGGACGCGAACCGGGGACGCCTGCGTCTGCATATACATGGGACGGCTGCCTTAACCACTGCGCCACGCACCGCCCCGCACCATGTTTCCTTGTGATGGAACTTCCTTGTCTTGTTTTCCAGGGAGGGAGAACCCTTTGTATTCTGATTTCTAGCTTGGCAGATAGCTAAACAGGTTCCACAATAAACATCCAATAGTCAGCAGAATAGTTTACGATGTTTCCTGTCAGAAGCTCCCTGAAACTGCAATACAGAAAAAACGTATGCAACTCTATCTTTCACATCAACAAATGCTGAGTCATCAATTATTATTCACAACACAAATATATACATAAACATGTGCTGAAATTATCACTGACTAACCACTAACCACTACTAGCGACTAGCTAACTTAACATTGAAAAAGACATAGACATGCTAAGTTGCTTTTAAGTTCTCCACACATCTTTCAACTGTTCCTGATGACAGTCACAGGTAAGTTTGACATGGGTGAATATTGCTCCCATTCATGTGCTATTTAAGTTTCAGCAGAGAAAAAACAATGAATAAGGAGTGAAAAACAACAGCTTTGCTTCAAGGCTTTCTTTCATGAACAGTCCATGTTCCAGTGATGTGATCGCACACATCAAATTTGTGAAACAAAAATTTAAAAACGATGGGGTTTTTCTGGAACACATCTCAATAGGCAATCATTTTGCAGAAATGCTGGTTCACTTCAGTCTTTCCTGCAGGGTCATCCTTTTTCCCCTGGACTCTCATCCAACACCAGTAATAAGAGGGAGGGATCTGAACTTTTTGGAACTCATTCTTTAAAGCAAGCAAAGCGATTTCCATTTGAATAATTTGTTCTCAGTGTCAAAAGGAAAAAAAAATGTCCATAAGCATTGATGGTGATCATAAAAAGGCGGATTTGTCCTCAATACACCACTGTCCATCTCTGTCTCCTTATGAACACTCCAGACATCACAACATCACAAAGCGTTTCATTTGTCTCCACACTCATGTCACACTTCCCTTTGAGCTGGGAAGCAATTTCCTTTCACCCTGCCACACACATGCTCTCTCATGTCTCTGAGATCCCAGGCTGGATTTCCTTTATTAGGGTCAGGCATCGCTTCGGCCATCTGCAGCTTACACTCATACGACCTATCACCATTTGTCCACTCACACCAGCGCTGTGACAGGCAACACATAATTCTGTCTCCTCTGCCTCTCCTAAAGGCGTCCAAGAGGAAAGCTTTGCTGCCCACTGATGGCAGGTCCATCTTTTACTCTTATGAGTGTTTCCTCTCTAAACCAGAGGCTTGGTTGATCATATCTTCTACAAGTTAGGGTCGAAACCTCAGTCAGTGCGTTTACATGCATGTGCTTATACCTCTAGTTGTGCGTCTTGTTGTTCTGTCCTTGTCCCAATTCACATGCAAGACGGAAAAAACAATCATTTGTGTATGCCAGTTCAACACTAGGTGGTGATATGCGTCGTTTCAAGGGGTTAATACTGACCCGTGTCCAGTGTGACATTTGACTTTTCTGTCATCCAGTGAAAAACCGGTTACAAAAACCTTTCAACTTAAAGCAGATATCAGTGGAATGTTTTTGTTAATATAAGTCCCTAATAGTCCTATTTTCCGTCAGCAATCACTTACATGGAGTGTTTCAGCCGTAACACGAGTCTCTCCTTCACTCTGCTCTGCTGTAAACCAGGAGAAAATTTTCCTTGTGGGATACAAGTGTTATCCAATGAGGAGAGAGAACGGCATGAAGGGCTGTGTGTGCAGCCAAGGGGTGCGCGTGAATGTGGTGACGGAGCACGAGGACCAATAGATGCCTGACGAGGGCGGGGGCTGCTAACTCATGGTGCGTTCAAGGAAACTCGTACTTTGTGTTTTTCCTTCCTGTGAAGTCATACCGGTTCGATCTGGTACGAGTTCACGGGTCGGAAGTTACGAGAGGCCGTTATAGTGAACTTTCACAGGCAACAGGACGGTAAAAACACGAGTTACGGGTTGCCTGGAACGCTACAAAGTTGTAGTTTTGACTTGAAGCTGTAACTTACGGTTTCAAAAGCCTGCCTTGAACGCAGCATTCGCCGAAACGGCCGTGCCGCTGATATCTGCTTTAAGTTCCCAGCCAGACACATCGATCTGGCCCAGGGTCGAGCTGAAATGCACTGAATCTGCATTTCTGCAGGTTAGCTGGCTTTTTTTGCCATCTCTACTGTTGTGAAGCATGCAAACATGTAATATCCAGTTTCAGCCAGATTAAGACTGAGAATACAGAAGAAAACCATTTTCCAGTCACATTATCTGTTTTAGTCGGGTATGGAGATGTCCGGTATTAGTCAGACTTACGCGTGTCATTGCACTTCAGTTATCCAGTTATAGTCAGATGAAGGCCATAATTCATTTATTTCAAGTGTCTTCACAGAGTGGTATGGGAGCAACACTTATTAACATTACCTAAAGGAGGACCATATGATTAACACATTAGCCTACTACAGATTCATGCAGCTAGAAGACACACATTAAATGTTCTCTAAACATCATACTATGAACTGCAAACAACTATTTTCTGTGTAAAGATACAGTGGTTTAATAACGTCAGCTACATCCACTATGTGTGTGTTGCAATCATTGTTTCTAATTGTTTACTATGGGAGCTGGTCTAGAATAAGATGTGCATGCTCCCCACCAATTGAAAGGGACCTTCTAGAATTCCCTCCACTGAAGAAGATCATGCTCTTCTCAAAAAAAGAAAAGACAGAGAGAGAAATGATACCAGGGCACAGGTGGAATACCACCTTAAATCTCTGCTGCCAAAACATTCATAGTTTTAACCAGCTCCATTATTGTCTTTACTTGGCTTCATCAGTAGCCCATTCATGCAACCAGCCCCAACAGGTAAAGCCAAGGCTGGATTGTTTTCCTCGTCCACCTGTGGAGCCAACTCTGGACTGGTCTGGTTCACTGAGTGTCCTGTCCTCAGTAAGTGTTGTCCCTATGAACATACAGACAGCTGAACATCCTCTAATCAAACCCCAAAGAACAGGCCGACGTGTTGAGTCCAGTGGGTTAATCAGGATAAAGTGTGAAACTGTAGTACAGACAAAAGCAGAGATAAACAAAAGTGTTGAATGAATATGCAATAGCCTATAACAAACACAAAAACATCAACATATTATTTCCCTGTTCAGTGATTCTGTAAATGAATATCTGATGAAAAACACATTCATAGAGACATACAGAACCAAAAACAGCACAGAAATGATGTGGTAAATACGTAAACTCAACCATTGCTCACTGAGATCACACATTTTCAAACAATGCAATATTTCACTTTATCAGACTGATGCACACATGCTTTTATAATAATTAACAGTGTACCTTAGAGAGTGTATGGCAATAGCAGACGTAATGGCAGGATCTCGAGACTGAAAAGGAAGTGTCTTCACTTCCTGTTTCTGGGGTTAACAAAATAATAAAGCTTTTGGTCGAATGGTCGGCGAGCATGACTCTTACCTGGGAGACTGGAGTTCAAACCCCGACTGGGCCCTCCTTCGTCCTGCCACGTGGGCTTAAAGGGATACGGCAACATTTTTTTTGTGTCTTGCCTCACTCCCACGTCCATGACAAGCAGATAGACACCATCCTTTCGACTGTGGGTGCAGTAACAAGGGAGATAGAGCCTGTATCGTAACTAAACCGTCTTTGCTTGAACCCTCCGTTTTGACCGATCTCATCCCGTTACCGGCATTTGACCGCTCAAGATGCCTTACCGGAGAGTTTAGTCAGCTCTGAGACAAATTTCGGTCCGTTTAGAGTTGCTGAAGAGTGTCTTTGATTACTTTGGTTGGAGGCAGGCTAACACTACCCATACACTTCCAGCATTTGAGCTAAGCTAATTACTGTATGGGCGATACGGCTCTATCTCCCTTGTTTCTGCACACACAGTCAAAAGGATGGTGTCTATCTGCTAGTCATGGACTCGAGAGTGAGGCAAGACATGAAAAAAAAAAGTTGGTGTATCACTTTAACGCTGAGAGCAATGAGGTCCATTCAAGTGGTTGGCTCTTTATAAATACTGATTAGTGCAGATTAAAACAAGTTTTTATGTAGCCTATTACTTTGAACCACTGTTTCAAAGCAACACTAGGGGGGTGTTGGATTTTCCCAGTGATGGAAGCCAAGCAGTGCCATCTCACAATGTGACAAAGATTTGAACAAGATTAGTCTAAAAATGAAAAGTCTCCTCTATATATTGATTCCCTTCCCCTCTGCTGTGTGTGTGTGTCCCTTTCTTGTGGTTATATCACACTGAACCGCTCTGAGCCTTGTACAACCAACACATAGCTCTTTTTTTTTCCTTCTCCAGCTACACTGTGATATTTGTCACCATAAATCATATTCATGGAGCTCACTGGGATGTCAGATCATCACAGCCACCACTGTGCCTGGCATGTAATTCAGATGTCATGCACAAAGCTCAAAGTTGCGGCCTGCTATACACCCGCCGATAAATACAGTCGCTTCAAACCTGCGTCCACCTGGTGAAAGCTTTGACATTTTGTTACTCTAACCACTGGCTGAGCCTGAGCGCCACTCAGTATGAGGCCTATGGCTCGCCTGCTTATAGGTCTAGACTACAGCTCCACTTCCCATGATGCAGCAAACCTCCCTCTCTCCTCTTCTGTCTCTCCATATCTACACATTCACATCCCATGAATACATGTTAATAACCGTCTTTCCTTTCCCTCCCACAGTTTTATGTTTTCCCTCTCCCTGTCTCTCTCTGCAGGTCTTTCTGCATCCGGAGCTGTGGAGCCTGAGCCTGCCTCCATGACCCACTGCTAATATTTTTCTATTCTATACATTTATGTGGAATCTGCATTATGTTACTCTCTCTTTCTGCTGGGTGGGCTAGATTCCGTTGAAGGTTTCTGGCAGTTCTTCCCTGCCACTGTCACCAGACATTTCTCATGGAGGAAATGTAGAGTCTGTAGATAATATTAAAATGAATGTAGTGGCCATAGTTGTCCTGAAATCACTCCTGTTAGTAATAGCAGTAATAATAACTAGGGATGCACCAATACCGATACTGGTATCGGGTATCGGCCCCGATGTTGTAACATACTGGTATCGGTATTGGTGAACTTTACCGATACCAAGAACCGATACCAGTGCATGTGATTGCTCTGCATGAAGACCACGATCAGAGGGGGGCTTTGCATCTTTGTTGTATTTTTTTTTAGATCAGAGGCTTCTCTGATCAGAGGCTTCTCTGCTTGTTACAACAAATTTTGTTGTAACAAGCAGAGAAGAAAATAAAACTTGTCTTCCAATTCATTGCATTTTGCCAAATTGTTTGTTTTTTTGTTGTGGTAGAAGGATCGACATCGGTACTCGGTATCGGCAAGTACTCAGATCCAAGTATCGGTATTGTATCGGTTTGAAAAAAAGTGGTATCGGTGCATCCCTATAACTGTCTTCGTCCATTCAACAGAACACGATACATACAATATGGAGATCATGTATGGATAAAAAGGCATAAGCAACAGCTTAATTTTACCTACCCTGTTCACAAGTAGTAAAGTTGGACAAACAAAACAAGATTATGAAATGGCACAATTTTAAACAATATAAATATCACTAAAATAAAAATCATGAATAAAACATCAACCTGAGCAAAAATACATATTTTATATGTATTGAATATACATTAGAACACATTTTTCCTAAAAGTCATCTTATACGTTTTGATGGTTCTAGTATAAAAGAGAGAGAGATACCAAGAGGTCATTTTGTCCTCCATTCATTCTAATGCAAAAATGGCAAATGGATGCATTTATATGGCCATATACAGTATAGCCAGCCAGACACACAGGTCAAAACATTTCATTGTAGCCTAATGACTCAAATTCATACACACACACAAAAAAATAACAGCCGTTGCTAGGTTTAAGGTGCATTCACACCGGACCTTTTATTTTTGTTGCTGTCGCTCGTGTCATTCCAAAAAAAATTGCTCTGTCACTCAGCTGCAGTCACTTGTTTGTTTGGCACAATTCAACAGACTTTGTTTTGGTCCAGCACGGCTGTACCTGTTGCCACTGTTTACTGTAAAATAAATGCATACATGTACATACTTGAACAGGTTGTCTCTGTAAACAAAGCTATTTGGTTGTAAGTGAGAAGTGGTTGTGATTTATATCTACGTATAAAGTTAATTCAGTTCAATTAGTTTTGAAATTTGACTAGTGTGGTGTGTACATACAGTAGCAGCCCTGCAATCCTTTTAGCTGTCATGTATTTGACATAGACGATGTCTTTAGACTGTATAGCATGTGTCGCTGTGTGTTGACTGACAGTGTATCTCCGTGCTGTTACAGAGTTTGAGCTTTATACAGTTCACATTTTGTACAAATGAGCATCTGCTGAGTCAATCTACGAATCCACATTGAATCTGTTTCATATAAAAGAATCAACAGGAACTGGCTCTGTTTCAATCTGAGCAGATATGACACAGAGGAGAGAAAATCAGAGGAGTGGAACAGTGGTATATAGATGTCAAGGCAAATCTCACTCTATTTTATAGTCCACCATTCAGCATTAGCATGCCTACATCTATCTCCCAATTTAACTTGTCTTTTGTGTTTTTGCACTGAGAGGGAATTCTGCTTGAAGCGAATTGCATTAGTATGACAGCAAAAAAAAGAGAGATGCGTGTGTGTGTGTGTGTGTGTTTGTGTGATGGAGGGCGGTGGTGGGGGTTCTCCTTTAACCACGTTGCTTTTGTTAAACTCTCTTCACGCTCCATGTGGCGCCGGGCACTGAGGTAATTTCACACCTGACTGGCCTTTTGCCGGCCCCACCAACCGGCACCAGGCACCCTGGCAGGGTTGCCATGGAGACAAGGTGGAAGCTACTTTCAGTGTCAGCGTGTTAAGTGACTGTTTAACATGGAGCGGAGCGTGCTGCGCCTCATCTGTTGATGATTTGACTCCCTGGGCTGTTGTAAAATATGTCATTATCACAGGTGTCCATACAGACAGCGTGCGGCGCCTGTATTTTTTTATTATGTGCAAGCTGAGTCACAGCAAGGTCACATGTAAAAGGATTTATCTATATGCTGAGGATGTGATTGAGGGTGCATGGGACGGAAATGCCCACACACTAATCCATCTGCCTTAGTATATAGGCTACAGCAACTATACACCCACACACAGGTACTGTCTCATGTAAATATGAGTGCTTGTACTTTCAGGATGTACACAATTCAATTCATTATATAAAAACTATGACAATAGTGAAAGTTAAACATTGTGCAGCACTGGAAGCCAAAAAAGGCTTATAAAACATCCCCTATGTAAAAACAAGAATGGCCGGTTCAGAATCTGAAAGAAAATGATAACTGATAATCATTATGTTAAAAAACAGCACTTTACATACAACATGAAAGATTAAAGATTAACATAGCCAATGAAGTGCAAAAAAAACATTTTTTTGTGGTGATGCAGGTTAATAGTTCCATAGTGTTAGTCCTTTGAGGAAATAGATTAATTAGAATATTTATACATAAAAACACAGGATTATGTTCACATTGAAAGTAAAGCAGATCAAATAAGACACTGTTCATGTCCGTCAATATGTAGACTACTGATAGGAAAACCAGAGTTAGTAACACAATCACCTCTTCATTTGTCTCCATCACTGACCAGTTCCAGATTTCCGTTCATTAGAGGCAGCACTGAATATTAACAATATTGACTGTTGTGTCCTTAAAGCAACATTGCGGGGTTTCACCTCAGTGCTTCCACCATCTGGTTGAGAAGCTATAGTCTGGGGGGAAAAACGAAACTTAACGAAAACGAAACTTATCAGCCAGCGCATCCAGAGTTTATTCCCATTAATAAACGACAGTATTTCCCACATGTTTGCAAGGAGACTCTGTGGCGGGTAGTCAGGGGAGGGGAGGAGGGGAGCGGGGTGGCGGTGGCAACGCTTTTACCCACCACGTCTCTCTCTGGATGCAAAGGGGAGGGGGGAGGGGGGGGGGGGTGGTGGTGTTTCGTACCCGTGCAGGGAAGTTACATAGTGCAGTTTCAGCCGACGTGACCCGGCTCAGGCTGCAGCGGCAGCACCATTCATCCTATTAACCATTTTTCTACCATTGCAATGAGTCTGGAAACATTATTTTAAGGCCGAAAAACTCAGCAGTGTTACTTTTACTTCAACCCGCTGGGCCCAACTTGTTTTTGAGAAGCGAGTGGCACACTGCACACCCAAATGTCACCGTTGGAGACGTTGTCTTAGCCTCGTAAACCAGCCTCCCCCGGAAATGCATTTAATTCATTTCTCAGGGGGAGTCTGGCCTCATCCCCGTTGAAACCGTTTCGCCAGAAATCGGCCGTCTACCGAGCCAATCAGCATTGCCGCTGTGATTGACACAGCACGTTGGCCAATCAGGCCAAACATCACTACATGGACTGGACTCACCTACAACAAACATGGCGGAGCGTCAAACAGCGGCGTAAAAACAGCAGTAAGGGAAGTTCTAAATGAAATACCATCAATTACAGAACTTAAACTAGAGCAAGAGTCGGCGCTTGTTGAGTTTCTTGGAGGAAAAGACGTTATCGCTGTTCTTCTTCGGTCCCTGATTGGCCAACGTGCTGTGTCAATCACAGCACGTTGGCGGTAGGCGGAGTGTTTCGGCGAAACGGTTACAACGGGGATGAGGCCAGACTCCCCCTGTGAAATGAATTAAATGCATTTCCGGGGGAGGCTGGTTTACGAGGCTAACGTTGTCTGGCTAAGTGACCAAAATGCATTAAGACGACACTTTAAGCTTGGCACAGTTGTCAGCACCAATCTTGGCACCAATCTGAAGTGTTCTGTGTCCATCCTTGAATAAATACCTGTGGACATTTGGTCCAAATGTGGAAAAGGACAAGGAGAAAATTATGTATTGTGAGGTAAACTCGAATCAGTTCCTTGTTGCTTTCAGATGAATATTTGTACCAAATGCAGAGATGTTTCCTCAATGAGTAACAGAGACGTTGTGGTTTGTCAGTTCATATTTACATCCAAGTGAATGTTTGGAAGTTCTGTCAAGGCCGACGGACGGACGGATGGATGGTATACCTCCAACTTTAGCCGTTTCTGGTATCACAGCTGGAGCCATTGGACCCAATGTCAGAGGCCACGCCAACCAGAGTCAATGCAGATTGTCGGGTTGTCAATTTTGATTGATTACAAGGCTTGTGCACCAATGGAACTGTTGTGTTCACCTTCAAGAAGTGATGATGATCTCACCATAACATTTTAGTAAAGAGGAAGTTTTGCATCATTTTCAACAAGACCACCTCTCATTGGACATAACCGGTTGTGACATCATCTGACAGAGATAAAAGACTATTACTGAGCTGTAGCTGAGCTTACAGCAATTATCACTCACAAACAACTTCCTGAGTTGAGATGGAGCTAAAGGACAGCTCACTGCAGTACGGACAAGAACATCTAATAATAGGAGAAATAAAGGAGATTCAGAATGCCTAGCTAAGGCTCCTCCTTGAAACGAGCTGCTCTGTCTGTGAGCATCAGCATTCTCTGCATTTCATTATTTCCATGTCAGGAAATGCTGTTCCTCCTGCCAGACAAGCTTGAAATGTCATTACAGCAGTGAAGCTCCAGGACAGCTTCATTTCCTCGTCAAAGTTGGAGCTCCATGGAACTGGATTAGTGCCAATCCTGATTTTACAGATACTGTTACTGCATCTCAAAAGACATGCTGAACTTGGTGAGTTATTAACAAAATGTTGAATTAAGAACCTCCCCAAGTGTCACAAATACTCCAATTACTCCAACTTTTGCCTCTTTCACAACTATCATGAACATAAATATATAGATAAATAGAAATCACAAGGATCAGGTGCCAAACATGAAGTGATCGCCAACCAAATCAATGCCAGATTTATTTTTGCTGTTTGCACCCTGAGCAATTAAAAAGGAACAAGCCCATCACATTAAACAATGAGCTCTCTGGAAGGACATGAAAGCCTTTTATAAACTGAAGCCGTCACAGGATGACATGCAAACCCTGCTCACATTGTTCAAGCAAGTTCGTCTAGCCTTTTTTCATTAATGAAATATGAAAAATCAAATCACACACACAAGAATCCAAACATATAACCAGTGTAACCATACCATACATCTGAGGAATTACAGAACCCATTCAATGAGCAATGAAACCACATACAAAGTGATGACAGGATTAGTTACACCAAAAAGACAAAACAGAACAGGACAAAAAAAAAATGCAATGTATATGAAATACTGTGCAAGTCTTGCAGTAAAACATACATAGAGGAGATAGGCAGACATTCAAAACCTCTGCATGACTCACAAAAAAGAAAAACATTGCCATATAGGACCACTCTCAAAGAAATAACCACATCATGGACCGGGACAACCACATGATTATTGCATCAGGAGACAAGGAACACAAACACTGGATCAAGGAGGCCATCACATTCAGGAAGTGGGCCCTTCAGACCATCAACCAAGATGACGGGGCGTACATGCACTCTAATACCTGGACAGCAGGGGGCGTGACTGGTCCAGTGGGTCTGTTAAAACCACCGCCCTGATGACGATGACACAGCTGATGAGGACACGTCACTGTAACATTAGGTGGCACCTCGAGACCGAAGCCGCCTGCATCGTCTGAAGAAAAGAACATTCAATATTACCTGCTCAACTCACTGCTGAAGGGTTTGAATAAATATAATAAGAGGATAAATCCTTCAGAGGCTGTCACATGTATGTAGCCTTTCTACATGTGTCCTCCCTTTCCTGGGCAAACAGTTCTCCAACAGGTGGAACCTTCATGGGATAAATAGGGAGAAAAATGCCAAGGTTGCTGGAAGTCGGTGAAAGGAGCAGTACTTTGCAATGCAGTAGTGATGGAGGCCACAGCTGGTGACAAGAGGTTGGAGTCCTCAGTGCAGCCTTAAGTGGCTATAACATAACATTGAAGTCTGCTGACCCGTCCATTCACTCTGACCTCATATTTAAAAACTCACTTACTTATTTTCTCCCATCATAATTTTTCTTTGTTGCTTCAGCCTAATTTTATTATACAGTAGGCTGAGGACACTACTCAATGACTGATGATGCTGCTGGGCTTCTTCAGTCTCAGTTAATCTGATTCCTGTAAAATGTGCATTTGGAAAAAAAAAAGAAAAAAGGCTTGCAGGAATAAAAAAAACAGCTGCTGCAAATAGGATAAAACTGTATTATTCTGAATTAAATATGTTACACGCATCTCACAAATTGTGCTCACTCCTAAGACCTCTACAGATCTCTGCACTTCATTTCATTACTGCAAATACAGTAGACTGGCCACTCTCATCTGAGAAACATCCCCATCTATGTACTGTAGGTGGATACTGTGTTGAACTATTGGGTCTGCCTTTACCCAATCACTAACATTTGGTTGTTCAGATGTCATGCGATGTATTGAAACTCCTAACATTATCGACTTAATGTTGATAGGCCAGTCCAAATATGCCGACCAATGCCTTTCAGGCGCAGTATCCCAGACTCCTGACAGTAGTCAGCTGTTGTTGTTGTTACATTACCTCCTGCGGTGTAACTCAGGTTACAGGTTAAAGAAAAAAAATGTCCTCCCTAAAATGACTGCATTCATTTGGATTTTAGAAAAATACAACATGTATTTCATTATTTGATTCAAGTTAATACATATTTACTAATGAACCAAATCTGCCCTGCAAAGGCAAAGTGCAGTATCTGCATTTTTTCCTTTTTTTTTGACCATTCGAAATATTCCACTGGAGTAAAACCATGGCAAAGTGCCATATCTGTAGCTAATACCAAGCCAAAGTGCAGTATCTGCCATAAAACTGTCAAGATTGGTCAGAAAGACAAAATACATTAAATTCAGTCCACATTTATCTAATCAATTATAGACTTGG
This sequence comes from Decapterus maruadsi, assembly GCA_030347415.2. Lineage (NCBI taxonomy): Eukaryota > Metazoa > Chordata > Actinopteri > Carangiformes > Carangidae > Decapterus > Decapterus maruadsi. The sequence continues at coordinate 29,733,351 of CM064903.1, forward strand.
TAGTTAATCAAAATTGTATGCTTAAACCTGACAATAAAAACACAAAAAGCAGTTGTTGTTTTTTTTACAGATACTGCACTTCACCTTTATAGGGCAGAAATATTCTATGTTATTCAAAAATAGAAGCCAAAAGAAACCATGATATTTTGGTTAAAGGTTACTGTCAGATTCTCATACCAGTCCATGTGTACTTACAATTTAACCAACTTAAAAATCTCAACCACTCCCTCTGTTAGCTGATTGGCTGGTATATTATCTTCAGTCCCAGTATTGGAGGGAGATGAAAATATAGTGGAAGTACATATGTGGGCTGAGCCAGGCTATCAGAATCTCTGTGTGACATTAGAAAACTGCAGCATTGAAGCATCAGGGTGAATCAGGACCCTATCAAACATAGGAACGGAGGATTTACAGTGATTAAAATTTAGTTTGATTATGTGTTTACTCAGAGGATGCCAGGGGGCTGGTCCTGTCTCATTCCTCTCCTTCCCCTCGTGTAGCTTCAAAATAGAACATATTATTTACTTGAATAAAAAAGCAGTGTGGACAACCACTGTCTAATTAACAGTGACGTGAATGTGAATGTGGTGAAAGGAAAAAGCACCCAGAGGACTAGGAAGTCATCTGCACTGTACTGTACTGTATATATGTACATCCAAGAGTGTAAACTGTGCTGTGCAGCAGCGTCGCCCCTGTGGCACATGGGCTGAGTTGATCGTTAATGTCATAATCATATTCATTTGTTTCGCCTGATGAGCACACGCTAATATAATCAACGGTAATGTGTTAAGCTCACAGGTCACAGGAACAGAGGGTATGGATGCAGCTGAGTCATCACATACAGTAAACCATTAATATGTTCACAGGTCTTCGACATAATTAGCACAGACACACTGTCAAGAGCTATTTAAATGAATCTATACCGTGGCCACTGGGAATTCTGATTCCTGACATCCGACGGCATCAGAAGGCGTGGACTGGGTTTCGTAAATGCAGCATTTTAATTGGGCGCCATTGATGTAGTGTGTTTGTTTGTCGCTCTGAATGAATGTGCCAGTACAAACCAACACACAGTAGCCTCTACCAAAGAGCTCTGCAGTGTGAAGAATAGAACAGAATATGACCCAGGGAAACCAAAACACTCCTCAACATGTGTGTCTTAATGGAGGTCAAAAAAAGAAAGGAAGGAATAAAGAAAGAAAACAGTTAAAGCTGCCCAGTAGCAAAACACCAGGATGTATGTGGATGTGGTCCAAGAGAATTTAAAGCAGCAGCTGTAGAAGTGGACTGGCTGGTTTAATCTGCCATAGCTACATGACTCTTTTTGCTTAGCAATCAGCATACCAGTAAAATAAGTTTCTCCTTTTTAGTGTCATACTTACAAAATATTGCATTAGCAGAATAAAATGGAAAATGCGCAAGACAGAGGAGGTGACCTGCTGCAAAGTGCTGCAGTAAACACTAAACTTAAAGGTAGAGTCTGGAGGTTGCAGTTTGTAAACAAAACATTCAAACCGGGCCCCTCCTCGAGCCTCCCGCCCCTGACAGCGGCAGCAGTTGTCAGGACAAGACGGCTAGCGGGGTTAGCAGCCCTCCTACTCTGCTACATGCAGCTCCACCTGACCCATGACACTGGCAGGAGAGAAAACACAACTCTCCATCTAGAAGCGTCCCCGTGCACAAAAAACAAAGCAAAAGACCTAAAAGGCGGGGGAGTAGCTGCAGATCTAACAGAGGTGCACTCACTCACCCGTAAAGGACATGCAAAACCATCTGCCAAGTGCTCATTGAGCTCTTGGCAAAATGGTTAGCATTGCCTGCCATGAAGGAGACCAGGGTTCGAATCCCACTTGGGGCAGTCCGTGTACTGACTCAGTCACCATCACGCCTGCTGGAAGTCCACAGGCGATAATTAAGCCGGATTTCATTTGTATAAGTCTAGCATTTATTTTCAAGCAAAAAACCTCCAGACTCTACCTTTAAAGCAACTGTACATTAGGAATAGTGGTGCTGTTCTCTGGTTAAGAAGGGCAACTGTCTGTACTGTACCTGTGTTGTCCATAGCTCGACTCCAGAGCTCGCCACAGTCCTGGAGGGGAGGCTGGCCAGTCGTACAGCCCAGCACAGGGCATTCATGTGTCGGTGAAAGGAGCAGGGTGACCGGGCTTGAGCTCTGTCTCTGGAGCTTAGCAGAATTGCAGTGCACCTGAACCACAGTGGCTTTGTGTTCCTACCAGAACAGGAAAGTTACTGTACATAATGCAGTTTGCAGCCGACACAACCCCACTCAGGCTGCAGCAGCGGCACGATACGTCCTGTTAACTGTTTTTTCTACCACTGCAATGAGTTTAGAAACATTACTTTAAGTTCAAAAAACGACATAGTGTTGCTTTAAGTCATATGAACTGAAGTGTGCTGTGGGTTGGTATATGTTTGAAAGAAGAGCGGGTGTGCTCGTGTTCATGACAACAGCCTGTGTTTGTACAGACAGTTCAATAATCGAGCATCAGAAGAGATGTAGTATTGATAGTGTAGATATTTGGGGATCAATCTGCGCACAGCTCCAGCAGGCGCACACATTTCTTTGGAAACAGCAAAGACCGATTTGAATTCGGGGGCAGTGGGGGCTGTGATAAGGATGATGTCATTACACTCTAAGAAATGAAATAGTGATGTTGTTCATATTGTGTAACTTTGTTGTGGTAAATTTACTATAACTATTACGTTTTTACAGAAAAAATAACATAGTTTCATTGGAATAACATAATAGTAAGGCATTTCAAGGCTACAAAACACAGAAGATTCAAACGAACATAACTATCTCACTTAAATCATACATGCACGCAAAGATACTCTACGACGCATTCTCAGACATGCGCAGTGACCACAGAGCAAAGCAACCGACGACACTCGCGCCATGTGCTCAGTTGGAAGCCGTCATCCTTGAAAAAAATTGGTAAGTAGAAATGTTTCCTTGATAATACAGTGTGGAACTATAGGTTGTGTCAACCGACGATAAGTGTTTTCAGTTTTTAATGCCCTCGGTTGTACAGTTTGAAAGAGTTTGGAAAACGGTCATTGCTAGCTTAAAACACACACGCACGCAGGCACCCGCGCGCGCGCGCACACACGCACGCACGCACGCACGCACGCACGCACGCACGCACGCACACACACACACACACACACACACACACACACACACAGTTTCTTGCAAATGTGGTTTTATCGCGCCCCCCCCCCCCCCTCCCTCCCCCTTCCGAACCTGGCTGCAGTGTGATGTTTTTTCGATGGGTTATCATTATTTTGTAGGCTACTCTAATAAATATCCTAAAGTGTGTCAAGGGTGGCCTTCAGTTTATCAGTAAACAGCGTCGGATGTTGTTGTATTTGCCCATAGTTAACACCACATGCTCACGTGTCCTTTTTGGTTTATAATTGTCTCGTTTAGCCTCATGTTGTCACTTAATGCTGTTCTATTGTCAACAAACACACATGGAGATCAGGAGATGGTTCTGCAAACTTGCTACACAGCTGTTAAATAATTTGCTGTTTGCCTGTCACTCGTAGTGTCCAGGGATATGATAGGCTGTTACTGTTAGGCTGTTAGATGATTGGCTGTATATGGTTCATATTTGTTAACACATGTGCTTTCATGTTTACATTTAGTGCATACACATCAAATTATCGAACTGTTTTCTTGGGGTGGTGATGCTGCTTTGTGTTAAGAAAAAAAATAGTTTTTAAAGCTCTCCTCTCCCAGAGGGTTGCAATATTGGGGATGCAAGTGTTATATTTTTTTTCAGACATTTTTTCTAAATAAATTAGTTTGGTATGTGTCATTGCAGTATTTGTGCCATTGTCAAGTGCATAGCTGTTATTTCTTGAATTCTTAAATAGCCAGATGATTTTTCTTTGGTGCCAGTTTATACTGCATCCCTAAATATTGAACAGAAAGCAGGAGGAGCTCTGGTAGACTTCATCACTTTTTATGAATTCATATTTGAAATTTCATATCACATTTTAAAAAATAGGTAAATTATCCTAGAGTGATACTAAAGGTGTAAATTTTGTGTGCCCTGTTTTCATAATTTACATAAATTAATTGCTTTTGGTAAAAATATACAGGTCGGGTGCAGTTGACTCAGAGAGGCTCAATGTAACAATATCTAACTGCTATTTACTAATGTTCCATATCTGTTTTATGAGTAGTTCTAATCCTAACATTTGAATAGATTACTAATCACTGTCTCTCTTCTTTGTAGGCTCTGAATGTGGAGATGCAAACAGTGCCCTGAGACTGTATCTACGAGGTACCAGTTATTAAAACACTACAAATTGAAACATTATCATTACGGTCAGAGACACTCATATCCATGCACATACTATGAATGTCCATGCTCATTCAAAACATGGAATGCTCTTAAAACCAGTATCCTCTGGCTGACTACAGAGTTGGAACCCTACGAATGGTTACTTTGAAAAGATTTGTACATCTGACAGGTAATTTCTTGAGATTGAATATGGTAAAACAGTTTGTAAGTTATTAAAAGTCAGTTTCTCCTAATTAAAGTGTTGCAATGCTAAAATTGATTATGCAAAGGCCGAAGAGATTTATGTGAGAAAATTACTTAGTGGTTTTGTTTTTGTTTTTCAGAATGAACACAAGATGGCTGCTTCACTGAGAGTTGTACTTGGAGAGGACAACGCAGCAAAACTAACTCTGCCCAATGGGATGCCGGATTCAATAGAGGCTCTCAAAGAAGACATCAAAAGAAAATTCAGCTTGCCTGGAAGTTTCAGACTACAATACAGAGACATTGAATTCGATAATGAGTTTGTGAACTTGACAGAGATCTCAGAAATCAAAGACAAGAGCACTGTTAAAGTCATTTACTTAACAGATGAGTCAGACACAACCACATGTCAACCTGTTTCACCGTGGTTAGATGACAGTTCTTTGTCCACAGCATCAGACACAGATATACTTTCCTCTTCCGAATCCACATCTTCAGGTTCTTCCCTTAGGTCACAGCCATGGCCCCAACATTTCCAGATACCTCAGTTTAATTATGAGGTACAGATTCAGTTGGAAAGGGCCAACCAAGCCTTCCTGAACAGTGGTACTCTTTTGAGTCCAAGTCCGAAATTAAAGTCGGATATACTTGATGGTTTGGCATCAGAAATTGTCAAATACAAAGTTTACCCTTCAAGTTCAGAGTTCGATGACGTGGCCCAGGCCCTCATAACAACGTATCCTTGTTTAAAGGAGCAGGGATCAGTTACTGGCTTCTATGGATGGAAAATTAGTTTGAAGTATAAAATGGCAAACTACCGAACAAGACTGAGGAACATTGGCTGCCCAGAATTGAGCATAAATGCCACCAAAGAAAAGCGAGGTGCCATGGGTCAAAGTCCAAACCAGGTGAAGAAGCCGAAGAAAGCTGAAGTCAACTTCTGTCCCGATTACCCAGCAGGCGAAAGCAAAGAAAGCCTTGAAAAGGAAAGGGAGGCACTTATATTAGAGGTGAAGAAGAACAACAACAATCAGCTAATCAAGAGTAAAATGGAGAAAACCTTCGCCCATAGAAGACAAGAAGTAATTGAAGATATGCCCTTCATAGCAGAGTTTAAAAACAGATGGCCAGCCCTGTTTTCTGAGAATCAGGTAATGTTCATGTTTTTGTTTTTTTGTTTAAAATGGTTGTACATGTATTAAACAATAAGCTAAGCTCTTACAATACAATGCATGTGGTCAATCTGTCTGCATTACAATGCACAGTATATTAGCATGAATGCAAATCATCAACCCACAACCTCAGAAGTTAGTTGAAAGTGACATGAGATCATTTTAAGATTCATCTGAGATTCTGACTAAATCTGTTTCAGGTAAATGCGGAGTTCACCCGTATTACCACAGTCCCCCTGCTGTCAACCTTTATGGCTCAACTGGATCATTACTCCAGCCAACTGATGAAGGTTTTCAAAAAGAAGGGAGGGGCAGCAGGACGCAGAATTAACATGATCATGGTTGCCATGGACCAGGTGTGTGTTTTTCACTCAAACCCTGACCCGGACAACATAAAAAAGCTGTTTAACCTCTTTACCTCTTATTAGGCGTTTCATTTTTAATCAAGTTCAGGTATGCTTTAGAGCCATATCATAATCAAATGTAGTATTATAAAAGAATGAACTCATGAGCATCATTAACACAATTTCTAATTATATTTCATTATTCAATATCCTCTGTTTATGTCACTTTAATTTTAAAAGTTACAAATCTAAAACCATTAGTTCTTTAAAAAGAGTTGGTAAAAGTTATGTTTTTGGTCTCCCACAGAATCCAAGCATTGATGTAAGACGGGAATGCATACTGAAAGCATTATGCGTCTACTTAAATGAAGAGCCTGACAACCTTGTCAAGAAGTACATGGTGAGTTATGACACTGTTAATCATCCATAGCTTTTACTATAGCTAATTAATATAAAATAATGCAGCTTTTTAAACACTGTTGTCATGTTAATATTCAGAAACTTGTCTGGATACCCACAACTTTATCAAAGATAGCAGAGACATTTAAGGGACACATTATATATATATATGAATATACAGTATATGGTCACAAGTATAGAATTTAGAAAAGACACTGCAGGTTAATAATAGGAATCACTTCTGTAAAAAACAACAACCATGAAACTCATAGATATTCCTTAATTCATTTTTGAAGCTGTTTTTGCAAACCATGGTGCAACAGATCTCTGTGACCCAAACGAGTATTTCCTAATAGGATAATGTAGATTAATTGTTCAACAAACACAATTACCAGTCTTATTCTTGGAAGAAACTTGAAAATATTAATGGAAAATATACATTAATATATGTAACATATGTTTGATTAATATTGTTTCTTTCTGCCACTTTGAGGATGTTGATGTAGGTGCAGAGAGAGAAATGGAGAAAGTGGTTTTGGGCATCTACGCTGTGCAACCAGAGGGAGCAGAGGCAACAGATCCACTCGCGGATGTTGGCATCCTTGTTGAAGGATGCTCGGTCCTGCAAGACCTCAGATATGTTGCAAATGGCTGCGCAGTCCTGTTTGGCTTGATCTACTGTTTAAACTTGAGCTATCCCAAGGACCTGCGATACACTTTTGAGTTTCTTCAAAAAGTGGTGATGGGATTGGATGGGAACAAGCTCTCCACTAAGGTGCAAGTCCTCAAAAACAAACTGCATGAGTAAAGTGCCATCAAGACTGTAGATAAGCACTGGATTTGGATCGGATCTCTGTTGATCCCTACTTGAGAAAAAGCCAGCGCTTTGGGACTGTGGACTGATGCTGGACTTGTCAAGTTTCAAGACATTGTTTTTGTTGGTCTTAAATTGTGTTATTTGACATATTCCCCTTTTGGTACATTTTTACACAAGTGATGGAGTTTGAGTTCATAAAGAGTAAAAGTAAGATGGCCTGCAGTAAATCTTACCTGACACTCAGATTGAAGCATGGTCATGATGGTCAGAGACACTCATATCCATACACTATGTGTGTGGAGATGCAAACAGTGCCCTGAGACTGTATCTACGAGGTACCAGTTATTAAAACACTACAAATTGAAACATTATCATTACGGTCAGAGACACTCATATCCATGCACATACTATGAATGTCTATGCTCATTCAAAACGTTGAATGCTCTGAAAACTCATTTGAGTCGATGTCATGTAAATGTGTTGGGTACTAGAAGTGCAGAACTAGGAGTTTTTACATGCCCTTTGTGCCCTGGAAGTGAAGTGAAGTCTAGTAGAGAGTATTTTTCTGACACCAACAACCATCTGAAGCGTTATGAAACAGTAACTTGTGTGTTTTCAAATGTACTAAATTTGAAATACTTAGAAATCACATACAGTAAGAATAGGAGGCATCCACATTGCACAGTTAAAGACTGTTGACTGAATTATTGAAAGGTGGTAATGTAAATGGTGATGAATATGCATCTGAAGACCATCCAGGTGATCTTGGAGAAACTGCTACAGACTTAGATAGATGGATAATTTGATTGAAACTGACACACCAAATGAGAAAAAAAAATTGCAACTGTTCTTTTGAAATTAGAGGTTTTTTCACATGTGCCATGTTCAGCAATTGATGGCTTGCTTGAGGAGTTACATTTCATTTTGACCTCCTAGCCTAGCAGCGCTGCCTATATCACACAGCACAGCTTCTGATATTTTCAGTAAACATAACCTCCAGGTTGACCAGCTCATAATTAGTATTAATATGTTCCCTTTAAAGTCTCTACAGCAGTTACTTGCTCGTAAATATATAGTTGATAAGCTTGTTGATAATCATACAACTTTATCTTCAAATGTAAACCTGTATGTGTCCTTTAGGATGGCGAGCATCACAAATCACTGGACTTTAGGTAACTTACCTCCTGGTTGCAGCTCGTCCCTTTCTTCAATCTACTTGGCACTGTTATGCAAAAGTGATTATGTTAAAACTTTTGGGTATGAAAAGATATTTGAACCTCTGTTGCATGATTCTTGACCAGCAAGGTCTAAAGGTTTTTGAGATTTTCAGTAAACATAACTTTTAGGTTGACCAATTTGTAGTTAACCAAATGTTTTAGTTATCTATACAACTTAGATGGTTCAACAAATGTGGATTTAATCAGGTGTGGGGTTAAAAGAGTAACATGATGTACCTATACTCTTTAATTTTATTTCCTAAGTATATTTTCAGTTTTTGTGAATGTGATGTGTATATTTTACACACATTACATTCTCATATTACAACATTATACACATGTTGTGTAATAGTCCCACTGTTTCCAAATGTTTCCAGAGTATAATAAAGTCTCAAGTGAAATTAAGCAACTTAAATTGTATTTATTTAACTTGTTGATTTAGCCAGTACAACTAGGGTGTTGCATTAACACAAACCTGCCACCTTAATAATGTTCATTTGTGTTAAGTTAATTGAACTCAATCATATTAAGTTAACTTAATGTGGTGTCAGTAAATCCAACCTAATATTGTTGTGTTTATGCAATATAATAATGTCACGTAGCTTTAAAGTAAGAATATTATGTTAGATTTACTTAATATGTGTTGTTGACATTAATAGTGATTTGCTTTTCCGGTTTAAATAACACAGTTTCGTGGGATTAGTTGACATAACTTAGTTAAGTAATATCAACATTTTATTTCTTAGAGTGTACCCTGATAATAGGAAGCTTGATCTTACTCATCTGTGATCACAACGAACAGGAAATATCCCACCAAGCTTCAATCCCGATCTCAGATGAGTGTAAATTAATGATTACACAATGGATCCACACATATATGGGTGATTCTTACACTACGGGCACTTTTATGTTCTTTGGTCATATTTTTAAAAATACACATCATTTTGTAAAAATTCCACTTTCTTTGTCAAACTAACAATAAAACCACCTTTTAAAAAATGTACCACCTTTCTATTATGATTTTTTCATACTTTTCAACATCCTTACAAGTGTCAGAATCACTGTTTTCTCCTTGTCGCACACCCAGACTTTTAAACTTCAACAATAAAAATAATGTATAAAAATGTGATTTATTTGAAAACTATTAATATACCTGAATTAAGTATCAGTAAAATAATTAAAATACATTATAGTGTTTAATGTGAGACAACCATCAATATTATTTTTTATCCAAAATATAGCTGTCGCACAGTATCACAGTCATTTCCACCACAGCATGTAATGTGCCTTTAAAAAAGGGATAGAGAGATTGTTTGTCTGGTTTCCATGGCAATGCACAGTGTCATCAGTGCACATTTTGGACATGGAGGGAATTTCAAATTTCATCAGCCACTTTTGAAGAAAAATCAAGGTAAATATTGCTTGATCAGTATATATATTTATTGCATGTCATTTCCAAACATGTTGTACCTTCATATGTGTTTTTAAAAAGTTGTTTTTTTTTAGTTTAATAACTGTATTTTGCATACATTAAGTGCTAAGATTCAAATCAAAGCTAATCAGTTAAGCTAGTCTGCATTTTCCCACAAAATAGTGTAGAAATGTCATTTCCACCACCGTCATTTCCACCACATTACCCTCTGTGGTGGAATAGACAGTAGTGTGGTGGAAATGACATTTATGCTTAAGGTCCAAGTGATATGGATTGTGAGAGTAGATCATGTGATAGACTTCTTAATATTACACATTAAATTAACATCAATTACACATCAAAAGCTCCTGCTAACATTTGTATGTTTTCCATATTTTGTCAACATCTATTGCATGTCTGTCCAGAGGATGTTGTTATGATGCTATGTGAAGCACTTTGAGACATACTGGTTGTAAAAACGGGCTATACAAATAACATTTCCTTGCCTTGCCTAATAATATAATTATATGCTATATTCATATATCTTTTTCCTTTTTCTTTTAAGATGCCACGTACAACTGCAGAAAGGTCCCAGGCCTATAGGGACAAAATAAAAGCTGATCCTGAGAAATATGCAGAACGACTAAAAAGAGACAGGGAGAGATACCAGAGGAAAAAAGAAAAAGGAGTAGTTAAGGCAGTAACAGATTTGTCAAAGAGAGAACAACGGAAACAAAGGAGACAATGGAGAGTGAATCAAAGAAACAGACGAGAGAAGAATAAAAAAAACAGTGAAATGCAGGCCTACCTCTCCACCACCACACCGCCACACTCTCCTGATGCTGAACACGATGTTGACTTGCCTCCCACACAACCTTCTGCCCGGTCTTTAAGCCAAAAACGTAGTGGAAGGAAAAGGATTGCGAGAAATCGCCAAAAGATGTATTCAGCACTTCAGGCCAGTAATGCCAAGCTTGAGAAAGCCTTACGCAAGGCAGAGAAGTATCGCCAGAGGTACGACAGACTAAAAAAGAAAATTAGACAGGCTGACTCCCCAAATACAAAATCTAGACAACAAATGGGAAGACGTAGCACTCTAAGAAAAACTTTAGTTTTTCACAACGCTCTAATTGCTGAGCTGCGAGAACGATATGAAAATCTCCATTCAGTCCGAGACAAACAGATAATTTCCAAAGTAATGGCAGGAAAAATCCTTAAGAAGTATAGACTACTAAAAATGGCCCAAAGGGAATTTGGCTTTTCACCCAGACGAATGAGGAGTAATGAAAAAAGGACAAAAGGACTTACATACACTCGTAATAAACAAAAGAACAGCATTAGCCAAGCCACAGAAGAAAAAATCACACAGTTCTTGGAAAGAGACGAGAATAGCCGAGCAACAACTGGAAAAAAGGACACTGTGACAAAGAAAAAGATAAAAAGACAAAAAAGATTTCTAAATGAGCCTCTGGAAAAACTCCATGAGAAGTTCAGGAAGGAGTATCCTCACATCCAAATTTCTTACAGTGAGTTCTGTAAGAGACGTCCGTTTTGGATTGTGAAGCCCTCGGTCAAAGACAGAGACACATGTCTCTGTAAGACTCACGCCAATCTGCAGTTCATGGCAGATAAACTGCTTTATCATAAAGTGATCAAGAGCAACAACATTGAAAATTTGATTACATCCCTGTGTTGTTCACCAAATACCAAGCAGTGTATGTACAGGGAGTGTAAGATTTGTGAAGGGAAAGAATTGGAAATCTCGACCTTTGACCCTGGGGCCCAGACATTTTGGTATGAGTGGAAGGGGAAAGCTGAGGAGAGACTGAAGAAAAAGAAAGATGGTTCTGAAGAAAAAATCACAGTCCACTTAACAGTTAAAGAAAAGGTTGACGGTACTCTGCACACTCTGCTTGAAGACTTTTCAACAGGACTAAAAGAAAAACTGGGGAAGCATGTCTACAACATTAGACACCAGTATGCTGCTCTTCGTGGTCTGAAAGAACATCTGTGTGAAAATGAAGTTGTTCTGCATGTTGACTTTGCAGAGAATTTTCTCTGCAAATACAGCACTGAAATTCAGGCAGTGCATTTTGGAGATTCACACAAACAAGCGTCGCTTCACACTGGTGTGGCTTACACCAAAAACAGTGTTCTCTCCTTCTGTTCAGTCAGCTCTTCTTTTCGCCATGATCCCAGTGCTATTTGGGCTCACCTTTTCAAAAGTCCTCAGTCACCTGAAGGATCAATATCCCACAGCTTCAGTGCTGCATGTAGTCAGTGATGGACCGACCACACAGTACCGCTCCAAAAGAATTTTTCCTCCTCACCAACATCCCATTTCAGATGGGCTGGAAGAAAGTGACGTGGAACTTTCTAGAAGCTGGTCACGGAAAAGGCCCTGCTGATGGGGTAGGAGCAGCTGTCAAAAGGAGGGCTGATGACATCATTGCCCAAGGGGAGGACATCCCAAATGCCCGGGTTCTCTTTGAGAAACTTGAACAGCAAAAGTCTGCCATAGAGCTCTTCTATGTTGAGCCAGAGGACATTGAGGCTATGGACATGCATGTGCCATCGGAGCTCCAAACCATCCGTGGCACAATGAAGATTCATCAGGTAACAGACAGACAGACAGACAGACAGACAGACAGACAGACAGACAGACAGAGGGACAGGTAGAGAGAGAGACAGACAGACAGACAGACAGACAGACAGACAGACAGACAGACAGACAGACAGACAGACAGGTAGAGAGACAGACAGACAGAGGGACAGAGGGACAGGTACAGAGAGAGACAGACAGAGGGACAGAGGGACAGGTAGAGAGAGAGAGGGACAGAGGGACAGGTAGAGAGAGAGACAGACAGACAGACAGACAGACAGACAGACAGACAGACAGACAGACAGACAGACAGGTAGAGAGACAGAGGGACAGGTAGAGAGACAGACAGAGGGACAGACAGACAAACAGACAGACAGGTTTAGGATTACTAAATTCATGCTGACAGTTTCTCTCGTTTCAGATTGTCTCTGGTAGCCCAAGCAAAATGTCCTGGAGGATCCTCAGCTGCTTTTGCTCTGCACCGCAGGACTGCACATGCTTCAATCCAGAAGCAGTTGTATTCCAGCCGTGGAATGAGGCTTCCCCCTCAGTCAGCACATCACTTCCTGACCCACCTCAAAATTTAGGTCTGCAGCAACTGCAGGATCTGCATGAGGGACTCATTGGTCAGTGGTGTGCTGTTAGCTATGATGGAGATGTGTACCCTGGCGTCATACAAGATGTTGATATCTTCAGTGGTGCTCTTGTGAAGACCATGAGCAAGATCGGTCCCAATCGTTTCTTTTGGCCACTAAGAGATGACATCATCTGGTACCAGCCAATGAATGTCATAGGCCTTATCCCTGAGCCTGTACCTGTGACCAAACGGCACATGGAAATCAGTGTGAAAGTTTGGGAAGAAATCAGTGAAAAAATTCAGTAAATTTGAATCACATCACATGCACACGCACACGGTGATTAGGGACTTACAGCTGTTTGTTATGTAATGACCCAGTGTTCGTGATTTGGTCTCTCATCATCATCTCATTAATCCATTTTCAGCTGTGTGCGTCTTGACTAAGGACTGTGCCAGAAGAGGAAGATCTTCTGGCACAGTCCTTAGTCAAGATGCACACAGCTGAAAATGGAAAATTTGAAGGCGCCTTCTCCATTTAAACGCTTCTCAATCAATCTGCTGGACAGGCGCACGTGCACGCTCTCAATTACAGACGTTGCCACAGATTCAACAAACCATTTGAGGGTTTCGGAAATGTATGAAAGTTATGGATACCTTCAAAGTAGCCTTTCAATATGTTCTCTGTATCTCTCTCTCTCTCTCTCTCTCTCTCTCTCTCTCTCTCTCTCTCACACACACGTTCCACATCTATTTAGTTTCAGGTGTTCTTCACTTTTTACGGAAGTTGAGTGTTAATGAATTGATAATTATTGTTAAATTTATACATCAAAAACACAATTGTTTGATGAGTATTAAGTGTTGGTTTTGTTTAATGACAATTTTTATAATATTCAAATAAATGTCTACTGTTTCTCTACTCTCTCTCTCTCTCTCTCTCTCTCTCTGTCACACACACACACACACACACACACACAAATGCACACACACCTCCCTCTTTCTCTCTCTCACACACACGTTCAACACCTGTTTAGTTTCAGGTGTTCTTTACAGTTACTTTTTACAGAAGTTGAGTGTCAATTAATTGATCATTATTGTTAAAAACACAATTGTTTGATGTGTGTTGGTTTTGTTTATTGACAATTTTAATAATATTCACATAAAGTCTACTTTTTCTCTAAATTGACGAGTTCTTTGTCATTTCCACAACGCCCTGTCATTTCCACAACACCCTGTCATTTCCACCACCACAGATATATTTCTTTTAAATATTGTAAAAGGTCTCACCACATACAAAAAAATCTCCACAATTAATAAGGTCACGATCCACTTTACATAATAATCCAAGTTATTCATTTTGTAAAAAGCACCAACCCAAGCAATATTAAATTCCAGATGTAGCAGGTGTACAATTCAGCAGTTGGTCCTTAAGAGATTGAATTGATTTAATTAATAAATGTATGATTATTGTGTATTATGGAAAAAATAGTAAAAAATAATTACAAAAAGGGTCTCACATAATTTTAGAGTGGTATAAGTTATTTATAATTAAATAACAGTTGTATATTGAGATGTGGTGGAAATGACATTTGTTCATCGCAGATCAGAAAAAATGTACAAAATTAACTATTTGTCTTGTAATCTAAGTTTGTCCTCTTACAGATCTTAAAACTAGACAAACTATTTAAACTTATGAGACTGTGTTAGGTCAGTTTTGAATAACTTTTTTTTATTCAAGTTCACATGGCTAAAAGTGCACCTAGTTGAAGAATCGCCCATATATCCGCAAATAACTTCAGATCAACTTATTGAAGCTCCTTGCGTCATGCCCCACCCACCTGCTCTCTCTCATCTCCTCATAAAAATACATCACAGACAGATAATGAAGAGAGTGAACAGGGTTTTCTTCAGCTGCGTCTCTGTGGGCTGTGGGTGTGTAATGATGGAGAAGGGGGCGGCCCTCCTCTTTCTCCCCTCCTAGGTGCTCCCTTATGAGGTCCACACACAATCCATGATCAAAACCCTCTTTTCTGGGAAAAAAAGAAAGATTTTAAAAAAAAAAGGAAAAGCAAACCTATACACACAAATCTGTACATTCATATAGGGAGGCATGTAACCCATTATCTGTGTGTTTCCAGGCCTGCTGGCTGTGTGATCAGGGGTTACAGGCGGTGGCAGCAGCAGCCGCAGCAGCAGCAGGCGGTGGGTGGCTGCCTCCCTGGGATGTGGCTTCCTCAGGCCCTGTGACCACGTGTGTGATTCCTCTAACAAATCAAACGCCTTCTCCTCAAAGGCCTTCTACTATCTTCTTGAAATCTAGAAGAAAAAAAAACCCACAGTTGGACCATCAGAGGTATGGCTGTACATTTAATAAGCTCAGGCCACGCAGGGGTCAACATAGTGGGCGAAGAAAGACTAGGTGGTTGGGAGGGTTTTTAAGCATTCAAATGATTCGCTTAATACCTGCAGCTGTCTTTGCAAGTTATTCAAATGACCGTGAAGACTGCTCAATGGAGTGCAATTCAATTAAATGCAATCGGAGCTCATGCTGTCCGCGCAAGTGTTTAAGTGACAGTGTTTTATAAATCAGTCTGACTTTATGGTTATTAGCGACAGCGGCAAATCGTCCCGGCTACACACACAGAGCACAGTGCGTGCACATTAAGACGTTTTAATTCATCCAACAGAACCGTCATGTCTTCTCTTAAAGGCCGCTTTAAAAGCTTGTTAACGTCCATATGTGGACAGTTAGCCTAGTTAGCATCTTGTATTGTTGTTTATGTTGTTTCTTCATAGCTCTGCTCACACTGTCCTGCTTTAAAGCCCCTGTTCGGAGCTTTTAACCGGATACGCAAAAGTCTCTGGTTTCTGCTGATGTGTCTCTGTTAGGGCACTTTAGCACTCATTTTGGCTCCTATAAGACACTTTAGCACACGTTTTGGCTCCTATAGGGCACTTTAGCACGCATTTTGGCTCCTATAGGGCACTTTAGCATGCGTTTGGGCTCCTATAGGGCACTTTAGCACGCATTTTGGCTCCTATAGGGCACTTTAGCACTAATTTTGGCTCCTATAGGGCACTTTAGCACTCATTTTGGCTCCTATAAGACACTTTAGCACGCGTTTTGGCTCCTATAGGGCACTTTAGCACGCATTTTGGCTCCTATAGGGCACTTCATCTTGCGTCTTGGCTCCTAGGGGGCACTTTATCTTGCGTCTTGGCTCCCTCCTGTGCACGCCACTGTCGGGTCGGACCACTGACAAAACGATACAAATAGATACATTACCTCACCCATATGCATGCTGCAGATAGCTGCTAAAAAAAGTCTTCTTTCCGACATTTCCAAAACAAATCTACCCGCGCCGACCAGACAAACATCTTCACAACAGTGGGAAATGCAGTCTTCATTTCGGCAAAACACCACCACTTTCGTCCACAGGGGCCGCCAAAAAAAGTCTGTACAGGGGCTTTAAGGGAGTATGCAAGTCCAGTCGCTTTTCCTCTGTTTTGCTAAGCCTCCTCATGTGCATTATGAGCTCATGTTCCTCCTCAGACTCCAGTGAACAAGGTCTGACATCGGCACCCCTGGTTACAAGACGATCTCAGTCCAGTAGTCTGTGGTTCCTGATGGTGGAGTAAGCTCAGAGCAAAAGCGTCACTCTCTGTCTTCAGGAACCTCTTGGAGACTCATCTATTCACAGGCCAACTCCTCTCCAGTGCATTTCTTTACCTGTTCTCTATGCGCTTTTGGATAGATTTGGTACTTTTTAATTCAAGGTCTCATGTTGTGGTGAGGCTTGAATGTTGATCATTGATCTGTACATCAATATCACCTTGGATACTTTTGTGTCTGTCGCTGTATGTGTTTTATATTTACATTTCACTTCAAATGAAAACCACTTTGACTCAGGTTTTTGTTTGCTTTAATATCATACTTGTTACTAACGTCATTAAACACACTGGACGACATTTTGGACATTTTGTTCTGTCTGGTTTGCCTCATGTTTGTGAATGTATGGCCTCTCCCCACTGTATCATAGCATTTCTATATCATTTCAGACCACAATAAATATTTATTTTATTGAGGAAATTCACTCAAGTCCTTATTCAGTCCAGAGGTTGCTGCAGTGATGTGAGTTTATTGGTATTCCTGAATAGTGCAAACCTGATACAGAGAAGGTCTGAGGCTATAAACTGACCCCCAGTGAAGGGCAGGCGGTTTACAGATAGTATACAGCTGGGTTACAGATGTGTAATCCGATAGGATGGCAATGGCTCAAAAGAATGTAATTACAATATTTTCTTTCTTACTTTTTTTAAACCTGAGAAACAAAGCCAACATACAACAAAGAGAACACTGAAGGTGAACATAACACACACGTCTTAGTGAGATCCCTCGTACTCCTTTGTTCTCTATGATGTAGAACAGAGATCAGATGGAATAAACTACTGTACATTAACACAACCTACTGGAAATTTCTGCCTCCAACATAAAACCTATACCTGCAGAGTAACTGTGTGCGTGGCTCTCTTTCACACAGACAGACTGTGTGACAGCAGAGTTAAGAAGAATCTCTGGCCTTTTTCTGTCAACACATGTTTTTAACACCTATATATAGGAGATCATACAGCACGGCTGTTGTCACTAAGAAAGTATTTATGCTGATGTTCACAGAAACTTCAACATGAAATAAAGATTTCATCAGTCAGCTCTCCATCCCACTCTTGAGCACGTTACCTAAAACAGATTATAGGGTTGAAGTACAGTACAAAACCCAAACTGGGTCTGATGTTGTATAAAAACAGACATAGTCTGATAATTACCAACATAGTTTTTTAATCAACTGAAAACATTTTCCAATTAAAACTTCATTTCATTTTAACAGCAGCACGTTCATATTCCCAGTTGCTTCATGCCTGCTCATCCCTACCTCCACTCCAGATCGGATCACATTTTAAAGAGGAACTATGCAGGATTTTTACCTTACAGTAACTACATCTACCGTGATTAAACAGCTTTGTGATGGTTAAATAAATGTCTTGTAACTATAGTTCCAGGGAGAATGGAGGCTCTATGTCTTCCACCTAGTGTCTTTTGGCTGAAAACCAACCTTGCAAGATCATAACCTCCGACTCGGTGTCCCAGCTCTTGTCTCATAACATATATGATAAATAACTTAAACCACTGCTCCATTGATTGATTTCTCGTCAGCTTCATTAAAAACAAATGCACATGGCTGGGAGGAAGGTTAGCAACAGAATCAGTCAGTGCATATAGCATAAACAGTATATGCCATATGCACAGACTGATGCTGCTATGTATGCTACGTATATATACATAAGGCTGCTCTATATTATATCCCATCCTAAAAGCCTGACCAAGGATGAGGACTGCAAATTACCCTCTGCCAGAGGTACAGGTATATACAATACATTGCATCAATTGTACTTTAATTATATGTAACAATGTCTGCATGTATTATCCCTGACAAATAAAAATACAGTAAACAGATAAATAAAATAAATCCTGTTTGGATAAAACTGGTAGTACAGTAGTGTTGGAAGGTAAATTGGACCTGGAGGCCAAGGCTTTAAATACAGAAGATGAGTGGGAACAGTCCTGTGGGTGGCTTGGTATAAATGTTTAAGTAGCCCAAACTAGAGAGGATTTGGTGGAGAGTTAGGGATGAGATATTTCTAAAACTGCTCTAATGAGGGGATGTGGTGTAATTGGGGACTCATCTCACATCTCTGGGGACTGTCCCACATTACAATCATTTGGGGGGAAAAGTGAGGAGAGAACTGGGAATTTTACATCTTGATAGATCATTATTAAATCCCATTGTTTTACAGCTGTAATTTGTTACAAAGACTTCATTGCACTTTCTTCTATAAGCCTATAGATTGGTGCCAATGTTTCTCAACGGCATCGCCAGCTTTCATCGATTTCATTCACCGCGCTGACTCGTCTCCTGTCAAGTACTTTTTAATAAAAACAAGGGCTTAAATTGAGAAATGAGACTATCGTTGTCAATGCGGTGAATATTGTTCAGGTTACATTGATGGATGGTGACTCTGATGGCTGATTTCATTTAAAACCTGATTGAGTCTGAGAAGCAAAGTAAATGATGCGCGCTTTGTCACTTTTGCAGCTAAGAATCCAGAGAGTTCTTTTTTCCTTGCTATGACTTACACGAGCTCTTCGGGGGCTGTTTGCTTGTTTGTTTGTCCTTTGCTAATTTTTTGGGGTTTGTTTTTCTGTCCCTCGCCTCGGTCTCTCCTCCCTGGGCCTGCTCTGGGTGAATAAGCAGCAGCAGCTGAGTTTAATGATCCCTGCCTGACCTCCACGGCTCCCCTTCCCTCCTGCGCCAAGCTGAGACTCTATAATAGCCAGCGCCTCCTCCGAGCGGCTTCCCAGCGTTCCCCCTCCATCCTCGGCTGTCCACATTGTGTGTGGATCATCAGAAAATCTTCGGTGCGCTCAAACTGTGTCTCCTTCACCCCGGCAATTGGCCTCGTCTTCCCGCCTCCCTCCTGCGCCATGGGCAACCACCAAAAAATCTGGAAGCCTATAAAAACAACAACAACAAAAAAACGTGGTTGCTGGAGCCATCAGCGTAATTGTCTTGGCATTGGCGTGGATGCCCCGCCATGAGTGCATAAATTACCATGGTCAGAAGACAGAAGGCATGAATGAGGTCGTGGCAGAAGGAAAAAAAAAAAAGTAAGAGAGGATGGCGAGATGGAAGTGAGAGAACACTGGAGAAACGAGCATCTTCAGTGGCAGTAAATTGGATGGAGATCTACTGCCAATGCTGCATCCCTTTCAACCCATGTGTGGGAGGGGAGGCATTAAAAATTCAGTCATTTTCAAACATGACTATCACTTTAGAGAGATAATGAGTGTCCTGAACGCTGGCTCCCAAACCCACCCGCCCCCCCCGACCCACTCTTTTTTTCTTCGCAGCGCACACATGAAAGATAACACTTCATTTAACTACAGAGACAGGGAACATGAGTGATGATGAGAATTCCCCAGCAATGTCTCTCCCTCTAAAATACTCTTGTTAATTAGCTCAGCGCGTCACCGGGCTGAATAAACTCTCCATGGCTTCCTTCTAGAGAAGCTTTTTGATCACCGTGCTCAGATTTTTTTTTTTTTTTTTTGGCAGCGGCTTCACGGACGATGCTCATTTTCAAGCGCCGCTGAGCCTTCGAGGTAATCCATCTCTAGTTTCCCTTAACTTTGCAATAATTGCGGACGGTTAGGTGTGTGAACTCATCAGCAGTGAAATACTAACTGCGCTACTTTTTTCAGTAATGAGTGATCAAAAAAGTTACTGTTTCCCTAGTTATGACACTGCTACTGTTACAAAATATGCCGTTACTCTCAAGGAGATTCAGTTTAAGTGATTGCAATAAACAGGGGTGCACATAAATTTTATAACGATTGGTACTCAACCCATATGGAGTGTCTGTATTCCATATTTATTGATAAGAACCCTGCTCTATAAATGAAATTATTATTATCAGGTTATTATTATATTTCTGGGAGTAGGCGTGTGCTGATCAGCAACCTAATCCTCTATTGGTAAACTCCTGATCAGCTCATCAGTGCTCAGATGAAACTTTGATTTTCACATCTTCAACATGTTTTAGACAAAGTGCAGGCAAACAGCAGGCTGAAGAGAGAGGAACAGCAGAGCTCTCCCGAGCAAAGGCACGTAGTCGACAGACCTTTTTTTCTTTTTTGTGCTTTCATACCAGTTATCTGCATCCCTGGTTGTACAGTATACACATTTGTTTGAGTCCATCAAGTAGTCGGAAAAAAGCAGACAAGTGTTGAGTGAGTTGGTTACTTCCAGATAAATGGGCAGTTAGGTTTTTCATTTACTTACTCAGTTACTTTTTGGGTAAAGTAATGTGTTTATTCACGATCTTGCTAATGGTGCTACTTTTTTTTAGTGACAAGTAATGAAAAAAAGTTACTGTTTCCCCTATTATAACATTATTGTAGTTACTGATAATGGAATGTGCCATTAACTGTATCCATGAAGTCGCGTCATAAAATAATACTCCTGTTCAAGTCTATGTTATACACTGTTTTTCAGTCCAACAAGTTGGAAAAAGCTGTTCATGTGGAACTAACCAATTCACTCAGTATTCCTCCACAAAGGCAGGCTCCGTGTTAGTTGGTTAGTTCCACATAAACGGGCAGTTTGGGTCAAATCCAAGTCTTCAAGCATTTCATAGAATAGTTTTATAATGTTGTAACTCAATGAGTAACTATAGCTAATTACATGTTTAAAAAGTAACGTGCCCAACACTGCTCACCAATGTATTCCGTGATCCGTGAATGATAAAGATCCACTGTCTTTGTTCATCTAGATAATCACGTATGGACGTGTCAGAGCGACAGTGATATGATGCTTCTGTCACACAGAGGGCTGAGGAGAAGGAACTCCAGTCCATGTCGGTTATTAGTGAGACTGTCCACGAGACAACTGGAGCGAGACCGTTTTTGATTTCCTTCTGAATTACTTTCTCAGCCGCCAAAGGGTACTCTGGGATCTGGTGTGGAGAGGCAGAGAGGGAGGGAGCATCCAGTCGTGTTAACAGGATGAGGTGGCGTTTGATTTGCTGTATTGTCCCTCCTCCTCCTCCCTCGGCACTAATCTCTAATTTGCATCTTTTAATCCTTCGTCGTACACTTTTAGAATTAGCTGATGAAAGCCGCCGGTCCGATCTTCCGGACTCGCAGCACCGCCCGTAATCCCGCAGACCTCACGGCTCAGAGCGTTCTTCATCTCTGTGTGCAGGTGTACACGCTTGCACGCATCTTCGCACACATCACACGTGGGCTAAAGGAGGCACAGAAACACACCCCGGACGCACACGGGAGATTAACGTTACATCAAACATGTCACAATACCTGGAATCCTTTGAGTCTCCTCCACAGTGTGATGCACATTGTCTGTTATCTGCCACTCACCAGTGGATAGTCAGCTCCAGCCTGGTCACACCTCCTTAAGTGTCTTTTTTTCTCCTGCTTTTCTTTGTTGCTGTTTCACACCGAGTTATATCTCCACTCATGTTTTACCTGAGCTACTTACACAAATGCTGTGTCTCAATTCTAATACTTCCATGCTTACACTATAACTGTTTTGAGCATGTAAGAGCGTTCACACTGACAAGTATGGCTAAAGTGTACTTTAAAGGGATAGTTCACCCAAAATTCAAATTTCACTCATTATCTACTCACCCTCATGTCGACTAAGAGCTGTGAGAATTTTCAGAGTCCTCTGTTCTTTCTCTGAGTTACGGGGGGGAGGGGTTCGCGCAGCAGTATTTGTCCATGTAATGGTTGTCAATGGACACCAACTTTCATCGTCCAAAAAGACACACCTAAAAACATGCATTGCGGTCATGTTTTATGTCAATTGTGCTACGTATTCCCAGCTGTTCAACGACACGGCAGGAATAAACAGGAGTAAACAAAGAAAGATGCAGGTGTACAGGCACTTCGGTTCACAAACCAGACATCAACAGCAACACTCAGGATTGTTCCGGATTGGCTGACCGACTGACTGATCATATCTCCAACACCGCAAACTCAATGTAGACTGCAGAAGATCTGCTCGGGACAACGCATGGTGACATAAAGTCAAATTACAAACATTTCCAAAACAAAGTCCACTAAAATTAATTGCATTAATACCAGTACCACAGTACCAGGTAACATTTTCCACATTGTCATTGCGATGTCAGGGTGTGGGTTTGTAGAAGCAGACATGGCACAGAAACTACTAAGGTGCAACAAAATTCATTTATTTTTACCCACAGGAAGGAAAAAAAACAACTGGAAAGTAAACTGAACAGGAACACAGAGCACAGGCATGGGACGAATGCAGACGATCCAACTGAGGATTGGAAAACACTAAGGTTAATTTTCCCATTAGTGTTGTGGAGTGGCAAACTTCAGTCCTGCAATGGGAAGCAAAGCAATTAATGCAGAAAACTCATGAATTCCAAAGGGTTCATATAAGTGTTCTTGCAAATGTATATTGGTAACCAAACTGTGATGATACAACTCTGTTACATGCTGGAGTTAAAGTAAATAAAGACTAAACTATTGTGCATCCAGATGGAGGTTGAGCTCTTTGTGAAAACCCCAGTGAGACACATGGGTCAGGGATCCTGTGGTTCCCCACATGGACTGTGGGCCATTTGGCCTTAGTCCTTGTCACAGCCAGGGTGTGAGTCCAGTCTGTGGCCCTTTGTTGTCTGTCATCCTCTCTCTCATGGACTGTAATTAAGGAAAAATACAAAAAACGAACTAAAAAGACCAATTCTCTGTCTCCTAACTTTTCTAATGTTACAGTAATCCAACTGAAATCACAGCTAAGTCTTTGTCATTCATTCACATGATTGGTGATTTCTGTCAGTTATAAAATCAGCATTGGACCATCAGTGGTCCAGACATACACTAGGTTTTGACCTGGTATGCCCCTCTAGCCAGCTTGTTGAAAATCATAACCCTTCTATGCAAATGTTCACAAAAGATAGCAAGCTAGTGCTAGCTAGCAAGATAACTTAGCTAACATACTGGTAGCTCTTTTACAGAGAGGGCAAAGAAAAAGTGAATTGATTAAGTCTTGAACTTTGAGGTTTCCTATAATTTTTTTGTTTTTATTCATTGTTATGTACTGTAGGCCTGTTTGTTGTAGCCTACATAGATCCATGGTGTTGTCCTGTTATGTGAGGACAAACTCGATCAGAGGAAGTTCAGAGGAATTCAGAGGATTTTTAAGCTAAAAAAGCTAATAAATAAATAAAAAGCTAAAGGAAATCAGAATTTTGTTCCAAATAATTCCATAACAATTGAAATGCAGAAAAGTAGGCTACATCTAAACTTGAGTGGAGAGAACAGTTCATAATAAACACAAGAACACATTCTTGGAAATGAGCAGCACTTTGTCTTCATGTTTTGAAATCATGAAATTAGAAGCAATTCTTTCATTAACGGCCACTTAAATCAGAGTTTTTGTTTTGTTTTTTGTGTTTTTTTTTCCTGAGGAAAGCAGCATCTTTCACAAGGTAGTGATAATAATAATTAGAGTAATTATAAAAATGTAATCACAGTGAGTACAGAGACAGCCAGACATGTTGGGTTTTCTAAAATAAAAAAAAATCTATCACTATTTTAAAAAGGAAGCTCAACACACACACACATTAAAAATGAAAAAAAAAATCTAATGAAAAACAGTTGCTGCAGATCGTCGCAGGGTGTCAGGGCTGCCTTTGCCTAATAACTTTTTAATCAAAGGTGTTACGAGGATGAAAGGGGTACCAGTTACCGGCCAAGACTTTACGCCTTCTCTTGATCTTGATATTAATCTCAATAGATAAATACATTTTGGAGAACTCTTCAAAAGTACAAAGTGTGCCAACAAGCTGCAGTCACCCTCCTTGAAGGATAACTGGCTGCTTTTTTTTATTCCTCTAGTTCATCATCAAGCCAAATGTTCAAAGGCGCAGTGCTTCTGCTACATGCTGATCCAAAACCCAGAGTCTTTCTGTTACTCTAACCAATAAAACGAGGTTGCTGTGTGAACAGTGTTAGTGTAGCCTAAGCTGCGACACATGGCAGCTACAGGATGTTTTGATGGAGAGCGGTTGTGCTTTGATTAACCTGTGTGAAGGCGGCGGGCTCGTTGCCACTCCTACATCTCCACCATCATGTTCCTCTAATGAGCTTCCAATGTAGTGGATCCCACCAGAGCCCAGCGACTCTATTGAAGATGAAATCTCTTCTCCACAAAGTGTTTCATTTCACCTCCACCTACTTCTACACCGGCGTAGCAGGTATGGCATCTTTTATTCTTCAGTGAAGGATCTGGACCGACTGTCCCTCAGGCGTCCTTTCACTTACACGTATGAGTGTAAGCCACATGGTGCGTGTCTTCTTTTAGTTCCCTCTGTTTGCACAAAGTGGGTACACGCACACACATACACACACACTGCAACAGCCTGGAACCCAGCTAAAAAAAAAAGGAGAAGAACTTGGGTTAGGCAGGAAGAGGAGAAGGAAGAGTGCAACAGAAAAGGGATCTCAGGAAAAAAAGGAACCGATCCTTTGTAGTGACACATGGAACAAGATGTTTCACTAAAGAAAAATGCAAATTGCTATCAACGGGAACAAAATAGTATCAGTATCAAACGCTCTTGACAATGAGAAGTCACACAAGACATTTCCTAATGAGGAGGAACAAAAAAAAAAAAAATGAACCTCAGACATTTTAATCTTTTAAAACCCCGGCAGGCGGTACATTGTTAGACAAACTGCGTGTCACTGTGTTGATTTTTCCTCCACAATCCCTTCCCTTCTTCTTCTGGCTTTATTTATTCCTTTCGAGCCCCTGTGGTGCGATTTAACAAGGTTGTCGGTCTTTGAAGACTCGTACCATCACATGGAATCAGCTGTCTTCTGTGAATGTGTGCGTTGTGCTGGGAGGTGGAAGGGGACACAGGGGGACGCAGGCTGAAAAACCTGACCTGCTGTCATACGGACACTGACCATGGAAGGGTACAGTTAGATACACCAGTTGTAATGATGGAGGAGTATGCGCACCACTGAAACATGAGCATGTAAAGCAGGGTTCCCCAATTCCGGTCCTCGAGGGCCAATGCCTTGCATGTTTTCGAAGTTTCCTGCTACAACACACCTGATTCAAATGAGTGGCTCGTTATCAGGCCACTGCAGAGCTTGATAACGAGCTGATCATTTGAATCAGGTGTGTTGTAGCAGGAAACTTCTAAAACATGTAAGGCAGTGACCCTCAAGGACTGGAATTGGGGAACCCTGATGTAAAGCATGTATTTTGGAGGTGGGCAGATGTGTAGTGGTGAGAGTGACAGAGTGATGAACTTTAATGTTTTCTGCTGTAGACACTTTTGTTCCCTGACTTCAGTCTTCAAGGCGGTGCAAAATCAGCATTAAAGGGACAACCAGGAGTTTTGGAAAAGCGAAGTGTTTTCACACTACATTTATGAGCCTCCGTGCGCACCGTAGCATTCTTCCACCTCGCGCAAGACGGACTCATGTTTTCACTCATTAATAATTCAAGTCAGAGGTTCAGTTACTGTCATAGTTCCGACCATAACGCCGCCCAAATCGCCGTTATTGCTGGTCGGCTGGACCAGCATTTCCACCACCACTAATAATAGCAAAATAACAATAGAGAGAAAACAATTGATCGAAAATGGAACCATTAACAAGTGTGGGTAGCGTAGATTCATCCACATTAACATGAGACTGTTTTATAATAACTGAATAGAAACTCCTCGTTGTCCCTTTAAAGCTGGATAGAGGTGCTGGCTTAGGAAATATGAATAAAATGCAATAAGGTCCATAATTACCCCTTAAGACTTTTCTAATTTTTTTTAGAATGTTTTTTTTTTCATTATTATCCCACAGAAGAATGAATAGTGTCAGGGAATGGGACAGAGGGACACCTGGTCCCACAGAGGGTTTAGCCCTTGAGATTCCCATTGCCAGCGACATCCGGGTGTGGGCTCAACGCTCCAGCTCCCAACTTTTTTGCTGCTTCTTCGCTGCTAAATGTGTATCAGCCATTTCAAACTCCATCCAAAGTGGAGATTTAGAATAACTTTTTTTTTTCATGGTCAAACAGAGCTTTGGGCTTTACTTATTGAACAATCGCCATTTATTCTATATTCTATGTTGTAAACTGTTTTTCTTGTCCGTACAAAGAATTTATTGCACGTTTGCCCATCCTATGTTTGTTTGTTTTTTCTCAGGAATGTGAGGGTCTACGGGCCGAGGGTGTTATGATGCTGTGTAAAGCCCTTTGAGACAAACAGTTTGTAAAAAAAAAAAGGGCTCTACAAATAAACTTTCCTAACCTTTATACAGTGCAAAATCACAACATAAGTTTTTCAAGGTACTTTACAAAAAGAGAAGTCGCAGAGTGTCTCCTCATAATAAATAGATAATATTAGACATTTGTTAGGATTGTTCATGACTTTTGCCCACTCTGTGGCTGTTTCATTCCACACCATTAGTTTGGTTATACAAACAACTAACGTAGGCAACATAAAAAAAATCACGGTCCTTCCACCTTTTGTATGATGTGCTTTCCAGCTATGCTGGGAATTTGTTTTGCGCATACTGTGGGTGCACTCAGTCTTTGTTGGGTATTCATTAAGGGTAATAAACAAACTCTTTGCGGATATAAAAAAAAATCAATAAAAGTTAACATTTACTTACACAGTGTTCTTTTCTGTGGATATACAGTATCATACACATACCTCATGTTACCAGACCACAGAAACCGGAGTGTCATCCATCACCTCTTTCTTTGTTAATCATGAACTCATTTACTGACATCAATAACTATCTGCGTACTCTGTGAAAACATAGAATAACCTCACAATGAATCTTAAGTTGCTTCCTGGCGGCTGAATGTGCCCTGAGCTCCTGATTCTTCAAACTTTGTGTGAGATTGTCCCATGTCCGTCGAGAATTTGGAATCAAGGCCACAGAAATAATATTATTATAGAGTCCGGGTTCGGCAGAACAGCTAGTGAATTGGGTTCCAGGCTTCAACGACTACCCATTTCTCCAACCATACATTTCTTTATTATTGCGTCCATTAGTCCGACCTCCCATTTCTCCGACTTAAGTAGCCGTAACCCTTAACCTTACCCTAAACCTAACCTTAACGCGGTAGAATGGGCAGTCGGAGAAATGAGCCGCTTCAACACCCACAGGTTGGGTTGGGTTGGGGCCGCTTTGACGCTATGCACCGTTTCGTTGTTGTCGGGTTTCGGGACGTCAGCTCCCGCCCTACTGTGCTATGATTGGCGAGGCTAGTGGCTTGGTTTTGGGCTGTGGGCTTCAGCAGCCGTCCAATCGACATGGAGATAAGATTGCACACCAATCATAGATTCATTTAAGAGCCTATGTATATATCTCTTCCCCTGCCTACTGTCTTTTACCCGGAAGTAAGATGGCGTCAGTCTCTGAAGCTCCGCCAGCTCGGTCCAGCTGAAATAACTATTTTAACTAATTCCGCTGCCTTTTAAGATAATCCAAGTCCGTGTTCCACACCCTGAACTGTGTATCCTTTGGCCGGACCTCTGTTTTTAACGATCGAAAAGTCTGATCGCCCTACTTTTATCAGAGATTGCACGGCTCGCTGCGACTCGCCGCCACCTCCGAGACGCTATCAGAGTGACGCCGGTTTTTGGTTTTGCATTCACTTTTTGGCGTCTCCATCACCACTATACGGACAAGTCGCCACATCACTGCGTGGGTGATCCCCTCGCGGACTTTACGGCCCACGGCTGAAGGCAGTTTGAAGAGATCCTGCAACAGGTGACCCCGGAGTGTGCTGCCACTGCAAGCTGCAAGCTGCAGCCGGCTGCTGTTTCGCCTTCTCATCGCTGCGGGCTCCTGGACGAACGGAGCCCTGGCGAGTAAGTGTTTTTGCACGGCACGTATCTCCCCTGTTGCCTTGGTCTACATACAGTTCTCCGGCTGTCTCTGGCTGTCTGCTGGCTGCTGTGCTCCCTCTCTCTCTTTTCAGCGTGCCCGTATCCGCATCGATGCCTCCCCTCATCTCGCCGCCGGACTGTGACGGCTGTGCCCGCCTGGCTGGAAAAATCCTGGAGCTGGAAAAAAGAATTTCCAACCTGTACCAGATCCAGGAAGCTGAGAAGCTCCTGGATACCATCATCTTTGGACCAGCCCAGGTGACAGGCAGTGCGCTGGGACCAGATGCCACCGTTCCAATGGATGCTGCCCCGCCCCCTTCTGCCCCGGAGCTTGCCCCGCCCCCTCCTGCCACAGCTCATCCCCAGGTCGTCTCTCCTTCCCTCCCTGCCTTGGAGAAGTCATGGTCAGAGCTTGGGGCTAAACCTAAGGGCCTGGCCAGCTCTACCCCACACCACTACAACAGCTGGACCAGGGCCTGTGGTAAAACCAAGAAAGACACCCCCCCACACACACATGCACACACATACACACACGCACGCACACACACACCTGAGGCACCTCATTTCTCTCTCCATTTGGAAAACAGATTTGACATTCTTAGTCAACAGGACTTCCCCCCTCTGCCGGCACCCTCTCAACCTACTTCCCCACTCTCCCAGAGGTTACAGGGCGCCTCTTCACTACCACTCCCTCCTCCTGGGTCCCGTCCACGGACCCGTCGCTCTATACCTTGTTTCACTCCGGCTCCCCGTGCAGGCCGCACAAGCCGTGCTGCCTCCCCCTCTATCCAACCGGCTCCATCAACACAGTCCCAACCTGTGAAGTCCACTCGACTGTTCACTCACCCATCCGCTGCAGCGCCTGTCCTGCCTCCCGCTGCTACTACCCCTGGCCCCTTGCCTCTCTTCCCCCCCACCGCCTTAATTGTTGGAGACTCTATAGTCCGAAATATCCGCTTTGCAAACGCGACTACGCACTGTTTTCCTGGAGCCACTACCTCTGATATCCTGAAGAGACTCCCTGGTCTCCTGGCCTCTTCCCCACCCACAGTTACCAAAATCATACTTCACTGTGGCACAAATGACACCGCTCAGCAACAGTCAGAGCTGACAAAAACAGACTTCATCCGTCTTTTTAATCTCCTCAATAACAGTGGAAAAAGTGTTTTTATTTCCGGTCCAATCCCTACTCTGGGTCGCGGCTCGGATCGTTTTAGCAGGATTTTTTATCTTCATACCTGGTTGCAGTCTGCCTGCTCAGAGCACGAAGTCACCTTTATCCACAATTTTGACCTGTTTTGGGAACGCCCCTCCCTTTTTGCCAGAGACGGCCTTCACCTCAACACGTTAGGAACCCGCACACTTGCTACTAACCTACAGCTTGCTGTACAGTATACCCCCAATTGACTGTCAGTATCACACACAGGCCAATTTGATAGCTCCTCTTCCCCCAAGTCCAAACCTAACTCTGTCACATTGTCGTCCCATACTAGCTCCCCCTGGTGGGTAGAGCACGATGCTGCACCTGTGTTGTCTATCCCTGTCCTTGTCACCAACAGTTACCACCATCATAAAGCCAGCAGAGGGATTATTTTAGATAATTTAGTATCAATTAAACCAACCAATTTACTTCCTCAAGCTGCAACTAGAGCTGCGCTTCTGAATGTGAGGTCCTTATCAAATAAATCATTTATTTGCCAAGATATTATATCCTCCAATGAGCTAGACATGTTCTTTGTGACAGAAACCTGGTTAAGCACGGATATTATTCCCCTAGTTGAAGCCACCCCTCCGGATTATTCATTCTTCAATCAGCCCAGGCTTTCCGGTCGCGGCGGTGGTGTTGCTGCCATCTATAGAAATAGTATAACCTGTTCTCCTGTCTCCTTTGGCACGTCCTCCTTTTCTACCTTTGAACTCCTTGGCTTTGTGCTAAATAGTAAAACTCCTGTGTTGTGCATCATTGTATACAGGCCACCAAGCCAGGACAAAGCCTTCTTGAGTGAATTTTCTGAATTGTTATCTGTTGTTATGCCAAAATATGACAGGCTACTAATACTAGGTGACTTCAATATTCACGTCTGCTGCCCTACAAACTCGATGGCCATTGATTTCCTGCACTTAATAGACTCCTTTAACCTAGTGCAATCTGTTACCTTCCCAACACATGTGAAAAACCACACCTTGGACCTAGTGCTATCCTTTGGTCTCTCTCCTAGCAACTTTGCTTTTCATGATATCTGTGTGTCTGACCACAGGGTTATTCTATTTGACACTGAGCTTTTCTTACCTGCACCAAAGCTCCCTGTCCCAACCTGCGCCCGTACACTAAATTCCACCACACCTAGTTTATTTTCCAGAGCTTATACTGCTGATCCCAATGTCCCTGTTATTGAATCTCCCTCTACCCACTTAACCACCGATGCACTGCTAGACCTTTTCCATACATCATGCCTGCATATCCTAGATTCCATCGCCCCTCTCAAAGTCAAAGCTAGGAAAAAAGCTGTGAACCCCTGGCTGGATGAATCTACACGCTCCATTCGCAGGGAATGTCGGAAAGCAGAGCGTAAATGGGCAAAAGACAGACTACATGTATCACATGAAATGTACAAAGAACTCTTGTTTACTTATCAAACCGCTGCTAGGCATGCAAAAACAAAATACCTCTCAGATATTATTGTCAAGAATAATCATAATTCCAGAATTTTGTTTAGCACCATAAATTCGGTTATCAACCCTCCTGCTGATTCCTCCATAAGCCCCTCCCAAATCAGCTGCGAGCAGTTCAAAGATTTCTTTCTGAACAAAATTGATAGCATCAGGTCAAACATTCCAAATTCAACCCTGGCTTCACTGCCTGTTACTGTTACCCTGAACCCTCCTGTTTTTAACAACTTTGTCCCAGTCTCACCACTTCAACTTGGACGCATAATTACAGGCATGAAGCCAACCAGCTGTAAACTTGATATCATTCCAACAAAATTGTTAAAACAATCACTTGATGCAGTTGGCCCCAGCATTCTGGCAATCTTCAACAGTTCCTTAGCCACAGGTGCTGTCCCGTCTTGTTTTAAACATGCCATAGTCCAACCACTCCTCAAGAAGCCTAATCTCGACCCGCCTATTCCAAACAATTTTAGGCCAATTTCTAAGCTTTCCTTTCTGTCCAAAGTTTTAGAAAAAATAGTTTTTAATCAGATTTTGTCCTTTTTAAACCAAAACAACATGTTTGAAAAGTTCCAGTCAGGGTTCCGTGAACATCACAGCACAGAGACAGCTCTCCTGAGGGTGACAAACGACCTCCTCTGTGCAGCAGATGCCGGCAACTGCTCTATCCTTATTCTGCTGGATCTTAGCTCAGCTTTCG
The DNA here is from genome assembly GCA_030347415.2 of Decapterus maruadsi. Classification (NCBI taxonomy): domain Eukaryota; kingdom Metazoa; phylum Chordata; class Actinopteri; order Carangiformes; family Carangidae; genus Decapterus; species Decapterus maruadsi. Next base: position 29,765,293 of record CM064903.1, read on the forward strand.
ACACGGTGGACCACAAAACTCTGCTCCATCGCCTGTCACACTGGGTCGGCATTTCCGGTCCTGCCCTTGACTGGTTCCACTCATACATCTCAAACAGAAAATTCACAGTATCCATTGGCAGCTCCTCCTCTTCAGTCGCAGATATTACATGTGGGGTTCCTCAGGGGTCAGTGCTGGGTCCACTTCTCTTCAGTCTGTATATGCTTCCGCTTGGAAATATTATCAAAAAACACAACATCTCCTTTCATTTCTATGCGGATGACACACAGATCTACCTCCCCCTGAACTCGCAAAGCCAATCTGACATCACCCAACTACAAAACTGCTTTTCCGAAATCAAAAACTGGCTGGCTCAGAATTTCCTCCAGTTGAACGAGGACAAGACAGAAGTCCTACTCTTTGGTCCCCCACATCACACCACTGCCATCACCCACAACCTCAGCCATCTCTCCTCCTTCATCACAACACATGCAAAAAACCTGGGTGTTTTATTTGACACTGATTTAAGTTTTAACAGGCATGTAAATTCAGTTGTTAGGTCCAGTTTTTTCCAGCTCAGAACCATCTCAAAAATCAAGCACTTTCTATCCCGTTCCGACCTAGAGAGAGTCATTCATGCACTCATATCATCAAGACTGGACTATTGCAATTCTCTCTATTCAGGTATCAATCAAACCACCATCTCCCGTCTTCAATTAGTTCAAAATGCTGCCGCCCGGTTATTAACAGGATCAAAGAAGCGAGACCACATCACCCCCATTCTGGCATCACTACACTGGCTCCCTGTTCATTTCAGAATACACTTCAAAATTCTTTTAATTGTCTACAAATCCCTTCATGGCCTTGCCCCTTCATATATCTCTGAACTCCTTATTAGGGATGGCGTGATTTTCGATCGGATCGTCTATCGGCGATCGAAGGGGTCGATCGTGATTTTTTTTTCAAATGGCGATCTTTAATGTGATCTTTAATTAATTTACTGCCATAAGATGTTAAAGAAATAATCTCCAGAACCTGCGCTCTACTGTCCTAAATGTTTCATGGAGCAACGTGTCTGCATACAGAGCCCTTCTGTGCAACAGAGGAGTAAATATTAAACTCTCAACACACACCCACCCTGTTGCATCTCTTTTTTTTCCTTCTCTCTTTTTTTTCGGAGGTGCGCGCCGCGGACGCAGGTTGTGCAGGGCGGGTCATTAAAAAACTGACAATGAAGTTCAGAGTGTGTTATATCAGCCAGGGGCACGCTGATGTTGAAAAGCTGCGGAGGTCTGAGGGAACCGGGTGAGACGGCGGCTGGCGCATCAGCAGAGCGGGGTTGTTTTCACAGAGAGGACGGACCAGGGAGAGAGAGACGCGGCGGCTGCGCGCTGCACTGTGACTCTCCCACTCCTCACGAGCTCCACATTAAGAAGCTGCCGGCAACACTGTCCGTAGCTTAAGTCCCGCTGTCTGACGTTTAATAGCAGTGGGGTGGGTCAAAGTACTTCATAGATGCAGGATCGTGAGTTTGAAAGAAAGAAAAACCCGACCCGCTCGTCATGCATGCGCGCTTGTCTGTCAACGGCGGAGAGTGAGCTATATGGCAATTTTTTTTTTAAAGGTAACGTAGCTGTACCCCCCCCCCCTCCCCCCCCCCCCCCCCGGGCGATTGGATCGCCAATCGGCGATCGCCTGTGTCCATGATCTAGTGATCTGAATGTAGGGCCGATTTCCCATCCCTACTCCTTATCCCCCACATTACCACCAGAACCCTCAGATCCTCAGACCGTTGCATGTTGGCTGTCCCTCGCTCTAAGAAGAAAAGGTCAGGGGACCGGGCCTTTTCCGTTGCAGCCCCTCAACTCTGGAACAACCTGCCAGAGGCCATTAAAAGAGCAGACTCTGTTGAAGCCTTCAAGAAGCTCCTTAAAACCCACTTTTATGTCTTGGCTTTTAACTAGCATTTAATCTGTTTTTATATATTGCTGGTACTTAATAATTTGTATTTTGTCTTTTTTAAATGTATTGTATTATTGTATTCTATTGATGTTACTGTGATCTGTTGACTGTGAAGCACTTTGGTGCAAATGCTCTTTGCTTTTAAAGGTGCTATATAAATAAATTAAACTTAAAACTTAAACTATGTGACGAGCGCCACAGCATTTGCTTTTTGCGTGAAAATTGTTTGAGTGGCGTGAGACAGGCTGTGAAAGAGTGTGTCACGCCAGAAGCGTGGCAGATGGCAACCTTGACATATATATTATACATTCTGTCTTACAGTACACCATTCTCAGTTCAGTTCATTCTGTCAGCGGATCGTTCATCACACATACACGTTTGAGTGTTATACTTAAAACAAATCTATACTGCTGTCAATCATCTAATTCTATAAAAGAACAAAGACCAAGACGAATTTTCTTGTGTGCGTAGTGGATAAAATGGTTCCATCACAATACCCACAATCGATATCTCTCTTCTTTGAAAAAGAAGATAAATGAAGAACGCTTTCTCTCTCACACATACAAGTTTTTTTTCTCTGTCTCTAGTTACTAACTCGTGGTGTTGTTCACATACGGAAGGACCAGACGTTTGTTTGTTCTCTGTAAGCACTCTCACAAGAAAACACATTTACACTCTCAATAAGAATCTGCATGTGATGCCTTACACAGTTCTGCTGCAGGTATTACTGATGATCAGTCAATGCAGACAAAAAAACAAAAGACGAGTAGGAAGACCACGGTGATGCAAACAAGGCAGGTCTACAAATGCTTAAAGGGATAGTTCAAGATTTTGGTAAATTGGCCCATTGCCATAGGCCTAATCTCTATAGTCATAGCAACAGGTTTGTTAGCTTTATTTGTCAGTGAACGGCAAGTGGAGCAGAGCAGGGAGCTGCTTAGAGCTACGCTATGGAGGCTCATGGGATTTCTTGGTTTCCCTCATCAAACTCATCAAATAAACAATCCAACAACTCTGGTGGACAAGTTGTAACCTGAACAATAACCACGCTATGAGATAATAATGGAATGTTACGAGACTGAGTTGTATTAGAGGTAAATTCATGCAAAACTGCTGATGCGTGTTGCCTTCAGGAACAGTTTTTCATCAAGCAGTCTCTGTAATTACCAGAAAACAACTGTCTCATAACGTTCCATTATTATTTCATAGCGTGGTGAACGTGGTCTCCTGGACAAGGTCACAACTTGTCCACCAGAGGGTTTTGGAGTTGTTGGATTGTGTATTTGATGAGTTTGATGAGGTAAACCAAGAAATCCTGTTAGCCTTAGCTTAGCCCTGAGCATCTCATAGTTCTGCTCCGCCGTTCTAAAAATACCTTGCACCGACAAATAAAAGTAACAAACCTACTATGACTATAGGGATTATGGCAATGGGCAAATTTGCCAAAATGTTTAACTATCCCATTAAAGAAATATAGGACATGAAAATTCTTTTGCATAATAGTTAATCCCCAACAACACACACAGTGAGCTGTAAAACCTACATAGATTATATTTATTTGCCCGTATCCATTGCATGTTCCCGATTTTGCTTGTAGAAGAGAGAGAAATTGTTCCTCAGTCTTTGTCCACACAATTAGCTGTCCTCCTGGTCTTATTGACTTTTGCTCCGGGTGGTTGTACTAGGCCAAACAGTACTGTTGGTATTCTCAGGTGAAGATTGCCAAGGATTTCCATTGTCCGCCCTTTGTATTTTGTCCCTGACACTTTCCAGAGCTTAAGGTGTCAAATAGCCGACAGAAAACAGCCCGTCCGTGGCGAGGACGGCGCCGTAAACCGGCCGACGTGAAGCAGAAATGGGATTTTTTTTTTTGTGGCTGGTCCTTCCTGCGTGCAGACGGCTCCGGAGTCTCAGCCCCCCCCCACCTCCCAGTGCTGTCTGTCTGCAGTCTTCACATCTTGCTTTATTTCAAAGGTCACTCGTATCCACAAGGTTTCTGTCTCTGTCTAATTACTGCACAGTTGCTGCTACGAGGCTTAACCCTTCTTTCTGAAAAGTCCTTCATCTTGCCTGGCCTCAGCAGGTCCATGTGGGAGAGAACCACTCATTAGACTGACTCTATTAAGCCGTATTTGACCCCACGGGTCATATGTTGCAACAGGCCCGACAGCTGAAACCTGCAACCGTCTAATCTCCGGCCAAAAATCTGAATTAGGTGGGCAGAAGTTTTGTGTGATAGAACACAAAACCTTTCAGGGTTATTCACACTTGCTCTCTTGTTTCACTTTTGTCTTTCATTAAAATTAACAGAGCTGTGTCATTTTTATTCGTATTACCCTTTTGTGTGTGTAGCATATCTTAGTGCTCAAACTTTTCTCATCAGCTCTCATTTTGGAGAGACAGGGGATTAACAAGTCCCACCTTTCTCCTTTTGCCAGACCAAATGGCTATAAAATTGGCCCATTTGAACTTTTCAAATACATTGAAATAACGTCACATTCTTAATGAAATGAAAATAATGAATCAAGTTTGAATATTGACACTAGCACAGCCGGAGGATGCTTTATACCTATGAGCCGCCATGAGTCGTTCATTGGACGAACTGTAATAAAGCATTACTTTGTGCTGTATACTGTAGGTATTCCATTTGTTGTAGTCTTTTAACACTATACAGTAGCTACTCTGGGCCGTGAAGTACACCCCGCAACCCCCGCAGGGCGCATACCGTAGGGGCTGTGCATTTGCATCTCTACACCTCTTGCATTTGTGCATTTGCACACATTTGCAAATACTGGCTTTATAAAACAAATTTCGTTTTCTTTTGATATCATATTGATATGTTCCCCCTGCATGTGGACTACGTCTCTTCCACAATATTTTTACCAGTCTGTCCAGTCTGGAAAATAATTTTGGCGCTGTGCATGTGTGTGAAGTAGCCAGACTGCGTATGTGAATTCTCTGGTCATCCAGGGAACGAATGTGGCGGTTACAGGTAAAAATGAGAAAACATGATCGATATTTTTTTTGTGTGAATAATATTTATTGTATTTAACAAAAGGGGGTGCTGCCCAACATCATTTTAGGAAAAGTCACAGACTGGTGGACTTCAATGTTTTGTTTTTAAATAAAGTTATGCACAAATGAAATTCAAAATCGTCCAATGAACGGTAGCTGGCGGTTCTAGTGTTAATGTTTATATGTTTACAAAAATATAATTCTTTCAGCTTTCCAAATGTGTTTCTTTTTTTTAAGTATATTTTTTGGCGTTTTATGCCTTTATTTGATAGATTAGTAGAGATAAACAGGAAAGGGGGAGGCAGAGAGAGGGGAATGACATGCAGGAAAGGTCTGCCCGATGCGGGACGCGAACCGGGGACGCCTGCGTCTGCATATACATGGGGCGGCTGCCTTAACCACTGCGCCACGCACCGCCCCTCCAAATGTGTTTCTGCTCGTAGCCTCATACATGCACTCCTCTGAGCTCAAGTAGTCATGACAACACTTACAATACAACAATAACATTTGATTGATCGATTGATTGATTGATTGATTGATTGATTGATTGATTGACTGCCTCGGAACAGTCACAACGTGCTGAGAATGATTGTGCTTTCGGGTTTGATGAATCCTCCGTCTGTCAGGACTCTGTCTCTCGAGATTCAAGGACTTCCTGTTTTATTTTGACATCAGTATTATTCATTCCTTTGTAGTTTCATCACTTCCTGTCAAGTTCCATTGTTGCTCTTCCAGCCAGTAATCACCACAGCTGTTCCTCGTTAACCTGTCTGTGTTTATGCCCCTGTGCCACAAACCATTATTTGTTGGACTGTCAGTGTGGACTTTGCTCTCTTGTGTTTATCCCCAGACTTGTGTTGCTGTTTGCTTGTCACTCTTTTTTGGATTTCTGCCTTGTCCTCTTCTGACTTGTTTGCCTGCTATAAGACCCAGTCTGTTATCCTGGGGAAAGACTTTTGGAGCTTGGACTGAAGTGTGTCTTCTCAGCAACTGAGTGTCTTCTTAGTCTCCAGCCCTTTCACTGCCAAACCCCTGTTGAGGTTGCAAGTCTCAAACTAAACAATGCACTAGTTTTTAATGCGGTATTTATAAGACCATATCTGTTTTGGCTTGGAACAACATTAATTGGAGTGTTTAAATGTTGCTGTTCCTGAACACTGGGATCTAGTTATTAGAGTTTGTGCTTTCCCACTTTTCTATATGTAAACACTAAATTAAATGATACTGAAAATACAAAATTGTGAATTCCAAAGTGTTCTTTTAGTCTGGGGGAAAAAACAAACAACAACAAACAAACAAACAAACAAAAAAACTTTGCCTCATCTGTTTAAGACCAGTTTTCAGTGACAATACTTTCTTCAAAATCTAATTGAGTATTATAAACTTCTGATTGGTCAGTATGCAAGCATGTGGTGGGCGGGGCTTAAGGCCTAATCCATTTCGTAGCAGTTTCTCCTTCCTCTGAACAAATTGCAAATGCTTCTGGACATGTATCAGTTGCTTTCATACAATTCTCTGCTGTTTTATAACATTATCATTTGCTTATGTCATATCAGTCAAAATGAACTGTACTTTTCAACACTGAATAGTCTTTCCCTAAAAAACTAATAGTCCTCATTTCATTGCTTCAGTCATCACATACAAAATTGTTGAACTAGTTTTCAAAATCTGTCAAACTCATTGTAAATGTTGGGAGAAGACTGTATTCAAACAGAACAGGTGTGTATAGTATTGGACAGTAATTCAGCACTAAACAATCTGCACTGCTCATTGTGTCAGGTTTTACTGTAAGATACAGTGGGACAATCATTTTTTTACATTTACTGTACATTTAGACTTTCGGCTTCACTAGAGACCAGATTTATGTAAAGTTGTAAAGAGTGTTTCTTATGTCTGTTGTAGATGACTGTAGTGTGTTTTTCTATTGCACGATGCTGTGAACAAATCAGAATTGCAATGATCATATGCAGTAAAAATGTGAAACATACATATTCAGTATTACTGTAGTTATTCCACTACAGTAGGCTAATGTGTAACTTTACTGTGGCTGTACATAGTGTATAGTGCTGTCTTGAACATTTTCAGATAGTATCATCACTTTTTGCATTGAAAAACGCATAGAGAATAAAGTGTCATAATGAAAACATGACAAAGCCATTTGACTATCATGCTCATAAACGATGATGGCAAGACTTCTCATTTTGACGACACTGACAGTTTCACTGACACAAGTACTTGCTTTTGGGGGATGGACAATCCATTTTGAGCAAGTGATGCACTTTTGCAGGTTGTCCACTAGGTTTTGCAGTTTGTAACAATTGTTTTGAGAAATGCACTAACTGTTGTGCAAATGTTAAGAGTGAGGTGAGAATAGCACCAAAGCGATTGAGAAAAACTGTAATCAATGAGATACTTGTGGCAGGTTGAGGCAGGGAAGGGTTGAGTGGGTCCACAAGACAAATCAGAACATCTGGAATCTTCTGTCTTAGAGTTTAATACAGTTTTAGCTCCTGGTTTCTTACCGGATAATAAGATGCTCCACTTGTTTGCAGAAGCTCATTTATGTCCATCTGTCATCCACCATGACCCATGACTGACAACGTTATTCTGCCTTGTACTGTTCAACCTGACCTATCTGTGTGAATGGACTGCACTTACACCAGAGAACTTTCTAACCTTGTCAGCCTCTCAGACCTTACGAGCCTCTTTCATTCATTCACCTTCAGATTTCTGTGCTGTCACACACAGACACTCATACTCATGATATCATATTAAAGGGATAGTTCACCCAAAAATGAAATTTCACTCATTATCTACTCACCCTCATGTCTGCTAAGGGCTGGGAGAAGCTTCTCTGAGTTACGGGTGGTCTCGGTGTAGCAGTGCATGTCCATAAAACGGTTGCAAATGGACACCAGCGGTCTTCATCACAAATACCTCTATGCTGCTCGTACTGTATGTAATGTCCTTCTAGTATTGAAGCCCCAAAATGCAAAATTGTCCCGGAAAAAATCGAATAAGTCCATATTTCAAGCTTGTTTGTAGCGGAAGCTTCTCGAAGCTCCTCTTCCCAGTTTGTCGAATTTGGACGAACTGGGAAGAGGACAGACCCTAGAACTATTTAATTTCAGACATGTAAAAACAAACCAAAAAGTTAAATAGTTTCAATATGCCAAACAAAGTGAGAAACATGTTCCAAAGTATCTTCCATTAATGAACAGTGTCATGTTACAGTAAAAGGAGTATAGAGGTAGCCTATTCACTTATTTACTGTAACTATCCTCCTTCTCCACAGCTCACTAATTGTAAGAATTAAGCTTTATTTCCTGTACCTTTGTGTTCCCATTATATAAATATTCAGTATGTACATACATTCACAAAATAAACATACAAACATGTCTTATGTTATGCTATTCATATGCTATTCAAATCTTACTATTACTATACTACAACTACAGTGACTAGATAGATAGATAGATAGATAGATAGATAGATAGATAGATAGATAGATAGATAGATAGATAGATAGATAGATAGATAGATAGATAGATAGATAGATAGATAGATAGATAGATAGATAGATGGATAGATAGATTATCTTACATTATTATCTTATTTTATGACACCATCTCCATAATACTTCTTGTCTTTAATAATGAATGTTCTCCACACTTTCCTTTCCTCCCTCTCATGACTGACAGAAACATACTTACACTCACATGGACTGCATGCTTGCGTAACCACCTACATCACAAAGACAAGCCTTTACATTCCGTATTTCACACGGAGTAAAGAATGTGAAGTCCACCACATGTAAAAAAGCCTTCAGACAGTTTCTCATGTTTTAAACGGAAACTTTGACTGTATGAAGAGCCTAACAAGCCTTAAATGTCAGGCAGAGCTAACTCAAACGTTCATCTGGTCACTAGAGCTAATAAGCCCAGTAGCTCACAGCTGGATGGGTTTTACAGGCCTTTTATACCAGGATAATCAGACTCTGTTGGATTCTCCATTTTCTTCTTTTTAAAGTTCAGAGCACTCACGCTGAACTTCCTCTGGTGTTGTGTGTGTGTGTCTATTCACCTCAACTCGGCTCCACTCACTGATTCAAATGCATAATATACTCTTTTTGTGACAATGACTGACAGAGCCTTTTACCAAACACAGACAGACTCTGGTCATTCATGTTAGACGGTGTGTATATACACTAAATATAACAAAATATAATAAGCAAGTGAGCTGCCTTGACCTTTACACCACTTGAGCACATACTTGGATTTCTGTCCATTCATGTCACAGTTTCACATTATGTCTCTGCTATGATGATGGTGTATGGAGACTGCAGGAAAAGAGCAGCGGGATAGAGAGTGAACACACTGAACATCAACGTGTGAGGACAAATAAACATTTCGACATCGATTGATCTACATCACATCTACAGAAAGGAGGAATAATATGAAACCAAAGTCAGATGTTCATCACAACATCCAGAGCAGAACACAAACAATGGAAAAGAGCTTTTATATAAGAACAGATGATGGACATCCTCAGTTCAACATTTAATTATTGTACTTGCTCACAATTTAAAATAATTAGTTCAAATTTCAGTTCATGAAGATGAAAATGAACATGTTGAAATATTTTCTTCTTTTTTAAATTTATTCTAGAACTTAATAAGATCCAACCCTGAATCACAGCTATTCCTAAACCAAATTGATTATTGTCCCACTGAGGATTTTAAAAATAATTTTAAAAATGTTTAAAAAAAAATTCCAAACAAACCAACTGTGCATGCTACCGTTTTGCAACTTTCACCAAAATGTAGCTCCATCCAGTGCAAATTATGAAGTCCATCACTCAGTTGTTGTTGTTTTTTTAACTGTAAAACCTTTCTTCTGCCATAATTCTTGCACAATTGACACCAAACTCTCTACACTGCATCTTCAGACTGTCCTGTTCAAAAATACCAACTGGCTCATTTATTTTTCAGCAACTGAAACAACAACGTTTGACTGCAAACAGTACTGTTAACATACCAGCCAATTGTGCAAAATACATTTTCAATCTTCCTAAAAAAAATTAAAAAATAAAAGGTTATGGAAAATGAAGCCAAATGGCTAATATCAGAATTGTATCTCAAGAACTGAATTTTTGGAAAAATTGCAAACAATTGGAGTCGAGAAAATCGGAGTACGAGATTCAGATCAGATCAGATTAGATTTTCACTTTTAGAGCAAAACACTTACAGTATTGTTAAAAACAAGTGACCAACCTTTCCATGTATTTTCAGATGTTTTAACAGACAGCAGGTTGAAATCTGCCTTGCAGCTGCTGTCACCATGGTGACTGGCTAAGACCATTTCTGAAGCTACTACGCTCCATGAGATAGCCTAGTAGGCTAGCTGTTTCTTGGAGTCAAAGGTTGTGAGATCAAACTCGGCTAATGGGAAACTGTTGTTGTGATGTTGATGTTCTTGTTGTCTTCCTATCTTGTCTCTTATTGCTCATAATTGCCTAAATTTGTCTAAACTTGCCTGGCCTGATCACTTCTGCAAAGCCACAGTGGAACAGTCAAACACAGATGAGACCCATATTCACAGGCCCAAAGCACTGTGCGTGTTCTGCGTGTAGGCAGAAGACAGTCATACTCGTTTCCAGTGACCACCGATGATGATGATGATGACATGCAGTCCTGCAATTTCTGTAGAAAAACATTTCCAACCTACATCTACATCTGAAATTAATATTTTCTTTCTCATTTTGTCATCCATGAAACAGTTAGTGGAGGACCTTGTAGAGCTCGTCCTGAGTTGAAACTGACATACTGTACTAAGAAAATAATCCTAAAATGTCAATGTAACATAGGCCTAATTAGTTGTAGATAGTGTCTCAGACAGATATTCACTATTCCTTTACTCGGTATGATGTCCAACAGAGATCAGACCCACTGAATGACATTCAGTGTGACCTGCTGGAACTTTTTTTTAACTCCCACATGGAGCGTCTGCTGTCACACAGTCTGTCTGGTTGAGAAGAACCTCTGGCCTTCTTTCTGCAATCCCATATTGTAAACACCTATATATAGATGAACATGTAGCACAGCTGTTGTCACCAGCCAGAATTTATGCTGACTCCTACACAGGAATGTAATATGGCTTATTCCACCTGAGGGGGTATATTGTTATCGCATAATACATCCTCTGAATATATAAAGATAAAGTGGATGAAATGTGAAATACCTATTGCAAAGTGTGACTGGATTTGGATTTATTTTTTTTTTATCGATCATGTATGTACAGTATGTTCATGACAATAACATAGACATTGTTCAGGTTATGTGCACATGACAGATAGTGAAGAAACTATTTTTTTTCTTCTCTGACTCCCTATAACAATGTGAATACTCAATTTACAAAAAAAAAAGTAATATTACAAGAGGTAACAAAAAATACAAAACATAAAATATAACCCAGAATAAACACTAGAAATAAAAAAAAAACTGTGTATCCATCAATTTGATAGAGTTTTACATATTTGGTCAAACACAAACCACACACAACTAATAAAATACTGGAAGATAACACTGTTTTGAACCCATATTTTGTACTCACTTGTATAACATAACCTGACAATGAATTCCACCTTACAAGAACTACAATAACTGTCTGTAAGTTTTTACCTTGAGCACTATAAACATAATGTCTGCTGTTTCCTCCTCCTTCTTCTTTCCTTCCGCCTTCACCTACATGCTGTCATTCCAACATACCACCATTTAGACATACCACCTTTCTGACATGCCATTATTCTGACATGCCATTGTCTCACCATTCCGACAAGGCTTGCAATAAGGAAATATGCGTTACTCAACAGGTGACTCCCTCCTCTTTATCTAGACTCTCTACTTCTGAACTCTTTCTGTCTATCTGGTCTGCACAGCCTCTACCTAGTCTTTTTAAGAAACTTAAAGCATAAGTCAGCGGAATGTTTTTGTTAAGTCCTAAATAGTCCTATTTTCCATCAGCAATCACTTACATAGAGTGTTTGGGCCGAAAAACACCAGTCTCTCTGTCACTCTGCTCTGCTGTAAACCCAGGAGAAAACTTTCCTTGTGGGATACAAGTGTTATCCAATGAGGAGGGAGAACGGCATGAAGGGCTGTGTGTGCAGCCAAGGGATGCACATGAATGTGGTGACGTAGGGACGAGGACCAACAGATCCATGACGAGGACGGGGGCCGCTAACTCATGGTGCGTTCAAGGCAACCCGTAACTAAGTCGTACCAGTTCGATCTGGTACGAGTTCACAGGTCGGAAGTTACGAGTGGCCGTTATAGTGCACTTTCACAGGCAACAGGTCAGAAAAACACGAGTTACAGGTTACCTGGAACGCTACAAAGTCGTAAGTCGTGACTTGAAGCCGCAATTTACGATTTCAAAAGCCTGCCTGGAATGCAGCATTAGCCAAAATGACCGGATCGCTTGCTTTAACCAACTCCTTTCATCATTGCCAACCATTGCAAAAAAAAAAAAAAGGGAAAAAATATGCTATGAAAGGAATTGTCGGAAAAAGCAGAATGTTTAATAACATACCATAGGAGGCAAGAATTGTCAGAATGATGGCTCATTTGATAGAAAATTAAGTGTTGCCATTTAGACAATTAGAGGCTTATGTCGGACTTGCCCCCCTTCTAATTTGTTGGTTTATTCTTAGTTGGAAACTCTTGCTCTATGTAGGTATAAAAGAAGAATTATAAGGCTACGAAAAACAAACAAATTTTATTTTATAGGAATCATTCACTGATACAGATATATTCATGGGTAGTATATTCAGATTTTGCCAATAAAACTTGTGAATTATTACACAGTGACCCTTTAAACATTTTAAAATGTTTGGTTACCGCTGCGTTAGAATGTTACATTACACATACAGTGTGTGTGTGGACATTAATTTATTATTATTAAGATCATTTGCTGAGCTGTGAGTGGAATCACCACGTTAACACCATCTGATGCAACTCAGGTGCTTTACTGACTGTGCTTTTCCTGTCTCTCCCGATATCCCCTCCTTTAAAACCACCAAAGGCCAACAGTCGACAGAAACTATAACTGCTCCTTTAACTGCGACATTAGTCCTTGCACTTGTTTTAAAGGAGAGCTTCTGTTCAGCAGAATCATTAATCAGTGGGCTTTACCTTGAGCTCAGCACTGCACTTGGGGGCATCTCACAATCCAACCAGCGGCAGGCAGCAGATGCATAAACACAACGGCTAATGCTCGCTTCACATGGGTGTTATTAAATCTGACAATGCCTTCCTCCCCGCTGCAGCGTTACCCAACACGAACCCGGCCCAGAAGTTCACGGAGCCACTCGTTGCCTGTGTTAAAATACTGCATTAGGACAGAGGAGTGTGAGTGCGTTGAGCCATTGAGTGGCTCAAATTGCCGATGCTGTGAAAAACTACAGTGGAGCTTCGGCGTCAGCAGTTTCATCATTGCTATTTCCGACAACAAGAGTATTTTCTCCGATAAGGCTTTGGGTCTCTGCTTGGTTCCCTCTCCCCACTGCGATGAACGCCGCCGCTCAAGGTCAGCTCTGCCCACGGCTGGATCCTCGGCTCGCTCTCTCTCTCTCTCACACACGCACACAGGCATCGATGTACATATGACACTTGTAGTTTAACATAATAGCACAACAGCAGATCTTTTGTGTTTTTACCATAAACTGCTGTGTTAGTAAAAGAGATGTACACTATTCAAAGCAGGGACTGAACAAGTAGAATGGTGAAACCTCACTGTAGGGGAGATGGTTGTAACTATAGACTGGTTGTAACAGCATCACTATCACCAATAAGGGACGACATTAGGATTATGTGATCAACATCATGTGTATCCACTCCTTCCCTGATAATTCATGTGAATTTCCATGGCTGTGTGAAGGAATGTGTAGGTTTTACAGACAAAAGCATCTTTTTTAGGTCAGAAACTAATATTTTGGACCCAGTCTAAATTTTGATTAGTACTGATAGCATTGAAGTGTGAATTATGCAACTTGTATAAGATGAAAGAGCAGATTTGTAGGTAAAATATGAGTCATTTCATTGATGTTCAATCCAAACCACCATGCTAGCTGCTCACACAGCTAACTGAGAGGGATGGGGAGGGTTGTAACATCTTTTATCTTTGTTGTTTTATTACGTTTTCCATTTATTTATTTTCATGTGTTTTTACCTCTATTTTGCCCTAGGAGCAGCTTCTGATCTCCTGATGAAGGTTTTCTACATGTTCACCATTCACTGGTAATTATCCAAATCATTTTTAAGAAAGCTCTCCTGATGTTAGGCTCCACACCACTGTCACTTTTCTTTATTTAACCATAAGTGATGAGTTATTTTTCCTCATACTGAACCATAAGAAGATTCTTTAGTCTTGGAACTTGCACAATAAACTAACATAGATGGCTTTTTTTTGGGGGGGGGCTACCTGGTAGTGGCGAAGGTTGTAGCAGTGGCGCTCCTTGCATTTGACATAGTGTGATATAGTTTGAGAAGTTTAAGGCATTTCTATTTGTAGCGGACAAATGAGGGGACTTTGTCATAATTTGAGAGCCCTACAATGAACCCTAGCCTCCTCAAATTATAGGAGCTGACAACCATCCCCTACTTTTTTATACATTGGGATGAATATAACATGGGTCAGTTGTGACATTTCCAATTTCTCCAATCAGGAACAAATTATGAATCACCTGATTCACTATAGTCAGTTTAGTCCTATTTCCATTATTGTTATATTGTGTATCTACTGTATATTGCATGTTAGCACCCACTTGAAAAATGAGATGGTTCATCCTAAAAAAACAACCAAAAAGGCTGTGTTCACTGCATTGGCTCCCTGTCAAATCCAGGCAGGAATTTAAAATCCTCCTCCTCACCTGCACGAGCCTTAATGATCAGCCACTATCATATATTAAAGAGCTCATAGGTCCCTATTGCCCCACAAGAACACCGCACCCCCGGAGTGCAGACCTACTTGTGTTTCCATCCGTAGAGGTTCTAGGAGTGCAAGGGGAGACATCAGGCTCCTCCCCTGTAGAACCTTCTTTCAGTTTGGGCCCAGCGGGGAAACTCATAACTTATAACTTTTTTTTTTCTTTTTTTTGAGCTTATATTAAAGTGAAGGCTGGCTCAGGTTTGTCTAGAACCATCCCACAATGTTATGCTGCTCCCGAGGTGCACCAGGCTCCTCTGCTCCACTGTCCAGCAACCGTGTGGTTGTGCTCAGGGTTACTGCTTGTTGGAAGACAGCATGTACATGTATCTGCCTCTGTGATTGCTCATGGTGAGAAGTGTCGATGCATCTGCACAGTCTGGTTGACTGATATTAGAGCAGTGGTGGCTGCTGGTCTTTTAAAAAGGTGAAGCTCGTTTTTGACCGACATAACCATTCTATTTACAGTGTATGATGGAAATGGGCCATAGCACCAAGCAAATACCAAGAAATGAGCTGCAGTTTGTCTCCACTTCAATCGCAAAATCATCAATGGGACTGAACTTGAAAATCCTCCGGTGTATATTTCAAAATTACTGTCAATCAAAAAGGGATTCAGCCATTAAATACAGTAGCTCCTCCAAGCCCACCAGCCCAGCGTCCCTGAGACACTGACAAAATCACAGCATTTATCCAATGACCATCAAGTTTCCATTCTCTGCCGCCCAATTGAAGTCCAGGGACGCAGAGCTTCAACAGGTTTAATGGGATAGTTCAACATTTTGTCAAATTGGCCCATTGCCATAATTCCTATAGTTTTAGGAATAGGTTTGTTACCTTTAATTGTCAGTGCAAGCTATTTTTAGAACGGCGGAGCAGAGCTGTGAGCTGCTGAGAGCTACGCTACGGAGGCTCATGTTATTTCTTGGTTTGCCTTATCAAACTCATCACAATCCAACAACTCCAACGCTTTTAACGTTCCATTATTATCTCATAGTGTGGTGAATGTGCAGGTCACAACTTGTCCACCAGAACGTTTTGGAGTTGTTGGATTGTGTATTTGATGAGTTTGATAAGGGAAACCAAAAAATTCCATTAGCCTCCGTAGCGTAGCTCTGAGCAGCTCACGGCTCTACTCTGCCGTTCTAAAATTAGCCTGCACCGACAATTAAAGGTAACGAACCTACTGCTAAAACTATAGGGATTATGGCAATGGGCCAAATTGTTGCACTGAGACACTGCAGGAATGCAGGAGAAGGAAATCAGTTAACCTGAGATAAGAAGCTGATTCCAAACCAAGTCGTCTTAGAGCTGAATGTGTTCTAGCACATTTTTAGTCAGTGGAATATAAACACAACAGTTTTAGAGGAAACAGAGCTTCCCTTGCAGTCTTAGAGCAATCACCTCTGCTCTAGAAGGTACTGTACTAATATGCTGGTGGTCCAGGTTTTTTAACACAAGCCCACGTAGTCCTCAAATCATGATTAATCTGTCACCACAATCTGCTTTTATCTCGTTTACTTTGTCATTCTGTGCAGAGGACTGCTTGTCAGAGTTAGTCTGCAGTTTCCCTTCAACGTCGCTTTTTTAAAATCAAAATTTTGTAACAGATCTGATGTTTCTAAGACACGTGAGGTGTTAATAACTTCACTCTGAACATCAAAGAATATTTACTTTGTTATAGTAAATATCACTGCAGCTCAAACATGAGAAGTGAACACTGAGCCTTTGTATCAGTGTATTGACAGTGAGCGTTCCCTCCTGGAGCCATGATAAAGATGAAGACATCATGTGAGGGAGGGAGGGCCCTTTTTCTCCCCAGACATCAAAGTTCTTACAAATGCCCTCACTAGTGGCAAAGTAAGACACCTCATTAGTTAAATAAGTTGTGAGAATATTGATCAGTGGTGTTTAATCTTACCTCACCTCTCTGACTGAGCAGTGAAGGCCGAAAGGAGGGAAGACTTCAAAGAGAGACATGACAGACTAGAGCGCAGACAGTGATGTGTGTGTGTGCGTGTGTGTGGTCAAGGGAGATGTCATAATGATGCAGATTTTCTTTCATTTTTACTCATCCCCTCACCTGCCTCCCTGCCTCCCCTTCCCTCGTCACTGATTGGCTGGCTTTTGGTTTCACTCTGAGCACTCATTTACTTCATTGAGTTCACATGGTCACTACAAGGTTATTAACAGCACTTCAGTCCCATTGGTTTGCTCTCACCTTTACATGGAGTGGACATGTAGGAGAGTAAAAATAAAATCTGAAAGTAATAGAATAAAATGATTATTTTCTGAGTAAAAAAGTTCATTATATGACAACTATGTGTGACCCTGGATTGTCAACAATTCATTGATTTGATTCGGAGAGGTCTGATTGGACTGCCAACCTCATTGTTAAAGGGATAGTTAACCCAAAATTCAAATTTCACTCATTTTCTACTCACCCTCATCTCGACTAAGGGTTGGGAGAAGTTTCAGAGTATATGGCATATGACGCAGGGCTCACTTTTCTTCGTTCAAAAAGACACACCAAAAAACATCCAAATACCTCCATACTGCTTGTCTGTAATGTCCCTCTTGTATTGAAATATAAAATAATATAGACTCATGTAATTTTTTTTCGCAGCAATTTCTCATGTTGGGGCTTCAATACAAGAGGGACATTACAGACAAGCACTATGGAGGTATTTGGATGTTTTTTGGTGTGTCTTTTTGGACGAAGAAAAGTGAGTCCCATTCACTACCGTCATATGGCACGGAGCCCCCCTGTAACTCCATAAACCCTTAGTTGACATGAGCGTGAGTAGATAATGAGTGAAATTTGAATTTTGGGTGAACTATCCCTTTAACTCATCACAACATGTGCTTATAAAAAGAAGGATTGTACCATTATGAGTATATTGGTGTGCTCACCGTCGCAGATAAAGGGTGTATGGAGAATGTCTTTAATCGATCTCATTTGCAAAACGATGCAAAAGAGATCATAAATAAATGAAGGAGTAACAATGTGATTTGACGATTGGTCTGACGAATGTGGACGGACTATGAAAATTCTTAGTCGAGGAAACCACTAATAACAATAAAGTTGTAACAGAAATGCACAAATATGTTGCTGGATAGCACTGAGTTAAGGCTAGCTGATGAGACTGTTGATGCAGTGGCTGAACACTTTGAATTAGATCTAGTTTTACAAGCTTTAAGTAAATAAACTTTTCGGTGCATGTTTGAGTCGCCATCTGACGCTGTCTGTGGGAAATAAAATTGCGACTTTGAGGGATGTAAACAGCTTAACCAGCGGAACTCGCATCCGCTCCCATTCATTGCTGCCGTGGCGATGTGGAGACAGACACAACTACTACCACAAAACAGCAGACATTAAACTGAACATCTTCAGATTCCTTCTTTTAGACCTAAAATGTAAGGAAAATACAGCCCCGAGTTGAATTTGCCCGGAATTGTCCTTTAAAGCAGAAGTAAGTGGTCCGGTCGTTTTCGCTAATGCTGCGTTCCAGGCAGGCTTTTGAAATCGTAAATTACAGCTTCAAGTCACAACTTACGACTTTGTAGCGTTCCAGGCAACCCACTCGTGTTTCTCCGACCTGTTTTACCGGTGAAAGTCACTATAACAGCCACTCGTAACTTCCGACCGGTGAACTCGTACCAGATCGAACTGGTACCACTTCACGGTCGGAAAAATACGAAAAGTCGCCACATTCACGGCGTTCCTTGGCTGCACACACAGCCCTGCATGCCGTTCTCTCTCCTCATTGGATAAAAACTGTAGGATACGATAAATGTTTTCTCCTCGGCTCAGAGCAGAGCAGAGTGACTGACAGACCCGTGTTTTGGTCCAAACACTCTATGTAAGTGATTGCTGTCGGAAGATATAACTATTTAAGACTTATATTAACACAAATATATCACTTACTTCTGCTTTAACTTTGAGCCAAAGTGGAAGATCAACAGACAACAACTCTTTTTTTTTTGGTTTGTTTTTTAAATTTATTTTATTTTTAACTCTATTATATTCCAGCGTGTTGTGATCTTATGATCTAAAAACAGCCCAGTATTAACTTCATTCTTTTATTCACCGCTCAGTTGCAGATCTAAATAAAAGTTGTTTTCGCATTTTTACACTTTAGTATTACATTACACAGTTACACAGTAACACATTAAGATATACTTTTTTTTTTCTTTTTCTAAAAACTAAAGTTATTTCCTTGAACAAATCTAATTTGAGAATGATCCCAGATCACAAAGTCTTCCGGATAAAAAAAAACTGAAATAAATTTAAATGCAAAAAGAAAGAAAACATTAGATTAAGGCCAAAAGGATGTCTCAGGCAGTGGCTGGTATTCTAGAAAAAAAACATCATCCTAGATTCACACGCTGCGAGACAGTCTCCCTGCCTTTCTTCATAAATTAAGCATGGCCACTTCTAAACATTTACATAATATACTCAAAATAGCCCCCCGCAAGTGAAGTTACATGCTGTGGCACGTTAGATGTGTTATCAAAGCCTCATGCCGGTTTCAGACCACATGAGACAGAGCAGCTCCTCCAGAACTCAAACATACCAACTGGCCAGTCTCCCTCCCAGCCAGACTGTCTGTCCGTCCTACAGTCGGCGGGACGGAATATGGCTGGGAGGGAAAGACGGACAGAGGAGGAAAAACGCTGTCTGTCACCACTCTCTTGACCAACTTTAAGTTGCCACTAATCAACAAAGGGCCTGATGGGGCTGCAGCCCAGGGGAAGCCTCGAGCTATTTTCCAATTAGTGTCACCAGAGAGACAAATAGAAATTCTACACAGCGCACTTAGGGAAGAGAGCAGAAAAAAAACAAGACGAGGGGAGGTGGAGGAGAACGGAGAGAGAGAGATAAGACTCTTCTTTGCTGGGAAAAAAGAAATGGAGAGATAGAGAGAGACAGAGGAGGCAGTAGAAAAGTGAAAGATGTGGGGCGGGTGTTTCTTTTTCCTCTGGGGTGAGCAGATTAAACGATTGTGACAGCAATTTGGGCAAAACAACATTCGCAGGCCGAGACGGACAGACAAGCGGGGCCGAGGCCCGTCTCAGAAAAAGACTCATTCATTACGGCGGCCATTGGAAGCAAGCAAGTGGAGGCAGACCGGGCTTCAGGTCGGCAGGATCAATTAACTGCAGCCCGCTTTGTATGCCGGCGCTGTGCGTGAACCTCGCCAGTCCTTCTCCAAGTCCGCCAATTTTTTTTTTTTTAAAAGATGCAAAGCCTTTTTATCAAGTGTGCTCCCGACGGTTCAGAGGCCGAGGCGCTCCTCCGACTGCAGCTCTTCACAGCACCTGCATCAAACAACACGGGCGAAAGTGACTCAGCAGCTTGACTTAAAGTGGTGTGAGAGGACTTTGTGTGAGTAAGGCCGCCGTGTTTATAATGATGCACTTTCCTGCATCTTTTTGTACTTTCTGTGCGGAATGTAATCCAAATATTGATCGTAGGGCAAGTCTTAGAAGCCTGAGAATTCTTGAGAGATGACTACTATATGCACACATGAGTCATTGTAAAACATGGTTTTCTTTACATTATTTTTCTTTTTTTCAGACCTTATTTGCATCACACAACTAAAGTTTGTCACAACTCCTAAACCAGCCTCTCCCGGAAATGCATTACATTTCATTTCACAGGGATAGTCTGGCCTCATTATGGCCTGAAACCCTCAGAAGGCCCAGCCAATCAGCCTCGCCGCTCAGATTTCTGTGATTGACACATCACAATGGCCAATCAGGGACCGACTAGTGCAAAGCCCCGGATGATGTCACTACACTGCGCGACTCTTATAGATGGCGGAGCTATCTAACAGTAGCAGCCTAGAAACAGCAACTAGGGAAGTTCTTACTGACATACCATCCATTACAGCAATTAAAGAGCAAGAGTCGGCGCTTGTTGAGTTTCTTGAAGGAAAAGACGTTTTCGCTGTTCTTCCGACTGGATTCAGCAAAAGTTTGATACACCAACCTGCTGATTGGCTGAATGGGGTTGTCTGTCAACGCTACTACTCCCACCCAGCTCCCGCCCACCCCATACGCTTACAGGGGGAATGAGGCCAGACTCTCCCTGTGAAATGAAAGACATTTCCAGGAGAGGCTACACAAATGGAGGGGGAATGAGGCACATGACTACTCCAATAAGCCCTGTACACAGAAATCCTGAAAACATAGACATTTCAGGAAAGTGAAAAAGCATTTCATGGTTGTTGATTAACAGGTGTCATTTAGTCAGTATAAAAATGAGCTGTGGGTTTTCTTTGACACTGAACAACGTCACACTGAACAACGTCATGCGGTTCAAAGTGGCTGGAAAAACAAAGAGCAAACATGGAGCAGCGTGTCAAGTCAGCTGTTTTGGGGATTTTTTTGGCTAACGCTAACAAATGCTAAGCGCTTATCACTTTTTATAAGAGTTGAGAGGACTGTCAAACCAGAGCAGAATGATTTGGGGGCAGGATGTGACAATTGACGTGGTGATTTATGATTGGTTTGGATTTATTTCGAAAAAAATCTCAGAGATAACCCCGCCCAATTCAACGCAAATTTCAAAAATGTACAAAAATGAAAAGTGAAATATTTTGAATTTGGATGGAAACTGATTTCTATTTATTTTTATATGTTTAATATTATGTATCCTACATACAGTAAGACCCTGAATTACATAGTTAGAAGGCTTTTGTGGATTTGGGTTTCCAGGGCCTTTAAGGCTGAAAGGAGCTCTTAGGACGTTGATTTCTTTTGACTAGAGAGTCACTTAGTTAGAAGTAGTGCAGAGGACTCATTAAGACCAAATCAAAGAATGGTTAAAGGGCTGCTGTCATTCCACATCACAATGTTTTGGAAGCCATGAACGCCAAATGACTCAAATCGTGCCATGATGATTTTTTATGGAGTTTGCGAGGGATTTAATAACGTCTGCTGCCGACCGAAACAACTCAATTAGTAGCAGAAATGAACTGGCAACGCAGCAGAGCGACTTGGCAACGTGCGAAATGCAACGCTGCGATGCCGACGACTTGGAGATCTCCCAGCTGTTGGGTCCGGTCGAGTCCTGCCGGTGTCTGCAATATTTAAAAGGTACATTTTGTACAGCACAGTGAGTTTGTACTGTAACACGGCAAAGGCCGAGTAGTGTGGAGAAGGAGAGTGTGCTGGCATATGGCTATTTCCTGGAAGAAATGCATGAAGGCATACAAAATTGAAGTAAAGAAGTAGTACTAAGCACATAGTTTATCTTGATGAATTAAAAAAGAGGAATTACTGTGTTTATGTAATTAAGCACACTCTCAGATACTTAAAAGTTCCAGTCTAATAATGTGCATGGCTGCTTTTTAACAATGGTAAATGCATTATTCCAGAGGCTGTGTGCTGTGCAGAGCAGTGTGGAGTGTAGACGAGGATGAGTGGAGAAAATAGAGAAGGGAGCGGGAGATTTGGTGAAGCTGCTGAGCATCCTTCCCCTGCCTCCTCTGATCCCATCATCATACCATGCATTAGTCAAGCCTCGTGGCCCCCCTAACGTCTGCAGAGAATATGTGAGCGAAAAAGGAATCCATCAAGAGTAATGGTATTGCTGTATGCCCTCAGGGCAGCCATCTTTAATCCTTACCCATCATGCCTCAGCCATAAACTATGCAATCACGGCCCAGTTTGCTGGCAACAGGCGGGTCCCACTCAGCGGGCGTGTGGTCTTCATGCTCTATTTAAGAAAGAGTCAGGGGTTTTACTTTAGATCTGCTCCCTTCCCTCACTCTCCTTTTTCTTCTACTTTTTTTTTTCTACCTTAACCAGATGTGTCAGGTCCCCAGCTTCTCCTCCATTCTCTCTCTCACTCTCCTCCTCCTCTTCCTCCTCCCCCCTTTTCCAGCTGGTCCCTCACATCGCCTGCCATCTCTCTCTCTGCCTCCCTTTAGCTATGTTTTCATTCACTCCGTTGAGTACTTGCAGTCTCCTGCTCGCTGGGTTTTGTGGGTAAAAAAATCTGAATAAAGTGTAGCGCAGCAGCACGTAGACAAACACAATGCTTCCTCCTAAATTACAAGCTGCTGCTGCTGTGAGAGACAAACCACCAGTTGAGCATAATCTGTGGTGAAATACTTCAATAGAGGTAATGACTTTAATAAAACAGGAATCCGATGAAGTTATAGCAGACTACCACTACAAACTTTTTTCAGATACTTGGTAATCTTTGATTTTGTCTTTGGAGTCACAATTGCAATAACATTGTCTAATATATACAGTACTAGTTCTTTAAATAGGAGATTGCAATAAAATTTGCTGATAATGATGTGTTTTATTTATTTTGAATCTCTGTGTTGCACATGTTAAATAACTAGCTACTTTGTAATACTGGCTAATTAATGTGCACTGTTCCTGTGAAAATAAAGAAATAAAAGTCAAGTCAAGGATAAAAAAAGAACATGAAAAAAAAGATAGTTAATGTAGCTTTACACCCACAGTCTGAAACTTCTGTCTCTCAATCAAAAAAAAAAGAGGAAAAAAAGTTGTTGTGTTTTCTCTTAAAATGTTGTTGTGTTTTCAAATGTTGTTGTGTTTTCAAAACATTTAGTTTCTTAATGTTGTTGTGTTTTCCAAGAAATGTCATGGGATCATGGGAGTTGCTGTCTGGACAGGACGTCTCCAGCAGCTGCAGTCTCCACTAGCTGTTTTCCTAGGTAACTCTGTGTGTATGGCTAGATGAAACTAGATGTACTGGGTCAAATCAGTACAACACTGACACGTGAGACATGGTTGACAGCAGGGCCGTACCGTGGCATAAGCAGTATAGGCAAATGCTAAAGAAAAAAAAGTGTAACTTTCACTATTTTTATAACTAGTTGCTACTATTATTTCTTATATACAAAAAACTAATCACACGTTAATTTAAATGCAAAGCAAAACCTATTAAAAAGTACTATTATAATATGTTACAACATTACTAAGCACCACAGTGACAACACGTAGGCCACATTATAGACTAAATATTGTTGTGTCTTTTTTGTCTGTTTAGTAAATGTGTTGTTCGGAGAGAAAACAAGCTAATATCTCATTTAGGGCTACACATATCTCATGAAGTTTGAAATGTAATATGAAGTCAATATTCAGCTTCTTTTGTTTTACATTTGAGACATTTGGTGAAAATAAAATGTCAGATAACATTATGCTAAAAAAGCAATTCCACAAAATGTAATTTTAACTTGTTTTCTACACTTATCTATTAGTTCATTTATATTTAATATATATTTATTTATATGTTTATGGGGGTGGGGTGGGGTGGGGGTGGGGGTGGGGTTAATCTCGCCTAGGGCACCATAACAGCTAGAGCCGGCCCTGGTTGACAGGATCAGTTACCAGGATTACCACAGATTTCTGTAGTGTGTCAATTGATGGAGATGTTTGGGAAGGTGAAAGAACACAATTCAATATACAGTATTTATAATGGTCAGTCATTTTCCACTGTTCAATTTAAATCAAATTAACATGAAGACAGTACACAGTGATACAGAAAAACACTATAAAAAGATGAAAATACCTGTACATTATATTATATTATGTCCATAAAGTGTCAATATTACATCAAAACCAGCCAAAGCACTACAAGGACATTTCAAAATGGGTAATAGAAGTAGGAAGTCTGATAATGCACAATAGGTTTTATTATTAATGTGCTCAAAGCACATCATGAGAGCGGATGCTTCTTATATTGTTGCTCATGCAGGAATATAATAACATGTTTTTCCACCCTCACTGTCACCACAGGTACAAGCAGAGTAAATTAATTTCTGCCTTGTTCCCGTTCATACATTCTTTTATCACAACCTCCCTCTAACGTGCAGCATTTAATGAATATATGAATGTACTCTGAAACCAGCACTGGTGTGCACAGCTGAATCTCTGCACTCAGCAGACAGCCTATCTCCACTGTATGTCTAATTCATTGCCCCCATTCTGTCAAGCAAGCTCGCCTTCTTTAAAATGGACATTTATTACATGCTGTTTTGTTTTCAGTTAGTGTTAATCACATTCAATTAGAGTCAGGTCTTCTTTCATCCTCTCCGGACCGCGGCTCCCGTACGGTTACGCGCGCCGTGACAGCGTGCGAGACAGAGCGGAGGGGCTGCGTGGCGAGAGGGCAGCCCCAAAGCGACGCCATGACAGCAGCACTTAATTACAGTTCACAACAGGAAAACATGAAACAGGACAAACACGCAGCTTGAAGACATTTGATTTTATTTATCTTATCTTGTTGTTGTTGTTTTTTTCAGTCTTACAGTTCCTCTTCACTTATATTTACTCCAACCTCTTTTATTGCTTGATGCACATATTAACAGGAAGAGACAGTTAGAGTTAGATGTGGACTTGGGAATGAGCCATTGGTGTTTATAGCCCACTGTTTGTTTGTTTTTTCCTTTTCCTATTTCATTTCAAAGGCTATACCATGATTTATAATAAAGTCCAACTTATATTAAATGTTCTTTTAGAGTTTAATATAAAAGCAAATTAAAGTTCAGAAAAAGCTACATTTTGCTACATGTTTTTGGTGTCTGTGTACTAACAGATGAAGGTTGAAACTAAAGTTCTCAAAATTAAAACCCAACCCACCCAACCTGCCAGTGTTGAAGCTGACTCACAGAAGAAAAAGAAAAATGCATAATAGTGATGAGTGAGTGATAATAGTAATGATGACATGATGGTAAAATTAAAGGACAATTCCAGGCAAATGACATGATGTCTAAAAGAAGGAAATTTTCAAATCGGTTCTACTTGTGTCTGTCCAACCAGCAATGAATGGAGTGGATGAGTTAGGCTGTTTACATCCCTCAAAGCCGCAATTTTTTTCCACAGACAGCGTCGGATGGCTACTCAAACATGTACCGAGCAGTTTATTTACTTCAAGCAAGCCGACATGCTTGTAAAACTAGATCTAAATTCAAAGTCTCCCGGAATCTCGCGCGAGACCCAGTCGCCGTGCTCGGTGCATTTAGGGGCAGTCAGAAAGCTACCGTTTGTGTCATAAACACAGAAATATTGACTCTTCACTTGCTTCAAGTAAAAAAAACTTGTCGGCACATGTTTGAGTCGCCACCTGACGCTGTCTGTTGAAAAAAATTTACACTTGAAGCAAGTAAAGAGTTGATATTCCTGTGTTTATGACACAAACGGTAGCTCCAACTGCACCTGAATGCACCGAGCAGGGTCTTGTGATTAGATCTAGTTTTACAAGCATGTCGGCTTGCTTGAAGTAAATAAACTTATCGGTACATGTTTGAGTAGCCATCCGACGCTATCTGTGGAAAAAAATTGCCGATTTGAGGGATGTAAACAGCCAAACTAGCGGAACTTGCATCCACTCCCATTCATAGCTGCCGTAGCGATGCAGGGACAGACGCAGCTACCGCAAAACAGGAGCGATTAAACTGAAAATCTTCACATTCCTTCTTTTAGACCTAAAATGATAGTAACATACACCCCCGAGTTGAATTTGCCTGGAATTGTCCTTTAAGGTTCTACTCTACCAACCATAATGGAGTGATGAAACTTGAATAAAGTACCAAATTCTCCTGTTCATCACCAAAAAGAACAGCGTTGATTCAGTGGCATTTCACAATTAACAACACAGTACAGCCAGCATGTACTGTATGTGTGATATACTGCATAAAAATAGTAATTTGTATACATTTTCAGCCCAAATCCGGCGCTGCCCAGCCCATTGAGAACTCCACATACATTTCCAAACAATGTCCCTGACTACTTTACACAGGTCTCTAAGTTCCAACAATAGTGTGTGTCCAGCTCATTGCTGAGCCAGGAGCTGATTTTAAACCATGCAGACCCACTCCTACTGTGGAAACTGTCGACTGTTTTAAGTGTCTAGGAACATTTATGGACAACAAACTGAGTTTCAGTGATAATTCTGAGAGTTATGCTGCGTTCATATGGAGTCCGGTAAACTGCAGACGGAAAATGGCAAATGCCGCCGGATGGAATGGTAAAAACAAAAAAAAACTGTTGGACGGCACAACGGCAAGACGCATCTCGCATCGCGAGTATCTTTGGTTCGGTTGAGTTTACCGTCGCGGCAGACTTTTTTTTTTTGCCATTCTCCTCCAATAGAGATGGGATTTATGGCTCTTTGACGGGATCCGCATCTTTGCGATCCGTTCCTTTCAAAGAGCCGTTCAAAAAACTGGCTCTTTTGGCTCTTTTTAAAAATATTTCTGCAGTTTTCTGGATGTCATTTGGATTTATTATTTACTATAAATAGTCCATAAGGTGGCTCAGCTAATTTGCATAACTAATTGGGCTCGCGCTGCTCACGTTATCGGAGCAAGAGCAGTGCACTTTTTTTCTTTTTTGTGGGGGTAGGTGGTTGCACTCACGTGAAGACAGCATGCACAACTCATTGTCACTGAATGACCTGCTCCTCCTCCCATTGTACCTGTAGCCTACTGGTCGAGAGCAAAAGAGTAGCTTTTGACACAAACTGGCTCACACACACACACACAAAAGAACGGCTCCCAGCTGTGACTCGGTTCTCATCGTTCATGTTAATGAACCGTTCAAAAGAATCGGTTCGTTCGTGAACGTCACAACACTATCCTCCAAGTTTTACCGTCGTTCTCTCGTCCACTAACATGGAGTCTGGCATGCCGTCTGCCGTTTACCGGACTCCATGTGAACGCAGCTTCTAGAAAAAAGCCAGTAAGAGAATGTTTTTAATTAGAAAACTTTTTTTTTCAAGTGTCCTGTGTAAAGGTACAGACTGTAATGGCTTGAGGGAGCTTCTTCAGCTGACGCATCAATCTTCACCCAGACTCAACGATGAACTGGTGATCAAATGTCAAAGGTCACGTACATACATTTTGCTTCTAGCCTACACATGACAGCGTGACAGCGTCATTGACGTTCTGTAAATGTGAGACCTACGCAGCATTTGCTCACCAGGGTATAATATCAAGTTGACATTCAACAACTGCAACGCTCTGCCTGTCACTGCCTCTTCTCTTTTCCCATCTATTTGTGATACTCGACACTCACATATGCAGATATGATGGGGCACAAAAAAAAAGAAAGACAGAAATTTCTTGTTAAATTTTCAAATACCACCAATCGGAACAACAGGATGTTTTGTCAGTGTGTTAAAGGCTTTAGGTTGTGTGTGGGGCCCCTTTTTCTTCAACAGCACCGTCTTCCCTTGTAAGCTACAGTCAGAACAAGAGATAGAGAACACAGTGTCTCGTGTCTCTGCTGACTCAGCTGTCAATCACCCTCATACTCTCAGGAGAAGCAGTATTTTTGATGTATCTGCAAAGACGTTTTTTCTTTTCTTTTCTTTTTTTTGAACTTGTGCTACAGGGCTATAAACAAACAACAAATACATATTGAACTGAAATGAATTTAAATTTTAAACCTGGCATACTAGTTATTGGTCTGTTGTATGATGACATCCATCTTTGCATTTTGATTTCACTCAGAAGTTTAAAGTTTAAAGAAGACTGATTTCTTTTTTTTTCTTCAGGCTCACTTTAGAAAAAATAAAATGTGCACAAAGAGAATAGTTTTATAAAAGCAGCTGTGTCATCTCATCTACAGTAAACCACTGTCTCCAGTGAGGCAGAGTCAGTGTGTTCTGGAGGAGCAATAATAGCATCATACCTGCTTACCTATTCACCAGACTTCAGAGACCTCGCATAACCTGGCCCCTCCATATATTTCTTTCTTTTTTCAAATCCTTTACAAAACACATGTGACTGTATCCCAGTCACAGTTCAGTTTGTTTCATCGATCTGTTATGTGTATTTAGCCCATGCGGCGGCACGACACAAGGTCGAGGTTGGTTTGTCAAGCGATATGTCAGCCAGCCACTTTGTCCCAGAATAGAATTTGGCTCGCTTACATTCAAAGGTGGAAAAATTACATTTGTCTGAGCTGAGGAGTCATTGGTGAAGCACGGGCCTCGGCAGCAGACCTTGGCAAACCTTGTAGGAAAAAGTCATGGTCCCCAGGTGGTGACGCCCATTGAGCATCCCTGACTTTTTCACCACAAAGTGAAACTATTACTGTACATTTGATAGTTATTCAACATTACAACAATCGTGCAAAAGAAAAAAAGGGAAAAATCCAAGGCACTCTTCTTAAGTAATATAAAAAGCCTTTATTGTGAGATGGCTACATAGAATAAAACATCTGAGTGGGTTACAGCCCACGCGTTTCGGCAGAAGCCTTCTTCTTACAACAATCCTAATGGAATACTAACTTTTCATTTGTTTTAAAAGGATACACCAACATTTTTTTTTGTTTTCTTTTAACGTGTCTTGCCTCACTCCCGAGTCCACGGAGGATTCAAGCAAGGACGGTTTATTTTGGTTCAAGCTAGCTACATTGAGGGTAGGTTAGCTTCCTATTTCAAAGTAAAAGGACTTCTGTATGTAAAGGGCAACGTGTGTTTTATTTTGTGAAAGTAACCCCAAGTACGTTGGTCACAACGACTAGCTTGATTAGCGCCAAATTTGTCCGAACAAAATTGTGAACAGTGGCATTTAGACAAATTAACGACACACTACTTTATCGCCTAAAAAATGTTGATAAAGTGATATATTTACAGAGTTTAGTGCTAAAATGAAATCAGCTTCTGACTGCTGATTTCGGCTTGGGTACGAGGCAGGCTAACACTACCCATACACTTCCAGTGTTTGAGCTAAGCTAATTATGGACGATACAACTCTATGTCCCTTGTTACTGCACGCACAGTCAAAAGGATGGTGTCTATCTGCATGTCATGGACTCAGGAGTGAGACAAGACACACACAAAAAAATGTTGGCGTATCACTTTAAGATATCCAATAAAATAACTCATCATCCACTGGATGGACTGACACTATGCTGTAGTTCCTGGATGATATACCTTTTTGAATTTTGACAACCACACTATTTACATGTGAGAATACTATTTGTTAGAGTATCACAACATTTCATTTTATATTCCCTTTAGGATAAATATAATAACATGTTGACCACATGACTCTACATTTGGTGATATACGCAGACAAATACTTTGGAAGGACCTGCCTCAGGCGATAAGGAGGCCTGTGGACTCAGTGACATCTTTCAGATTACTTTTTAAAACCCACTTTCACATACTTGCTTTCGTGTGATGTCATACTCTCTTTTTTTTTATTTTCCTATCATTTTAATTACCCATCTTATACCCTTACCCCCTTAGTTGGTTTTAGAATCACTGTCACTACCCCTCCACTATCGCCTTATTTTATCTCACAGTTTTGCTCAGACATTCTTTGTATTATTTTTACACCTTCTTCTGCTTTAACTTGTCCCACATTTTCTCATCTTAACGTATCCCATCTTATTCCATCTTATTTTTAAATGCATCCTGCATTTTAATTTGAGTCCTCCTGGTCTCAGTCTGTTGTTGGGGTCTTGTATTGCCTGTATTGCTGTAATGCTTGAGCTTTCCATCTCCTGTAGTTTGTGATATTTATGTGACTCGTCTTCTGTGTCAAGCACTTTGTAAACTTGTGTTTTTAAAGTTAGTTAGTAGTATTACTAATGAAAGTTTATGCTTAATATCTTCAAAACTGACATCATCATCAGTCTTTGGCGCCTTTTTGATTTTTCTAAAATGCTAAACACACGTAGCCTGCTGGAAATACTCACAAACATAACTTAACACATCACACCTAAAGTTAGTTAATAAATCCACCCGCATGCTGCTCCTTCATCTTTCATGTCACCTATTTGAGCAAAATAAAGGTGGGGGCTACAGTGCGCCTTTCCTACTAATGATGCTGTGAGTGTCACTGTGGCAACAGGTCTGGAATCTGAAGAGTCTGAACCCGTCATTTTTTTTCTAACCTTTTGATATGACATGAGTCTTGAAATACAGCCCCTACATCACCACAATAATAAACATGTAAGCAGTGGCGGGCCTACCTTTGGCACCATGGTTACAATTATGGTAATGGTTTGGCTAGGTTTATGATGGTGTTTTGGATTAAAATAAGTGGGCTAAACAGCATGCAATTTGTCTTGTTTTCATTAATATTTGTTGCCATGGTTGCAACCATGACATTAATGTTGTGAGTGGTCATGGAAAGTGGATCCAACATAAACTGCTATTATAAATGGGTATTATCCATCCACCACAACCTCGTCCTGATGTGGACTGATGTGGTCTCTTTACACCATGTCCCTTTGCTCTTTACACAATTATTATAACCACCAGATGTCACTTAGCAACAAAACAAACTATAGGTCCTAATAACCTGCTGCACAGCTGACCTATGGGCTTGTTATTTTACAGGAGGACACTAAGCTAAGGTTGTACTGGTGGTAAATTTATAATTGCAATCTCAGAGTTTGGTATTGAAATGATGAACCACATAATTGAATATTCTGTTATTTCAGGTGGAAGGTTTGCTTGCTGTAGCCACTGCAAGCATTGGTACAGTATATTGGCCTGACATGCAGCATTAAATTGCAAACATATCCAAATGGTCGGTTAGAACTAATCAGCATTTATTCATTTTGATGAGGTAAACACATGTGACCTCCTATAAAGTGTGAGTTCCAAAGTCATTTCCTCAACAACTAATTAGCTGCAGGTCACTTCTTCCATATTTCCTTCCTTCCATCCATTCATCCATCGGTGCAGCTTTCCACTCCAACAGAGTTAAATTAACATTTTCTTCCGTATCCCGTGTCCTGTCATTTTGTATTTTTCATGTCCTCCTTTTTTTTTCCAGACCTACAATCAATCACCGGAGCCTTATTTCAGTGGATAAAGCCACATTTCACAATCACGGGGTGTTGTGTGGATTGACTGATCAAAGAGCTCACATTTCTAAGAACAGGCAACCTGTCCTTATAACCAGGCAGGAATATTTGTGATAAAAGGGGATGAAGTCCCTGTAGCTTAGTGATCAGTGGATTGCCAGATTTACGTCTTCCTTTGACTTAATTCTACATTGATTAGACACAGTTGGAGGAAGGACTGAGCCTGAACATTTCTGTTACGTCTCCTGAGGTTGAGAAATAACTTCAACTATGCAAATGTCAGATGTTGGTTAGTGAGCCTTCATCTCTGCTCCTGGAGAAGCTCACGGCTGTAGCACAGTGTTTTCTTACCTTTCTGCTGGAACAAGTTCAAGCTCTGATTGTGGCAATGTGCTTCATTGTGTATTCATGTTCTACAATTGATGGACCTGTCCATGGTTATCATGGTCTACAAACTTTAAAGGGATATTCCGGTGTAAGTTTAACCCATGGTCCAACACACCGTAACACCGAGCAAAACCCCCCCTCGAGAGATGAAGTCTGCTAACCGCTAGCTTAGCAACTTTAGCAATGACCGCACCATAACAAACAGCGCAGTATATGGATCCACTATCAACCGATCAAAAAGCCACTTACTGTCACAAATAATGCTCAGAACAGCACCAAACATCATCAACAGTACAAACAGGGTCCCAGCCCATAATACAAGGCATCAAACATCTGTTAGCTTAGCCTGGTTTCTATTGAAACGAGGCGAAAACA
Source organism: Decapterus maruadsi (assembly GCA_030347415.2). Lineage (NCBI taxonomy): Eukaryota > Metazoa > Chordata > Actinopteri > Carangiformes > Carangidae > Decapterus > Decapterus maruadsi. The sequence continues at coordinate 29,797,815 of CM064903.1, forward strand.
ACTGACCCACTGTCCTCCAGTTATATGCTATAACTTTCCGTGTCCAGCATAGACTCAAGCCACTCACAATGTAATGGTTTAAATATGCTGTTAAAACTAAAACAAGGGTCAAAAACTCACATGGTTTTACTAAAAACAGTAAAAAGGAAGAATGGTATTATGTAAGGGATAATGTATAGTTCGGAGGTTGTTATGGAGAAATAAACCCCGACAGGAAGTATGGAACGGTGATTAATGTCGGTTGTTATGTTCTCCATAACAATCACCAACTAGAATTTTCCTGATTGAGAATCAGGATCGAGTAAAATGATTAATTTGAAAATAATTTAAATTCATTAAAGTACATGATTAAAAACGATTTTTAATTGCATCATTTAAGAAAATGGATTAAGGTTAAATTCCAGATGATATCCTCCTCCCGGTCCATTATCTACTGCTTTGGTCTTTGAGAAGCCTTTGACAACAATCAGTGGATTGATTGATTACCATACAAGTAATTATCTATTTTATTTTGTGTAGAAAAGTATCTGTCATAGCCTAAACAAGAGATTATAACTCTCACCGTTTTGCCTTATAAGTTGCGTTTGTGTGGCACCTCGAGTGTTCGCGGTGCCACCGAGACGACAGGAGAGCTGAGACCGGGTCAGAGGCTCTGATCAGCAGCCACGATGTGGAAGGAGATACACTGTGTCTCCTTGTAACAAGTTACAAGCCCTTTATCTAACATCACTATTAGTCCGAAGCTGTTTAATTACCATAAACAACGAAACATAAGGTAAAGTTTCTCTTTGCTGTATGCTGATATAACGAGTGATTGCTCCTCCAGTCGACCGTTGCTTCGGAGTCCCTAGCAATGGTGATTATTGTCCGCTCAGCGGTGTATATCGAAAAATAATCACCGCAGAATTTTGGTGATTGACCAATCAGGATCGAGTATTCAAGTGAGCCGTGTTCTAAAATGATTTAATTCATTAAAGTACATGATTAAAAACACATCAGTAATGATGAAGGTTTAAGAAAAGTGGATTAAGGTTAAATTCCAGATGATATGTTGATCGAGTGATCCATTATCTACTGCTTTGGTCTGTGAGACAGGCGAGCATAGAGTGACAAGTTAAAAGGGTGTGAAACACAAGTAATTATCTATTTTATTTTAGAAAAGCTCTCTTAATATTATTTATGTTGTCTCTCAAGTGTTTCGTCTTATAAGTTCACCTCGAGTGTTCGGGGTTTGATTGCTTTTGCCTGAGCTGAGACGGTAGAGGGGAAGGACGGTGTTTCGCTCGTCCATTATTACACTGGACGTGACTCACGATACACTGTGTCTGTGTGTATTCATTATTATTCCCCTTTACAGGTAAGAAAAGTAAACAAAAGCAGCTGTAATATGTGTTTATATGTTTTATGTGTCACGAAATGTGAGTAGAGAGTATACAAACGGAGTTTGAAGTCACTTTTGAGAGCTATTTAGTTATGTTTATGTCAATGCTAATTCCACCGTAGTTTCTTGCTAGCTGCGTCGTGCCGTGCAGACGGCGTTGGTTTAAAGGTGTAGTTATGTTGTTTATTTACAACGTCAGACATTTAATGTGAATATGTTAATGATAAACGTGTAGCACCGTTATTCTTTTCTGTTTATGAGTGAATGAATGATAGTAACTTCCATTTTGCAGAATGTAGGTTTGGTTGTGAATATTCCACATGATAAAATGTGAGATACTTTCGTTTATATTTGTACAGAAGCAGATGTAAAAGTGAGTGAATATTATCACACAAGTTGCTGTGTGTTGAAGGTGCAGTTGGTCAATTCTGATTTAATACACTGTGGAGATATATTTTGTATTTCCAACGCAATGCTTTGTTTCTTTTGCTGAACTGTATGTTGGCAGAGCAGGTGCTTAAACAGTTTTGGTTTATTAACAATGTACGGTGCTGTGAGGAAGGTTGTGAACTATTGAAAATGCATTATTACACTGGACGTGACTGACGATACACCGTGTCTGTGTGTATTCATTATTATTCCCCTTTACAGGGGTGTAACAACAACACATGTCCGTGGCCGACTGGCAGCACAATCATCTGGTTTCAGCGGCCACTGACAGGCACTGACCACACACTGACCACCTGATTCCCCCAGGTCCAGCACATAGACTCCACTGGCTCTTTCCCTCTTTCACTTTTCTCCTCCATTTCCTTCAGCTTGTCTTCAGTAAACTCAATCTCAAACTGAAAGAGGCGCCCATCGAAATGAAACCAGTCATTGTTCTTACTGCATAAACTCAGCCGTAAAGTCACAATTTTATAAGGTAAGGTAAGCCACTCCAAGAATTAAAAAAGGTCAAATGACCATTTTAAAAAGTTAGTCTCCAAACCCAGACAGAAGTGAATATTGTACTCTATGGACACCGACATGATGCCAAATGAATATTAATGTTGCTCCGAGTGTGGATGAGTGAGGAAGCTTTGATGCTTTTGTACTTACTGAAAGTCAGAAAGTAAAAGTCACCTGGGTTACAAGGTGATGTACAACCGTGGTCAAAGGTTTTGAGATGGACACAAATATTAATTACCACCGTCAGCTGCTTCAGTTTTTGCGACGGCCATTTGCATATACTTCAGAATGTTATGAAGAGTGATCAGATGAATTACAGTTCATTGCAAAGTTCCTCTTGGCCATCTCAATGAACTCAGGAAGAGAGGTTCAGTTGTTGTTGTTGTTGTTGTTGTGAAGAAGGCTTCAGGGAGCCTAAGAAAGTCCAGTAAGCACCAGGAATATCTCCTGGTGTAGATCCAGATGTGGGATCGCGGCTCCACCAGTGTAGAGCTTCATGCTGAGGAATGGCAGCAGGCAGTGAGTGCATCTGTATGCATAGTGAGGAGAAGGATTTTGGAGGATGGCTGGGTGTCAAGAAGAGCAGCAATGAAGCCACTTGTCTCCAGGGAAAGCAGACTGATGTTCTGCAGAAGGTCCAGGGACTGGACTGCTGAGGACTGGAGTACAGTTTCCTGATCAGTCCCCTTTCCCATTGTTAGGGGCATCCAGCATTCCCATCAGCCCTGTGTCATAGCAACAGTAAGTCATCCCGACACCATTCATGTGTGAGGAGTGGGTTCACTCACTGCCATGAATAAAGAACGGTACCAAAACATCATCTGAGAACAACTTCTCCCAACCGTCCAAGATTCTTGTTAAACTTGACATTATTATCATGAAAGCCTTATTGTTATGAAATTGTTGTAGTATTACCAGGGCCGTTGCTAGGAATTCTGGGGCCAAAAATACCAAAGTGGGCCCCAACCCCCTGACTTTTCCACTTTTTTATACGTATGTAGAGTATTATAATTTTTTTATTTAGACTATACTTTGTCTATGGATGTTCTCATTCATCCAGGTCATCGTTCTTTTCTGGGCAAATTGAATTGGAGGCAACTGGACTTGTATTTCTAAAAACAATGGAGCAGCAACCTATATAAGAACCAATACTTGTGTAAGTTTCAAAACCTTTATTGTAGCTACAATAAAAAATGTAAACACATCAGATGATATAAGAACACTAAACGGTGCACAGGAGCCAATATGTTATTTAGGAGCATAAAATGCATCTGCAAAATATTTTCAGCAGCCTCTTAAACCTGTCAAATGAGATGTTTGGGTTTTTTTTTACAACATGATTCCAGAGGGTGGGGGCCAACCAGAAGCCACTGGTCTATAGACCTCAGAGATGTGTAATGCCTTGTAGGTGATTAAAATAAGGGATTTGCATGCGAGGTACGGTGTGTTTGTTCTCTTTATGCTAAAATATGAATTAGCACCATCCCATCATCATACACAGACTACATGAGCAGATGAAGTGTTCTCACAGATCTGATCCTGGCAGCTGAAAGCAGGATATGAAATTGAATCAGTTATTTTTTAGCAACTGAAAGAACTTGCTTAGGGTTAAGATTGGGGTCTTGGTTGAACAGTGAGAATAGTCTGGACATGATTTCTCCTACATTCTTTAAATAAATAAAAATATATATATATCTACCTTGAACCTAAACCAAGAGCTTTAGTAGACTAAACTGTAGCAGATGTGAACCTCTGCTTATAGTCAATGTCCTTTGATCGTCTGCCATCCACCTCCAGCATCCCAACAATTCCCTTGCTGTAAGAGTGCAGCTCTTTGTGAACTGTAAGAAACGCTCAACTGAACAAAATCCAGGAAGCATTTATATTTCCTCCCTGAAAGTATTTGGCAAAAAAAAAAAGGTTTATTAATACAGCATTACAAACAAGTACAAGTATATACAAATCATTTCAAATGAGCCATAGCTCCTTTAGACCTGGTCCCTAGTAAAATGTCCAATGCTTACATTTAACATGACAGCTGCTCCCTGGCTCTAAACCTCAAAGGGAACATAAAATCAGAAGTTTATATTCAGTTGCAAATTATTGTTATTTCAGCTCACAATCAATTAGATTTAGTGTTACTTGTCAACTAAGATGTATGAGTTTCGAATTACTCCATTTTGAAAGGACATAATTTGCTTTTTTATTTATTTATTTATGTTTAGTTTTAGTTGTTTTTTTTTTAGTTCTGCTTTGAAGAATTATGTATTTTGGAAATAGAAACAGCTGACATGGCCTTGAGTTAACTACTACTACTCATAATTGATGTTTTTAACAATTTAGCAGGTATCTGTGGTGTTTTTCTTACCACTAGAACAAATTTTCATGTTGCAGACCTCACGTACCAATGTGTAAAGTTTTGCACAAGTCTTGCTTTTCTTTTTGTAGATTCCTCTTATCGGGTGTGTGACAACACATGTGCTACACATGTGAGCCCAAACCAGTTTCAAACTGATAGATAGAAATACAGCTATGTAATACACTGACACATAGAAATGAAGCAATACATACAAAAAAGATGTAATAAATGCAAATACTAAATGAGAAAAAGTGAGCCAATAAATAAATGTACGTATTATAGTAACCGATAAATGAGTGAGGAAATTTTCATTTTCAATATTAAAATGCCATTTTCATTTATTACTGTGGAATTTCATATTTCCACATTCCATTGATCCAAACCTTTATTTTTGAATGTCACATTCATAACTATTATTACTATCCACTGGAATGCCAGCGGGCTTAGTTGGACAGTTGGAATATAGCGGGCTCATAATTCCAGAGACAACGTACCATTTTCGAATAATTCAGCCTCTGGTTTGTGGCTTGTGGAGACGTGGTTCTTCACTTTTCCAAGTTAAAGAAGTTGTTGCTATACCAGGAATTGTGTTCGTTTCTCTGGCTCCTCTGTTTAGTGCCTGCATTCTATTTCTATTACTTTAACATTAGACTTGGCACAGACACTTGGCAGCTGCTTCTTTGACTCCACTAAGTAAAATCTCTCCCATTGTTCTTTCTTCCCTTCTTCTTAGCTGTTAGTTCACTTTTTGTTCAGCCCCGAGTCTCAGTGTATAATTTCAGACTCTGTCCGTGACAAGTGAGTGGAGCTGCCGACTCGTTTCCCCGTTTGGCTTCCCACTCAACATCCACGGTTTTGCGTAACAAAGTTGAAGTCTTAATTGCGATGTTTACAACTCAGAGGCATATTTCAGCGTGACAGCTGTACCTCCCGATTGCCTGTCAAAGCGTAAAGACTGTCTCACAACATTTGCTTGATGTATGGAGCGTAGATAAAACACATGCTTCAACAAAAGAGCTGGACTATCTTCACTTTGTTATTCCAATATCCTCTTCATTTCTTTTATACCGTCGGGATGATAGGATCATTAGTCATTTGCCAGAGAATGATTGCTCTTGCCTGACATCATCTCGGAGCTGGTGTTTGAAGCAGAGAGTCTGGCTTTATCGGAATGAGAGGAGAGAGCCCGGCTGAAAAAATAACAAATGTTGGACCACTTTCCCCTCCCTCCTCCCTTCACTCCACTGGAGATAATCTTGTTTTTGACTTGAATGATAGGCAAGGATTTCACAGACACTCCATCTGTTTCTGATGGCTCTCCCCCTTTATGTCAAAATTGGATTTTTTAATCTAATCGCAGTTGTTCTAAACTAGCGATTTTGCTCGCTTCCCCTCCGCGGGCGCAGATCGCTTGCACCCCTATGCAAAATACTTCCTCTGATCCGCCAACAATACACAGCTTTCAATTATGATAATGGCAGAGTAAAGGAGCACAATACCAAATTGCACAAATGATATCATATAAGGCCTGTTTGGGGTTTTTTTGCAAATCCAACTTAAGCTGTATTGGGGGAACGTACAGTATACATACAACCAATGATAAAGCCTTAAAATGATCCCCCTCCACCACCACCCCTCCCCATCAGACTGCTGCTGGATGAAGTGTAAAAACAGGGAGGACTCTGGGATGGATTGGGCAACGGGATCAGGTGGGCTCGACAGGGCGAGCAGGTTTTGTGTCGACCAGGATTAGAGGAATGATCTGTGTCCCGGATGTTTCTTAATGCACTGTCTCATTATGTAAATCCCCATTCCGTATGAATGCCACAGATACTGTATTTGTCTGCCTAGCTATACACGTTGTCTCCCCATGAGCTTCGTGGATTGACCTCAATTTGTTCCACAACCCCCCACCACCCTCCCTTTTCTCTCTTTTTTTTATCCAATCTCCCTCTTTTCCCTTCTTTCTGCCTGATTCTACCATTTTTCTTTTTTTTCTGTCGGCGAACGTACGGCGGAGCGGTAGATGACAGCACACGTTTCCTGTTGCCGTGTTTACAGGATATAGCGGGGAGAGATCACACATTGTTCTAACTGTGAAATAGACGAGTTTAGACAGCAGAAGAAGAAGAAACGCAGCCTCCAGTCTGCGGAGACGAGTCTTCTCCCGCTCTGTCTCTCCTTCTCCGTCTTATCTCGCCTTCCCCTCCTCTCCGCCGTCCTGCTTCCTGCCTTCTCTCCACCTTTTAACACCTTTTTCTCGAACCCGGCTAATTGACAGACTGACCTGAGGAAAAGTAGTGTTACTCCTCCCTTTTGTCTCCGGATCAAACGATCTTGTCTCTCAGCTCCCCTCTCATTTTTTTTTTCCATTCCTCTCTTTCCCCCCGCTCTCTACCGAGCAGCCTGGCACCTCTCGCCGCTCTCTGTTCTTTTTCCGGCGGACTATAGGAAATGAATCACGGCCGTGAGCGTGGGCAGCCCGGTCATGATAGATGAGGAGGGCAGGGCCTGGGAGAGGCACCCCTCGCTTCTTGCGAGGTTGAACTTTAACAATGCGCTGCCTACCGCGGAGCTCGACCTCCAGCACCTCTTCTGTCAAGAGGCTTTCATCTCATCAGACGCTCCGGCGGCTCAGGTTCTCCGTACCTCTATCCTCTTCAGACTGATGGCCGAGGGGGAAGGCAGCAGCCACTCTCTCCTCACTTCAAGACAAATCTTTGCAAAATCTGTACCGTCAGCTCTCAGCCTGCACTTCTCTGCTGCTTCTTCTTCCTCTCCAGCCCCTCACCTCTCAGCAGGGATGATTAGAGCATGGTGCCTGTCGTAGCACTTGAAATTTCATCATCAGGAACAAGTTAGGAATCACCTAATTCGGTCTGCACCTGCCCAAATCTGTTGTTATTCCACGTTCAGCAACGTGGTGCTATTTTAAATAGTAATTATGAGGTATGAAAATGCATATTTTCATTTTCCTTACAATGTAAATAAATAAAAGTGCTTTACAATAGAGGTAAAATAAAAAATAAACATAGTGACTGTGGCCTGCCCTGAGCCCGTTTTGAACCCATGTGTCCCGTACCATGGGCGATGATGCTAATAATTTCGCCAATAGGTCAATGGCCACTTGGCAAATGGATTAGGCAAGGCAGTTTTATTTGTATAGCCCATTGTTACAAACAGTTTGTCTCAAAGGGCTTCACATAGCATCATAACAACATCCTGTGCCTTAGACCCTCACATCCACTGAGGAAAAATCCATAGAAAACCCTTTTAACAGGGAAAAATCAGAGATTAGCACGTCTTTTATGGGCGAGTGAGTTCAGTTTCAGTACCGCAAACCGCCACACGCTGTCACTTCTCCTTATTGGTACCTCGTGACTGACTATACTGTACCCACGGACCTCCGTTACACATCAAATCAACATTAGATAAAATATAGAAATAAAGAAACAAACAAAATGAATGGACAACAATAAAAAAAAAAGACAAACTAATAGCCAAGGAATAAAAGTGTGTTTTAAGATGTGTAAGTTCAGCCACGGGCCTGTCTCACATGAAGGGGTGGAGACTTCCATTTGGGGTCAGCTACAGAGACAGCACTGTCCCCTCTGACCCTGAGTCCAGTCTGAGGGAACCAGCAGGAACAGACTTTTGAGCTTTAAAAGGTGAGTTACTTTTTAGTATTTGTTTAATGATATCCTGGATACACACTCACAGATACACACACATATAAATATATACCTTCATGAGATAACAATCATAATCCAACAATTTGTTTCTGACATGGCATACATCCTTGGTGACATCTTTAAAAAACATTTTCGACTTGTAGGCTATTTTAGCTGTAACTTATTTTCCATTATGAAGACCTCATTCACCTTTTGTTGCCATTGTGTGGTATTAGAGGTTTGGAACTGCAACCATAAGGTCAACCTAGTTGATTTTGTCCATTATAACCAGGGTTCTGAATCGTTTTTAATCTTCAACTCCTTCCAATTTGTTAGTTAATCTAATTAAATTTTCAAATAAATAAAAAGCAAATAGGCTAATAGTGAAAGCATCCAAGTGGTTGAACACATTTAATAGACTCTATGTCATACTGCCCAAGAACTACCTGTCTTCCTCTGCCTATGCCTTGGAAGAAAAAAACAATAAAGGAAAAAGTTCTGCACAGTAGCTGAAGAGCAGGCCTCAAAGCCCTCTGTTGAATTTACCAACGCTGTCACTCAACGCAGCAGCTTTTTCCTGACATTGGTGAGGTAAAAAAAAAAAAGCAAAAGCAAAGTGCCACGGAACATTATCTTTATGACTGTGAAAACCAACATCTGCCAGTAGGAGTGAGGTAATTGCCAGTGCCACGGTGACAGACATTATTGGTTCACTCGTACAAAAGCAGAACAATGGCATTCTCTCTCTGAAGTGTCTGGAAGCCAGAGGAATGAATGAGTTGTCGTTGGGTGGACGAGTCAGTTGTCTGCACCTGGAGCGAACAGGTCTGAACGATGACAATATAATGTTTTGTCACTTTGTTGCTCTCAGAAAGCTGCTTTATTTGTGTGCTGTCACTCGAGCGCTCAACCCCATCCAAATGCGTCTTGGCAAGATGAAGCTCGGCTTAAAAATCCACCCTGCTGCTTCTCTGGCAAAGAGGAGACCCACAGATCATCACACACACACAGATGACAGATAGTCACGTCCACAGCCACATGTACCGATCAAGAAACTGGATCAATCTGCCTTTTGTCAAATTTACTAAAAAAACCTAGAACGTTTCCAGATGAATTAGTCATGCTCATGTTTTACTAACACAGTCAAACTGTGACTGTACCACTCTCACAGATTTTGTCATTGTTTCTTATGCAGAAATGCTATGAGATGTGTCTGGTGTTATCAAAATATAAATTAGTATACAGTACATACATCCTATAGCTATGTGAAGAGCTTTTGAAAATCTTTAAAGGGACAGTTCACCCAAAATTCAAATTTCACTCAGTATCTACTCACCTTCATGTCGACTAAGGGTTGGGAGAAGTTTCAGAGCCATCTGTGCCTTCTTGGAGTTACAGGGGGGGTCGGCTGCCATATGACAGTCGCGAACAGGGCTCATTTTTCTTCATCCAAAAAGACACATCAAAAACCATCCAAATACCTCTATACTGCTCATCTGTATTGAAGCCCCGACATGAGAAATTGTTCCGATTTGTTTGTAGCAGAAGCTCCAGTGTCTCAGTTCACTGGTCTGCCTGTGTCAGTGCAAATCTCGCGAGATTTGCTGGAGCCGTGAACTGGGTGTCAGTGCAAATCCCGCGAGATTTGCACAGACACAGGCAGACCAGTGAACTGAGACACTGGCTAAAAACAAGCTTAAAATATAGACTTATTACATTTTTTTTCGGAACAATTTCTCATGTTGGGGCTTCAATACAAGACGGACATTACAGACGAGCAGTATGGAGGTATTTGGATGGTTTTTGGTGTGACTTTTTGGACAAAGAAAAGTGAGCCTAGTTTTCTACTGTCATATGGACATGCAGTGCTGCACAGCATATATGCAGTACATGCACATACACATATTTATATGAGAAAGACATATAATATGTGCCACTATATGAAAACGTTGCTGTATGGACACACTGTATATCACATCTGTTTGTTGGGAGGCTGACATATCAAATAGCTCAGGGCATTTCTCCATGTGGCCAAACTGTTCACGCCCTGATCAAGATGCCCTAAAAACAAATGTATGCCCCCAACCTGCCCCATCAGCTGCTCAAAGTGATGTAATTTTCTGAAATCAAATAAAGTTGCATAGGCTATTCCTCATACCTGATACAACAAAAAGTGATGTGTGGATTTCTCTCACTTCTTGTATCAGTTCAATATCAGTGCTATAGCTTTGCCCAAATCATGTAAAATAACAAAACCTCAATGACCTTGATCCAGATGTTCCACTCACACTCTAAGGTAAAGTCACAGTCTGGGTGCACAGCAGTTGCCATGAATGTCTAAATCAAATTTCAGACAGTGCATTTTGCAAACGTGCACTTTCCTGTGTCACTTTCTGTTGTTCGCTCAAGTTAATTCCAAGAGGTCAAAGGGGGAGAAGCTGTCCAAATACTAATACTACTACTTCTACTCAACCAATGAGGAAATGGTGTACTTAGTACCATGCTGTACCTCATCATCCTGATCTTCACTGTATCATCTGTGCTCTTAATCAAATCCAATGATATGATCCATGATGATGTGCACTTCAGCTATTTGCCACTTTATACACCTCTATACAGTACAGTAGTTAATGTGTGTCATGTGTGAATTGTGTATTTAATGTCTTTATGTATTTGTTTTACAGCACCATGGTCCACTGAGCTGTTTTGAAGTGCTTTATAAATAAAGTTGGTATTAATTATAGGTAATAAAAATGCCTTTATATTTCCAACTCATGGTTGATTCGGTGTAATTAAATGTCCATTTATATAATTTCATTAAAGAATCAGTCAACTAAATTTCTCTTTTTTATTTCTCCTCGTCTCTTTTGTACTTCTGATCCCAGCTTTTAGATCAAATTATTTTTAAAAAATGCTTCTCTGAAGTCACAGTCACAAATTCTCAAGAGAAACTGTTTGCACAGAACATACTGAAGAATTTAAATCTAGTCGAACTGCGCAAGGGACACAAATAACCAGTGAGAGATAGAGAGGAATGAAAGAGAGTAGTTTTCTGTTCCTTCGCTGCTGGAAATGCTCTAAATGTATTAGTGAATCATATTTGTGCTGCGTCAGACAGTTTGTGCTGGCATGGATACAGATCACTGCAAACACATGGTGATCATTGCCAAGTGGACTAAACTAGTTTGGAATCACACAGAAGACACTTTGATGTGGCCCAGGAGAGGCCGATTGCTGATGAACCCCCGTCCTCCATGTCTCTGTCCTCTGTTAGAGGACGGTTTGACTGGGATGTATGTAGTGGACGACAAAACACCCACAATGCGCCGCAAAACTGAGTGAACAAGCGATGTATACTTTCTACCCCCGTATCCCACAATGCAATGTGGTCGTGTTTTGCCAGAGAGGAAGAGCAAGCTAATTAGCATGTTAGCTACGATTTCTTTAGGTTATATACCAATGAACTCCTCAGACATATTTGCCCTCACTCCGTTTGCCTTGCCCGAGGAGCAGGAGTTGGGCGAGCAGCATCTGAACAATAACATGCAGCATTAAATCAATCTAATAAAGAAACTGTAGTAGAATACTGTATGTAGTAAATACAAGCTAACGAGCTAAGCTAGTTCACAAGTGAGCCATTACGGCTCATGGTCAGGACACACAACAGTAGTCGACCAAACCACACAACCACGTTCAGAAAATTACTGCACTGCAAAAACTCAAAATTTTACAAAGAATATCTTATTTCTAGTCAAAACAAATCTCATTAATTAAAATAAGATCCATCACATAAAAAGTAGCTTGTTTTAAACACTTTTTACTCCTTTCAAGCAGATTTTCACTTGAAATAAGTAGAAAAGGCAAGTTTTTCTTTCTTATTACAAGCACAAAAAACTTGCTTTCACTGGCAGATTTGTCTACATATTTCAAGTGAAAATTTGTTTAAAACAAGTGAAATGATCTAAAAACAAGTTGATTTTTAGGTGATGAATCTTATTTCAAGTGGAAAGAGTTTGGTTTTGATTAGAAATGAGACATTTTGACAAGAAACAAGACAAATATTCTTGGTAAGATTTTGAGTTTTTGCAGTACGTGTACTGTAGTGTCCGAATTCTCTTCCCATCATTCCCTATCGTGTACATGATGTAGTGCATTATATCATGGGGATAGGGAGTGTGTAGTGTATTTTACACATCAATATACTACAAGTGAATGAGTGGATGATTTCGAACACAGCTTGTGTGTGTGTCACCAACAGTTCCTGGCTGAGCTCGTTTCATAAGCAGGTGTGAAGAGGCCAATGCCTGCCGCTGTCAAGGTGTCACACATGTAGCGTCTCTATGTATCGGTGCTGTCAGGTGCAGGCATATTACTGACCCGTGCGTGTGCAGGTGATGACAGCTATGTAAATACCGAGGGTTGGACTCGCTCTGGACACAGAGGAGCAGGTTGCATGTCCGCAGGGGCTTTCAGATCAAAATCCTTGTATCAGCAAAGACGGAAGCGCTTGCCTTGCGGCCAGAGGAGCTGACAGCTGAGGTGGATCATCACACCACAGAGCTGCTGCTGCTGCTGCTGCTGTTGCTGCTGCTACTGCTGCTGCTCAAACCAACCGCAGTTTGACAAACTACACATCAGATAATGATCACATCATGTTCAACACTGTGATTTCAGGTTGTCTCACTACAATGAGGTCGGTGTAGTTCTATTCTGCTTCTTTTTTTCTTTTGAATAACTCCAGTTCATGTGTAGTCCATGTTCTACTTGACAGGTGATTCATGGGCTTCAGAGAAGACCTACCATGGATCATACACACTGTGATATGCACAACGGGTCATCCATATGTTCCCCGCTCACTTGGAAAAGGCTCATATGTTCCCCGCTTACTAAAAAAAGGTTCTATGTTCCCTGCTTATCCAAAATAAAAAAAAATTAAAAAAAAACATAGCAGTAGCATTAAAGGGATAGTTCACCCAAAATTGAAATTTCACACATTATCTAGCTACATGGAAGCAGTCTCAGAGTTATCCGTGGCTCCTCTGAGTTACAGGGAGTAGATGGATACCAACTGTCTTCGTAACAAAAAGACACAACAAAAAACATCCAAATACATATTGAATATTGAAGCCCCGAAATGCCAAATTGTCCTGGAAAGAAAAAAAAAGTTAATATTTCTAGCTTGTTTTGTAGCAGAAGCTTCTCGAAACTCCTCGTCCCGGTTCATCATATTTGGACGAACTGGGAAGAGGACGGACCCTGGTTTGTCCAATTTGTCCAAATTGGACAAACCAGGAATGAGAATTGAAATTTCAATTTTGGGTGAACTATCCCTTTAATATGTTGTTTAGGGTTAGGGGTAGTGTTAAATAGTTAGTTGGTTAGTTTCTTAAGCAGGGGACATACTGTAGAACCTTGCAGAGGTAAGAGGGGAACATAGAACCCAGGGGACATACTGTATGCTCCAGAAGATACATCCTCCATGAGTAATGATGAATAATATTATTGTAATAATTTGATTTAATTTATACAGCACTTACAGAGTGCATTACAAAGACATACAAATATTGTACTAAATAAATGAATAAAAAATGATTAGATGCTCGAGCATATTCAAAATCAGCTTGGGGCTGCTATGGCAGTTTTAAAAAAAATTAAAGCCGCAAGCGGCGATGACGGGCCCTCGCTCGTCCATGCGACCGCGGGGGCCTGAGGCGTGCGGGGGGCTGTGGCATGAAGCGAAAAGGGCGAAAACGCGTTGTGGGAGCGGGAAAATGCAATTTGTTGTTCGTCCACCAGGTGGCGCTATGAAGCCAGATGTGGGTAGGCGTGTTGAGGGGCTGACCGGGATCACACACGTGAAGTTTGAACTCAATCGCACAATGTTGATGTAAAACACGGCATTTCCTGTTTCCTCAAGGGGGCGACATGAGTGAGATTTCTTAAGAGCACATGGAGACGTTGAGGGAGGGGCTCTGATCATGTACAGAAAGTTTGAAGCAGTTTGGATGAAGTATGAAGGAGAGAGAGCTGCTTGAATATGCATGGCGATGGATCAGAAATGGCGGCGCCATGGTGGCCACGCCCCTTGACATAGAGATCTGAGCTGCACATCTAATGATCAGCATGGCATCTCGATGGTCTGTAGCCAATTTGGAGTGAATTGGACAAAATCCCAAGGAGAAGTTGATTAAAGTACTAAGTGTGGAAATCACGCCAAAATGGCGAGTAAAATCAAAATGGCCGACTTCCTGTTTGGAGTAGACCAATGGTGCCAGAGACTTTTTTGTTCGCCTTGACAACGTACACATGTGTACCGATTTTCATGTTCCAACTCCAAAAAAACCCCTATGGGGAGGGGTTTCTGAAAATTTCAAGGGGGCGCTGTAGTGGCATTTGGCCCCGCCCACGGGCGCCGCCCCATCAGATCAAAGACCATCCCACCCTCGACCTGTGTATCAATTTTCATGATGATACGAGTTTATTAAAGCCATCAAAAGGGCAAACGTAATTTCATGGCGAGGGGCGTCAGTCGCCGCGTCGCCACGCGGACGCCATTGCTCGTAGCTTCACAGCGTTCATGGTGTAGCTTCACCAACTGGTTCTGCATGTTTTAGAAGTGGAATGAAGTTGATGGGGTCAACTATGTGCCATCAGTACACGTTAAAGGAAAACCTGGCCACTTCCTGTTACCACCAGGGGGCGCTATGAGTGACGTGGGAAAACAATACATCGGAACGTTCAGGGCGGAGCCAGCATCATGTCCAGCAAGGTTCAAGCTGATCGGATAAAGTATGTGGGAATTATAGCTGTTCGAAGGTGAAATGGCGAGCAAACGAAAAGTCGCCAAAATTCTCAAGGCCGCAGAAGCCACGCCCTTTGACCTAGAGACTTATAGAGCACAACTTTTGATCAGCATGGCATTTCGATGCTCTGTAGCCAATTTGAAGTCAATCGGATGAAATCCCTAGGAGGAGATAGGTCAAAAAGGTCAAAAATTCAAATCAAAATGGCCGACTTCCGGTTGTGATTTCACCATGACATGAAGAGGCTTTTTTGTGTGTCTTGCCATGTTCTATAAGCCCACCAAATTTCAAGCCTCTAGGTGAAACGCACAGGCGGGGCTGATGTTTTGAAATTTTCTAGGGGGCGCTATTCAGCCATTTGGCCACGCCCATTTTCAACGACTTTAAAATATCAAATTTTTCGCGAGTCCTGATGTGCATGCCAAAATTCACGCGTTTTGGGGCATGTTGAGGTCCCCAAAAATGCGATTTTAGGGAGAAACAAATAATGAAAGAAAGAAAGAATAATAAGAAACAGAGCAATTACAATAGGGCTTTCGCTGGGCGACTTGCAGTCGCCGCTCGGGCCCTAATTAAAAAATAAAAATAAATGAAGCAAAATGTTTAAAATAAGTTAAACATAAAGCGAGCATAGTAAATATAAAGCACACCATATATAAGAGCTGTGTCTAAATCAGGGGTCTTCAGAGTAACCGAGGTGGTCCCATTTTAAAAGCTACTTCAAATGCAGCAGGAAAATGCAGCATTCATTCATGATCCGACCCACATGACCCACAATGCATTTTGATTAGCTTGGGTTACTGTGCAGATCTATGGTGGGTGTGGAGAAACTGCCAATCAAAGTCATTTTAATCTAGTTGCTTTTTGTCCTCTTCAGGTTATACAATAACTACAATTCTCCTTAAGTTTCCTTACTAGATACAAGATTTTAAATCTGATTATTCATTAAATAAAAAATAAAAAAAAATAATGATGATCTTGTCTGTGGAGAACTCTCTGTCAGCTGTTCAGGTTGTTAGGCAACAGGAGCTGCACTCTGGGGAGGCCAGGAAAGGATCTGAGAAATTAGAGGTTAGATTCTAGAAATGACAAGCCAAGGTAAAGTGCTAATGTTCATCAAGCCATAGAAATTCAAGTGGAGTGGGTGCTGACAGCTCCCAAAGTGTAACCTGAACAAATCTAAAAGGCACATGGCAGAGAGTAGTACAGTAACTGCAGCTTACTGATTCCTGTGGAGGAAGATGAGCATGTCAGCATGCTCAGGTTTGGAGCTTGAACTCAACCTAGTGACAAGTTACCAAATAAAATCAAAATAAAATACAGTGTTGGCATCACATTTCCCTGCATCTCTAAATTGTCATAATGGGCAGAAGCATGTCTGATGTCAACAGGTCAGCAGCTCTTCTGGATGGACACAATAAGCTGTTTTTGGTTTTGTGGCACCCTTTATAGAAACTGCACCCTTCTATGTAACCCTAACCCAAACTCTATAGGTAGTCGGATTGACATATTTTCCCCGTGTTGATGTACAGCGGAGCACAGAGCGGACACGCAGGAATTCCAAGGTTAGGGTGTATTCAAACCTTGCTTGATTGGAGCAGTTGTTCTGAGACAGGGAATCCCAAAGAAAGACGTTTTTGCCACTGAATTGATACAAAGCGAACAAGCCACGTGTCTGAATACACCCTCAGACTCTTCATGCTCACATTAGATTGATAGTGTTATGGGTTAGAAGGGGCTGGACCGCCAGGTGGTGCGATCAACACAGGTGAGACACCACAGGAAGACTTACAGTATGGTGCGCTCAAAACAACTCAGAGGTCGGAATTCCCAACTCGGAAATTTCCGATATCATTGCATTCACGTTGCAGGAACTAGGAAGTGAAAAAACATGGATACCTGAAGGAAGTTTGGCATATTGTGGCTCATTGCTGAATATGAAAAATACATACAGCAGTAAATTATGTTTATTTTGGAGGCAAAATATAACGATATAGCCTTGATAACGGTTAAACATTATTTCCATCACATATGAGGACCACCATCACAGCTTAATATAAACATATTTTACATTGGCTACTGCAATAATACACAAAAATATGCATTAAAACCTTAACAAATAACCTAAAATTTCTAAATTCCAACCGTTTAAGACAAGGGCTGCCATGTTTTGATGTCAAGTTTTTTTTTTTTGGTATTGTCGGAGCTCTGAAATGATACCCGAGTTTCCGACCTGTAATTTCCGAGTTCGACGCCGTTCAGTTCGTTTTTGGAGCTTGATTTTTTCCGACTTCTGAGTTGTCTTGAGCACAGCATAAACACAGGGAATTTCAAAATAAAACAGGACAAATAGTCAAAACATGACAGATATACATAATTCTTAACAATCAATTATTGTTGATCAATCATTAATCACACCCACTTGTAATCGGGAACACAGAACAAATGCCTTGAGATAATCATAAATGTAATAATCTTGCACAGGTAAGAGCTCTATCTGGATCATTTGTTTAAGGGAGCAGTGTGACTGCAGCATTGTGGACCAGCTGCAGTTTGAATAAGTTGTGTTGGCTTATTGTAGGAAGACAGTCGACGACTCACAGCCATCTGTGTTATGAAATGTAATAAAAGCATGAATGTCAGCTTCCATGTTCTCTGCAGATAAAAACAATCAGATTTTTTTTTCTTTCTTTTTTTGAAATATTGCGAATGTGCACAAAATAAGATTGAACAACTGATGTCACCTGATAG
Source organism: Decapterus maruadsi (assembly GCA_030347415.2). Taxonomy (NCBI): domain Eukaryota; kingdom Metazoa; phylum Chordata; class Actinopteri; order Carangiformes; family Carangidae; genus Decapterus; species Decapterus maruadsi. The sequence continues at coordinate 29,815,731 of CM064903.1, forward strand.
TTAAAATTACATTTGTTATCGAAGATAAGAGTTGGGTTTCTACAGAGTTTTCATGGAGGAAGACAGAGCCTCAGTGGGGGGGGGTTGGAGGGCTCTGGGCCTCTGATAGCAGCTTGTGATTTATCAGAGTTTGACTGAAGAAGACAGTTTTGTGAAGCCAGTTTTTAACATATGTGAGATAGGATTGTGTGTTGCTTAATTGTGTTATGCTGTCAAAAGAGAATAGATATGTGAACCATCTGCATATAAATGGAAATTGATGTGTTTCTTTTGAAAGTTCATTTGGTGGTGAGAGATTTTACACTGGCCAGTGACAACACAGGAAATTCCATTTAGAAAGGCAGGAATTAAACCAGACCTGATATGCAAAAGTTATGAAATCAAGTGGTCAGCTGTATGAAAAGCTCTGAGGGATGATAACACCACACAGATTTCTCACCACAGTCTGCTGCTGGAAAAAAAAAAAAAAAAAAAATCAAGAATAAGTAAGTGCTGTCTCTGGGATGTAGGCTGTTCTAAAACCTGACAGCACAATGCCTTATGCAATGTTTATATATGTTTTATATCATTCATATGATCATTGTATATCATTGTTATGTAAGCTACTGGATGATTTCAATTTCCCTCCTCGGGATTAATAAAGTATTTTCTATCCTATTCTATTACAAATCATGGACCTTAGTTGTCTTCGTCATCCACTGTATCAGTGTACCAAACATCAATATGATACGATGCCATGTATGATACAATGCGATATAATTGTGAAACAATAGGCTACAATGTGATCTAATGAATACAATACAATACAATACCATAAGAAACAATGTTGTACAATGTACCTTTATGGTCTCCATGGTGGAGAATCGTCTTGGGCTCATAGTCAAAATAGAAAAATCAATAACAACATTCAAGGATTAATAAAAATGTCAGTGGTATAACAGACAGATAATATAATGATGAGCACCAGTAAAAACAAAATTGAATCAATAAATACCAAAACAGTCCAAACCAATGGGGGAAAAATGTGGCTACAACAATGAAAGTAGTGACTTCCTTATGTTTAGGGAAAAGTAAAAGTATGGTTGTGTTTTGGAAAAGATCAAGATTTTAGATGAAGAAGAAGAAGTAGGCTACTTCCTCCAGAGTAGATGATCTTTGTTGTCATGGTTACTACAATAATGATGTAGTTGCTTTTAATGCTCCTGGATAAAACTAGTTGCTGCTATTAAATAAGAGCAATGGCTCCATATGCAAAGTCCTCAGGACGTCAGAGTGTCACTTATTGAGACTAATTTGTCTAAGTTGTGGTGAATACATACATTAAAATAACATTGTTTAATATAAACACCTTGTATAATGATTCACAATGATGAATATAAGCTAAATTGCATTGCGCAATTACTACAAGGTGGACAAACTTCTAATGAGTCAGATATTTCATATTAAATTAGCCTACAGTACGTGTCTCTGCTTATTTTGTGTTTTCAGTTCCCTGTAACACTTGAGAAAGCTGCCGCTGCAACATTCTCACTGCAGTCTTATAAATATCAATTTATATGAGGGGAATGGTCTACACTTTTTTTTCTTTTCTTTTTTTTTTTTTTTTTTGCATATGCATCATTTATGCATCTGGCCTCTGAAGCTGCTCCCAAGACCTAGACCAAGAGGAGACTATATTGTGAGTGAAAATTATTTGAACGAGAAGGACCTCATTTTCTCTTTGTTCATAGAAATTTCCCAATAGAAGAATATATATAATATATTCTTCTGGTCATTTATAATTATCCCCAGTGGGGATATGTCTGTCCCCCCCTCTGGTCAGACAGATTAATTGTCCACTTTAGATCAAGTCTACATCATTTGAACCGCAAGCCTTCTCATCCCCTCTACAGTAGCACACAGCGTCTCCCAGACCATCATACTGTCGGCTACATATACTGTACGTAGCCGACTGTAAATTCTCAACAAAAAAAAAAGGCTGCAGATTCCGGTTGCACTGGGTCTGGTCTGTCTCCAGGTTTGAGCAAATAAAAGCTGGTCTCAATTAGAAGTTTCTATTTTCTGCAAGAATGAACACAACCTTTCAAAGTGATTCATTCATATCTTGTATCTGTACATCCTTGAAAAAGAGATTGTTAAATCTCAATGGATCCTTCGCGGATAAACAAAGGTTAAATAAAAAAAATAAAAACTCCTGCTACAGTTCTCAGACCCGACCCAATCTGCTCATGCGACCTCAGACTCACGTGCATCAATTCTCATCCAGACCGCGGCCAAAAAAAAAGAGAAATAAGTTATTACATGTTTTCTGGGCCCAAGTCGTTCGGTCCGTTGAGAATTATATATATATATGCACACATACTATTTTACCGATCAACTGATGATTTCCCATCCCAGAAAAATCTCTTGCCGTGCCATTCACTGTAAAATGTTTTACATCCAGTGCCGCTGCCACACAGTTTGTACGGTCTGTAGATATCTCTCAAAGTGTGAATGTGAATCAGGGCTCAGTTCAAAAAAAAAAAAAAAAAAAGAGCACGGAGCCCTGACAGGCCCTCAAAAGAAGTCGGGTTGAAAGAGGTACTCGAGCATTGGGGGAGTGGGAGTGGGGTGGATATGCAAGATGGTGGCTGGGAGCCTGTCTTCATACAATCTGTCTGTTGTGGGTGGCAAAAGAATGAGAGGAGGAAGAGGATCTCTGAGCGCAGACAGGGGAGAGAAAATTGCCTGTAGCGCTGTGGATATAATAGGGTAAGGCAGTGATGCGTTTCTGCCAGGCTAGTCCGGTCACCAGGGAGCTTCTGTCTCCGCCGCTCGCCACTCCGCTCTCATAGGCCAGAAACTTCTTCTTCTTCTTCTGCTCCCTTCTCGCCTTCGCCTTAGTTTTCCAGTTTTTCCAGCCTGCCCTTAACGCTGCTCGAGGTAAATATAACCGCAGCCTCTAGAGAGTGGGTGTACGTTTTTTCAGCTCGATGGGGAGTTTGTGGTTTGTGTGTGTGTTTTTTTCTCTCTCTCCCACCCTTCTGCAGAGGGCCATCTCTTTCAAGCTAAATCAGCTCGCTCGCTGTGGGCCTGTCTCTGCTGGGCATCTGCTAATGCCTGCTCAATTACATCCAGCCGTATCTCTGGCAAGGAAAGCACACACACACACACACACAGAATACTGCCTAATGTGTGTGATTGTGGGGTGGATAGGCACCTTTGAAGTCCTGCAATGCTGCCCCAAGATGCGTAGTCGAACGTCGCTTGGAGGGAAGAAAGCAGATAAACACACAAACCTGTCAGGGGCCAAAACAAGCTAGCCTCTTGGTTTGATGCCCTCGGGGGGGAAAGCTGGCGATGCACTGACATATTATTCTGTGTGTGTGTGCGTGTGTTCAGGGGGGTTGCGGATGCGTTTGGCAGGGTTAAATAGTCAGGCGAGCCTTCAATTTGCGCAACCTGTTCTCCGCCGTAGCCATGGTTCATTAGGGAGGGTTGTTTAGGTGCTGAGGCCAGGCGACTCTGTTAATTACACCGCTCAGACTCCTTGATGGGCGCAGCAATGCCAGCATCACACAGCAGGAGAGCTCATGTAGGGATGTGCGCGCATTAGTGTGCGTGCGTGTGTGTTTGTATGTGCGCCCTGCTTCGGTGTAAACACACAGGAACGCCACAGGAATGCAAGTTAATTTGAATAACAGAGGGAATGTGTGCTAAATCACTCCTTGCAGTTTAGTCGACAATTACAAGTTTTCTTGTAGAGTAAACTCTGTGTCTGACTTCCTGTCACGAAGGCTTAATGTGAGGCACAATAGAAAACAGGCGTACATTTATTATTGAGTTGAATGATTAGGCTTTTTTGATTAACTGATTTATATACTGTATATATATTTGCATTCAGGTGAAAATTAGACCTAGCAGGCAGCTGATTGAGAGCCATTTTTTCACTAAAACTGATGGAGCCCACTGTGCAGTAGGAGACCTTTAAAGGAGACATATTATACTCTGTTTACACAAATTAAAATAGTTCCCAGGTGTCTTAAAGACATGTCTGTGACATGCTTTGGTCAAAATACCCCAAGGATCAAACATCACAGCTCTTTTCATCTGCTCAAACAGCCCTGTCCAAAACGACTGGTTTCTGTGCCTGTGCCTTTAAATGCAAATGAACCACTGCTTGTCCCGCCCCTTCTACCAGGTAGGGGTGGTATTATGCAAATTTGAAAATGAATGACATCATTTGATGACAACTGAGGGAACTGCTAGTTCGTTTGTCAATTCTTACATTTTAGGGGGCCAGAAGGCAAGTCAAACACCCAGCCTTCAAAAAGTAATATTTCCATAATATGTCCCCTTTAAAGCAGACGTCCTCTGTCTCTGGGCTCTGCAGGCAGGTCCTCCCTTCCCAAACTGTCTTTAATTTCTTCAACCTTTATTTGTGTGGGCAGATCTTTACGTCCAGCGCCCTCTGTTTGATACATGAGGTGGACATACTGTATGTTTTTTTGATATATACATGGGTGTTTATGTAATATATTTTATGGATGTTTGCATTATGTATGTAGGCTATATGGCTATGGATATTTCTACATTCATATTACTGGCAATGATATAAAATATATAAACCACGATGAGTTAAAAAGGGTAAGGCATTTTTTTAAAAGTGTATACTTCTTCCTACTCCTTTTTGAAAAAACAGAAGAAAAAAAGCTCATGCATGTCCAAAATGTAGCCAGGTGGTGATTCCAGGATGGTAAAGCGACAAAAAGGAGGGAACTCGCCACACTGTATTCTCCCAAAATGTTCAATAAGAGGATTACATAATAAAAGGACTTGACTGACCTGACGAAGAGCTAAACGCTCGAAATGTTGTCCTTTTATTATGTAATCCTCTAATAAACTTGTGTGTATACCATGATTTGATGATACTTTTTTATATTTATTTTAGACAGATTCAAAATAAATTCAAGTAAATCATTCAATTCATTCAGCATGTGTCGTATGTTTAGTTCTTTCCTTTAGGTTGTTCACAGTAAAGCAGGTGAATCTCAGTGTATTGGAAGTTCTCATCGTCTTCCTCTTTTTCTTTATAATACAAGACATACAATGAGTGAAATAATCATTCAACACCATGACTGCTTCCACCTCGACCTGCGGTGTACTAATACAAACAGATTCAGGCAGCCAAAAACTAATGAACCAATCCTGTCAACTTATAGCAACCTGACACTTTAATACATGAGTCAGAGTTAGCATTAGCACCACCACTGACACTGTGTCAGCCACTGCCAGTAACAAGCTTTACACAGTGCTCTCTTCTCCGTCTTCCGTCAACCTGCGGCAAGCAGCTGGGTGGGCGGGGCTTAAGGCCTGATCCATATTTCTCAATCAGACAATCAAGTGAGTGCAGTTGAGCATCAGAGCAATTTCATTCTTTCCTTTTTCTTCACTTCTCCATGTGAAATAAAACTCCAACCTTCTCAAAGTTGAACAGTGGCTTGGAGAGGAACTTAGTTGTTTTTCTAAAACCCCTTTTATAATTATATTTAGGCAGAAGAACTCCTTTCATTCATAAGGAGTGAAAAGAATGAAGACACATCTGTCCAGAATTACCCACAATTCATTACATTTAAACAGGCTACCACTTTTTTTTGTATCAAATAATGATCAGAGACATAATTACCTTGGTTGTGAGTGCGCACACAGTCATTATAACCACCACTTTTCTTAATATACAAGTCTGTTTCAACATGTCATCCTGATTTATTTGTTTTTTTTACTTTAGTTCCTTTATTCTTCCTACGTTTGGCTTTGAGTGGGAATGTTTTTTGTCTTAGTTCTGTTTGTTTTTTTAAATCCTTCTCAGGCTAATTAGTATTTGTACGGTGGCCCTTTTCCTGTTAATTATCTTTTCATCTCAGCGTTTCTCTATTTCTCTTTCCACTTTTTATTTATTTATTTTGCTGCATATGTATTCCAGACACACTGCTGATCAGTTTCTGGTGAAGATATCACTGCGGGCTCCTTATTTTTGGTCCAAACAGATCTAGACTCAGCCCGTTAAACCTGAACATCCATGACATTACATTAAATCAGTATCCCAACTTATTACACCGAGTCGACTTAACAAGCGTGACTTACAGTACAATTACACGTCAGCACCGGTGGGTAATTAAACGGCGCGATGCTGCGATCCCTCCCCAAAAATACACCCAAACTCCCTCCGACAGACGCCGTTGCACGACGACGTGATATGCACCGTGATCAGCGGTGAATATTCAAATGATCGCCGTAAATAGACGGCTAAATTAGAAATCAAAACCTGAAGAAACAATTTGTTGTAATGACAAGCTCCTTCAAAAGACCACAGCATGCCTGCCTTCCCCTGCATCTTGACAGCCTTTCTTCACATCTCAGGCTCCTGACAGGGCTTTGTACACGCCTTGTCACCTCAAATCTGTCTGCCACTGCTATTTTCTACCGCCCCCTGCCTCAGCGCTCCGTCTTAGAAAGACACAGCGAAACACCGGCGACTACAGAAACCACGGTGCCGGAGAAGCAGGTGGAGCTAATTTATCAGACGCAGAGTGGGAAAACTGAAAATAAAGGGCAGCCTTGCAATCAGAAACACTGGACAAGCTTGATCTGCTAGATTTGAATGGACGAGGCAGCCAGAGGCACACAGTCCAGCTAGTGAGGCCTGTTAAAGGTTCAGTGATGCCTGTTGTGGTGTATTCACTTAATAACTCACAGGACGCAGTCACTCTTACTGCACATTGCTTTTTACTTAGCTCGTGGCAAACCCGGAACTCAGTACATATCCCAGCATCCTCTGGTACACTCAGGTAACTACGGCACAACCAAAGTCACAAAATACAAAACTCAAAGTTTAATACATCACACCTGTGAAGAAGAAGAGAAAGCTCCCTGATGCAGATGATCATGAGCACAAGCGTAAAATTACAAGTTTCACTCGACCTCAGATCCGTGGTGCGAAGCTCATCAGCTCTGAGAGAACGTTCTCCAATAAGAAGTGCCTGGCCTGGTTCCTGGAGTATGCCGGCCCTGACAAGGTGGTCGGGCCAGAGGCCATGGAAAAGTTCTGTGAAGACATTGGTGTACATGGAACCAGAGAATATTATCATGTTAGTTTTAGCCTGGCACCTAGAGGCAGCAAATATGGGGTTCTTCACGAAAGAGGAGTGGCTCAAGGGAATGACATTATTACAGTGTGACTGCACGGAAAGGTTACACGGCAAACTGGATTACCTTCGCAATGAGCTCAACGACTCTGCAGTCTTCAAAAACATCTACAGATACGCCTTTGACTTCGCCAGGGATAAGGACCAGAGAAGTTTGGACATGGACACGGCTAAATCCATGCTGGCTTTACTGTTGGGCAGAACATGGCCTCTCTTCCCAGTCTTTAACCAGTTCCTGGAGCAGTCCAAGTACAAGGGGATGAATAAGGACCAGTGGTATAACGTTCTGGAGTTCAGCAGGACCATCAACACAGACCTCAGTAACTACGATGAAGATGGAGCCTGGCCAGTGCTGCTAGATGAGTTTGTGGAATGGCGGAAGACATGGTCAGCGTCATAGCGGACGGCGCCGCGTCACAACACCAAAAAGGAGGAGGAGGGAGAGAAAACAAACAAAACAAAAACCACAAATACACAAGGAATCTCCTTTATTGTTTAAGAAAAAGGAAAAACACACACGTTTATGGACTACAGAATCATCCCTGTGGACTCTGGGTACTCTCACATCCCATCAGAGGTTGTCTCTGTGTCAGCCAACTGTTGTCAAGAGGCCTTTCTCTCACTGAGTAGTTTTTTTTATAGTGTTATTTTGAGAAAAGAAACGTGGGGGAAAGTTCCTAAAATAAGAAAACAAAAAGAGAATAATGAGTTGTGGAATTTATGTTTTCTTGATAATTATTTTTTTTTCCCATGTTGTGTCTCGTTTATAGATGTTTTGACAGTAATAAAAAGGAAATGGAAGTGAAAAAAAAAGAAAGACACAGCGAGCGTTAGATTTCATCAGGCAGCCATTTCCTGGTTGATCAGGTGGGGGTCCCAGACTGCAAGACTCCGTCGTAGCCATATGTGCTTTTTTAATTCCCACTATCTGATACGGATCCTGTTGACATTACTGATCGTTAGAGCGACGCGCTGACGTTAATTCCTGTTGATGGCCTTTTCCTTTCAGCTTGGTTGTAACCTGATTATGCCAATCAGAGTGTCTAATGAGTGGAGGATCTGTTGGCAGCTTGCAAGCACCATTCCTAAAGCATCGTTTTTTTTTAGAACAAATTGGATGAAGCTACATTATCTTCTCAGAGCTGAGGGTATATATGATTTTTTTTTTAATGAATTTAAGTCGATCAATAACTGAGAGGCTAGAAGTTATTATACTGTTGTCATACACGACTCACCCATTGAGCAGGTCAGCTCTTAAATATCTTGGATTTCACTTGGATGACACTTATATTTGGCATGTGCATGTTGATAACTTGTGTTCTCGTCTACAGCAGAGACTGTACTTTCTACACAGACTAAGTATTTTAATCAGATATGGGATGTCGTCATGGTATGGCAACCTCCCCACAAAACTAAAGACTAAGCTTGCTCGTCTTGTACACCTGGCCATGAAGGTCATTGGGAAAAGCGACAACCAGACCCTGCAGTCCATCTACGAGCAAACTGTTTTTAGGCAAGCCCAGAGGATAGTGAATGACCCCTCCCACATTCTTCATTCAGAGTTTGACCTCCTACCCTCAGGTAGACGATATAGAGTCTTCCATCAAATTTCTTAACAATACTTCTTGAGTTTGTGTAATAATTCTTATAGTGCTCTTACTATGGTGAATTTATGAGGTCCATGTATGTGCTATGTTGTGGGATATGTGCAATATGTGCCATGTTAGGGGATATGTGCAATGCTGTTGTGGCTTCTGTTTGCCGGGTTGGTATGGCTGAGGTGTATTGTTTTTTGTCATTGTGGCCATCAAGGCATTTATGGTGCAGCTACAGTGTCCACGACAAATTTCCCTGAATGGGACAATAAAGTTTATCGTATCGTATCGTATACTGAGTTGCATTCTGGTTTTCCATGTAGTATGAATAACATAACGAAGAAGAAGAAGACTGGTTTACAACTGTGAGAGATTCTGGTAATATTATAAAATGTTAAAATAGTCTAAAAGGCAGGTAGTTTAATAACTGGAAATGCTCAAACAACCTGGAACAAGAACAGGCAAACATTTACAACACCTTGTATGAACTGAGGTTACGGAGGAGTCTTGTATGAAAACATTTGTGTGAAGAATTTCTCATAATTTCTTTTCAAAATCACGAGTCATGGCTAAAAGGAAAAGAAAAAAAAGTTTTTGGAGGCCACGCTGACCTTTGACAAGTTGATCTTTGAATCCAACTGAATGTTTGCACCAAATCTGAAGTGGGTCCCTCCAATAGCTCTTGAGGTTTTGTGTTCACAAGGCCAAAGCTGTTTTGAAGGGTCAACGTAACCTTTCTTCAAAATACCATTCAGTCTTTCTTCTCTAAATAAGTCCACTAATGAGTACAAAGACGTGTGGGCTACTCCTCTCCTCAGAGTCTGGGAATCAGTGTAGTTGTGGAGTCAGGGATAAAGATTTTATTTGGCATCTGTGTTCTGGCATTATTAATAATGAACCAACAGAGGGAGAGTGACTGAGGCTGGTGATGCAGTGGGATTCTGCACCACATCGGGCTATTCCTCATTATGTATCATGCACTGTCTCTTGATTGACATGAAATTGTATGAAATTAATTGTAATGTTTTAATTGTACTTGATAATGATTGTCTGACTGTGTTCTCTGCTCTTCCCTATTTTCTAATATTTTCTTTAACATAAACTATTGTTTTTCTTGTATTTGTGGTTCTCTCGACACCATTGTAAATGAGGATCTTCCTCAATGGTCTTTCAAAAATAAATAAAGGTTATGATATTGTAAAAATAGCCTTAATCGTTGTGCTTTATTCCATATAGTATGTTCATTTAGCGTGTTTGCCTTGATGAATATGCAAATATGGGCGTTTCTGCCAGAACGTGCAAAATATTGGGAGGAGAAGATGCTAATAGCTTTATTTAGCACACGCAGTATGATTTATCAAACCTGAAGCCGATTGCGGTGGAAGTTTTTGCGTCTTTATTTAGTACGTTTGAAAGGCAAGTATTATCTGGCACAGCTTTTTTTTCTTTTATTGATTTAATACCTGCCAGGGCAAAAGCTCTTACATCTCTGCATTTCCTCGCATCGGGGTCATTCCATCAAACTGTAGCAGTTTTTTAAAAGTCATTTAAGCGGCGTTACGCATGCCACACGTCTCTCCTCCTGTGCGCTCTTCTCCTTTCCTCTCCTCCCTCTGGAGTATGTGGCTGCCCAGCTGCAGGACCGGGACTGAGAGACGTCACCTCTGTCTTCACCCCGTCTTTGATCCCTCTGGTCAGTGTGTCCTGAGTGTCCCACCTGAGCTCTCTATTAATCCATCGGATCAAATTCTATGTGTCCATCCAGCTCTCTGTCCACCGCGGGAATGATTACCACGCACAAAACCCTCATTTAAATACTGCGGAATGCGTGTGCTGTTATTTAGCGGGTTACTCTTAGTAGATCACCTGTTTTACATGCGCTAACCAGACACGCAAATTTTTACCAGAAGCACGCAATTTAGCGCCCCTTATCTGGGATCTTAGTAGATCAGGCCCATAGTGTGGTGAATGTGCAGGTCAAAACTTGTCCACCAGAGTGTTTTTGGAGTTGTTGGATTGTGTATTTGATGAGTTTGATGAGGGAAACCAAGAAATTGCCTTAGCCTCCATAGCGTAGCTCTGAGCAGCTCACGGCTCTGCTCTGCCGTTCTAAAAATCGCTTGCACCGACAATTAAAGGTGACAAACCTACTGCTACAACTTGGCAATGGGCTAACCCTAACTATCCCTTTAAAACAAGGTTGATATGAAACAGATACACATGGGATATATCACTGATGGTTCCGTGCAACTCATTTTGAAGGCGAGATGTGTTCGGGGGTGCTCCAGCAGACTCATACACACATTTTCAGTGCTGTAATGAAACGTCAGACTTCATGTTACTGTACCATGAAGGACTGTGATTATTCAGGTTAATTTTAGCTGTAACACACAGACTCATGAGTGTGAGAGACGATGTATGTGAAAAGTGGCACATGTTTGTCAGGAACAGACTATAATGACTTACCTCACACTATCACATGTCAAAACAAAAGGCAGAGCTGTGTAAAATATCGGCATCAGATGACTGTTGACTTCAAATGACTTCTGTCCAGTTTCTCAAAGCTGTATGGAATTCCCAGAAGCAGCAGGTGCACATGTTACCCAGCATCAGCATCAGTGTCAGTGTCTCCATGTTTATCAAAGTCACACATTATGTTGGCAGCTCATGGAAAAACACTTGTGTGCCTCATCCAACCTTGGATAGACGCCACAGACGCATTACCACAGGCATCAGCTACTGCCTCCAGGAGGTCTTGCTGTGGGTAGTGGGGTTGCAGTCACACATTCTAATATATGGTGAGAAAAATTCCTCACAATCAGACTCAGAAATGAGGAACATACTGGTCAAACTATCAACCTACAGAGGAACCTGACGCAAAGCAGGGCAACCTAATGGAAACCCATGTCATCCAAAAATGAGAACATTTCGACTGCTGCTCCCCGATGGAGGAAGTCGTAATGCAACAGGATTGGTCTAAAACAACGACAAAGAAGAAAACTTGACAATAAAGAGGCTACACTAATGTAGTCTGTAGTTTACAGTTACTGCCAAGTCCTCTATTTCAATCTCAGTACATGATATTATTATAAACTACTGAAAACAGTGATACAAAGTCATTATTTTAACCCCTTGTTACAACCAAAAACGTAATAACGGCCAATAACGTAATAATTTTGGCCATTTCAAATGTAATAAAGCCAATAGTGTAATAATGTGCCAATAATGTAATAAAACTTTTGAGCCAATAACGTAATAACTTTTTGCCGATAATGTAATAAGGCATTACATTATTGGCTGGTTATTACGTTATTGGCCTGGTATGTAAAAATGTTTTCCTTTCAAAATGTAATAACTGGTTAAAAAGTTATTACGTTATTGGCTCAAAAGTTTTATTACATTATTGGCACATTATTACACTATTGGCTTTATTACATTTGAAATGGCCAAAATTATTACATTATTGGCAGTTATTACGTTATTGGCCGTTATTACGTTTTTGGTTGTAACACCCCTTATCACTACACGACCCCCAGAAGTTACAGTCAAGTCACAGTTTATTCATAAAGCACATATAAAATAAAGCACATATAAAATGACCTCAGTCGAGGTGTGATATTTCACACAGCTCTGCCTTTTGTTTGTTACACACTAGAATAAATAAAACAATACACAGAATAGGAATGAATTAATGATTTTTTTGTGTATGTCATGCCACCACTGTGGCCCATCCCATATGAGATTACAAGACACATTTAATGAAAAATACAAAAACAAAGACTAGTCAGTCCTTCCTGTTGGTGTCACCTGCCACATAGGTGTGACATAAATAAACAATTCAAGATTACTTTCAGTACTCAACTATATAACACTCTTTTGGCCTGATCTACTAGGGGAGCATACGTCAGTCCGACTGCCCCAAAGTCCGACGGCTCATTTCTCCGACTACCCATTCTACAGCGTTAAGGTTAGGTTTAGGGTAAGGTTAAGGGTTAGGGCTACTTAAGTCGGAGAAATGGGAGGTCGGACTAATAGACGCAAAAATAAAGAAATGTATGGTCGGAGAAATGGGTAGTCGGACAGACACTCGGTCAGCTGCAGGACCACGCGCTTTCCCTGGCCCACTTCTGCAGAGATGCCGGTCTTGCCCGTGTAAATGTCGAGCTTCCACGCGTCCGCTGCGATCCAGATTTTTATTCGTATTTGGCTGCTTTCTGCGGCATGTACTGCCGAAACCTGCAGTGCCCACGGAAAGAAACCAGCTGCCGTTGGCTCCCGGGTTGTAGAGCATCTGGAGGCGATTGGTCCACAGGTCCCACAACACTCGGATGGGTGCCAGCTTGTCGTCCCGGTGCCGAGCAGGTCTCAGCACCCGATCGTCCAAACGGAGACAGGAGCTGATGTCCCGGAACCGACCGAGTGACATTGTCGCTCGGAAGAGCGCACGGCCTGTGAGTTCACCCCACAGGCTGCGGGCGTCTTCCCCCCGGGATTTGAAAACTCCGGCCAAATGAGGAGACCTAAGCCGGAATCTCCGTGGAATCCACGTCTTTCCACTCCTGTTTTGTGCGGTGGCCCTGGAGATTAGTCATGTTGACAATAAGCTCGACCATTTCGTCTGTCAGGAACAGCCGGAATGCGGACTCCAGGCTGTGGACCCTGATGATCGCATAGCGGGTTGGTCCAAAATAGGTGGTCTCCGAGTTGTCGGGATACCAAACAACCCCATTCTATGCTAGCCAGCTCCGAGTCTCCGCCTCACTTTCCTCGGACGACGAGATGGAGGAGGATGACGGTTGGGGAAAGTCCGGATCGGACCCCTCCGTCAAGTCCGACGACGAGTTGGTGTCCGGCGATGAATCCACGGGCTCCGTGTGATCCTCCAGGATCATCGCCGCTGCCTCCGAACAGGTAAAACGCTTCATTTTTCAGTCAGCTCTTCTCAAAAATGGCGATTCTGGCTTGGTCTGGTTTAGTATTGTTTATTGTTGTTGTTGCGGCTTTTCTTTTAGAGCTGGGCGGTATGTTTTGATTTCTCAACGATCAAGCTCGGTGCCCATTGGCCGAGCACTCTCCCCATCCTGACATTTCACACCCTGCGTTCATGTTTGGTTGTCCCTTCAGGGGTTGACTCCCATACAGTCAGTCCCCCTTTGCAAATGCACATCAGGCTTCTAGATGTGCAGTGTGAACTGAGATGTAAATAAGGAGGGAGCTGTAAGCAGTGAGGGAACACACACGTGTGAAGATGAGAAGGTGTGAAATGGGGCAACTGTGCATTTTTGTGACTTTATCCTGCAGGAGCAGGAGAAAATGTACACGTACATGTGTACACAGGTGGTGTGTATACAGTCTCACCCAATTCAGTTTGGGAAAATGCATTTTAAACTATGTTTTTTTGTTGTTGTTGTTCCATAAGGGAACAAATTGTTGTCAAGATGGATTGACATGAGAAACAGTGCCAATGATTGTATATAATTATTATTTTACAATACAACCAATTCTGCCTTTACATAAGACGTTGAATGTGAAATGTTTCCAACATAAGTTGTAAATATGATAGCAAGGCAAGGCAAGGCATAGCCCAATCCATACACCAGGCAAATCACAGTTGCATAGAAATACATTAACCGCATAGACAATAAAACACAGTATGTAAAAAAAAAAGAAGAGAGAAAGAAGTCAGTAAAAGAGGGTTTAAAAGACAGGAATGAATAGTTAAGAATTAGAATAGTAGTAAAGTCATTAAAACAATGTAATGAATCAAAGTTAAAGCTGTAGCAAATAATGTTTTCAACCCCAAACAATCTGACAAGTCTGCAGGGAGTTTGTTCCACAGATGAGGAGCATAGTAACTGAATGCTGCTTCACTTTGTCTGGTTTTAGTTCTGGGAACACACAATGGACCCAACCCACTTGAAGTGTCTGGATGCTTCCTATGGACCTAATAAATCCAACACGTATTTTAGTCCGGGCGCATGGCGTCTGTCCGACTACCCATTTCTCCGACCACACGTCTGTCCGATACCCATTTCTCCGACCATACATTTTTTTTTATTTTTGCGTCCATTAGTCCGACCTCCCATTTCTCCGACTTAAGTAGCCCTAACCCTTAACCTTACCCTAAACCTAACCTTAACGCTGTAGAATGGGAAGTCGGAGAAATGAGCAGTCGAACTTTGGGGCAGTCGGACTGACGTATGCTCCCCTTTTAGTCCTGGACCATTCAGTGTTCAGACCAACAGGAAGATTTTATCATCCTCCTTCAGCATCCTTTGACTCACAGGAAATGCAGTGTAGTGTGGAGTGATCTGAGGACCGGTGCACAGTAACAGACACATTGTAAAAATCCCCCCACCCATCTCAAACACCCTTCCACATTTTCCCCTTAACGCAATTTGGAACATCCAGCCTTTGGGTGTGATTGGCTGCTTGTTTACCCCTCCATGTTTGGGATGATGGTGCAGCTTGTTGAGAGGAAAAACAAAAAAAACAAGACTCTCACAAGCATTTACACTTTCAGTAACAAACCCCAAGCATCCAACCACAGAGCTATCACACTGCAAAATTCAGCTCGCCTCAAATGTTCATGCAGCACATACACGCAAGAACATGAGAACATGAAGCTCTGTTACAGGCAGACAGTAGCCTCTGAGCTTGTTAGCCTGTCAGCCTGTGGACATCACTCCCACAGACTTTGGAGAGACTCACAGCTGGATTTTTTTCCTTTTTTTTATTTCAAGGTATACTAACATATAAATGTACTGAACTATGGGCTTACATTTGGTGTTGCACCCAAATGATGCATACACCATCTCTCACAACTGTGTGTCATCTATAATTAACCTGAGAATCACAGACGTTTTCATGATGTCTAACATTAAGACTAGGGATGCACGATATATCGGCATTAATATCGGTATTGGCCGATGTTAGTCATTTTTTAACATATCGGTATCGGTCCGATGAGTAAAATTGGTCCGATATATATCAGCCCATATATATCCGTATGCAAAACCTGCAAAGTTGAGGTAATGCGAGGAGGATGGGAGCCTGTAACCTTGTTATTTGGAAGTAAAATACATTCTGAAAATAAAGGAAGGCATTCAAAAATTCAGTTTGCATGATTTTCAGTCTGTACAAAAATTTATCATCTCAGAAACTTAAAAAAAAAAAAACCCAACACATATCGATATCGGTATATCGATTATCGGCCATAACAGAAAAATTCACATCGGATATCGGTATCGGACAAAATTTTCATATCGGTGCATCCCTAATTAAGACTTGGTGTATGACTGTTGAAGACAGCTTCTCCTATATAACTGAGTTGCACAGCACAGACATATGGGCCTTAACATCAATGACACATCCTAATGTGTATGCAATTAGATAAGTGGGGGAAAAAATGATGCAGTACTTACTTAGAATTGGAATGGAGCAGGTATAGAGAGATTATAATGTGATGCAGTGAGTGATCAGGCTCTCTATGGAGGAGTGACAGAAGGCTGGGAGAAGTTGGTTTTCTTCTTCCTGCAAACAGTTCTTTCTCATCAGTCTCAGAAAGTGTAGGCGTTGCTGGCATTTTTTTTTTAACAATGTTATCTGTTATGTGGGTTCTTGGAAATTTGAAGTATGACCCGTTTCCACACAGTCTCCATTTAAGTACAGACGGAGAGGGTCAGTGTGCACTTCCTGAAATCCAGGATAACTTCCCTAGTTTTCTTGAGCTATATCACCCCCTCACGGATGTGGTGCACTATGTAGTGTGTTCGCCATTTTGTAGTGTTGTTTGAATTATCCTTATTTAATTTTATCCACTATATAGTGCACTATAAAATACCCATAATGCACTGCACAATTGAGTGAACAAGCAATGTACACTACATTGTACCAAAGACGGTTTAGAGTATCTTTGATTGTATTGTCAGAGAAGAATGAGTGGATGATTTTGAACACAGCATTGGTGTTTGTAGTATATTATTGGTCAGTTGGTCCATGTTACAATGAAACATGATAATAAAGTTTGTTTTAAAAAAAATGTTATAATGAAAAGGAACTTTCTCCTGTGCTGATGGTTCATGTGATGCAATCACACCTGATGCACCAACAGCTGTGTTAATTAAGCTCATGCTGTGACAGTAGGAGACTTTTGGTGAGACTGGTTTCCTGAAGCCTTTATAACTTAACCTTTACTTTTTCTCATTCTTAACATTTCCTGAAGCATTCTTTGCTCAGAATAACTTCCCTTTGACTTCCGTTGGTGAGGTTGGTCTGCAGCTTTCTTAGACTCTTAAGCTATATGAGCCATTTTTCAGCTCACATTGACACACACGTGTTGCACCTGAAACTGATTTTATCCAAGTACAGTGACTGTGGTTCACCAGTAATTTTCTGCCATTAATAAAGTTACTAAATCACTAAAAATCACAACATCAAAATGTGCTAAAAGCTTTATTCAAACAACTAAGACTGATAGCACAAGACACTTAATTGCATCAGTAATTAAACAAGGCTACTGGTCAATCATCAGTGATTGCAAATTAAGCCATCAGTGTTTCCAGTGTGTGATTTGTACAAATTGGTTGGTTGGTTGGTAATAATGGCTAAATGAAATGAAAAGAAATAACAAAAAGGACACAATCTTCAGGGATTGCATGTCCTACAAAGTTTGAAAACCTCAGATCATCTGAAGTTGAAAAACTGTAGAAGAGCTGTAGCTGATAATAATGCAAGCATTCGATTGATGTTTTATTTGCAAAGAACGCACACGCTGTCAATCATGCACCTCCGCTTGAAGTGAAAATTGATTCCTGAGTGATCGATCTCAGCCAATTTCAGCACCGTCTCGTGGACAGCTCACGTCACTCGTAGCAAAGTAATTCTTGAGAAAGCTCCTGAGAAACGGTTTGGGAACCAGATGTATAAAGGTGAGATAAGTCTTCTTAGCACTGAGAAAGAACGTTAAATAGGGAAACTGGCCCCAGACCTCTTAAGTTGCGGACCTACTGGGCTAAAGACCACGGAGTCTACTTGCTGGAGGCCACAGAGGAAGACCACAGACAAGTGGATCTGTCTCACTCCCTGCAAGCTGTTGTCATTATGCTGCTAGGACTCATTCCTGTGTTCACCAGCTCACCAGAAAGGAAACAGAGGCTCATTTTTTCTTTCCTTTTTTGGGGTCAAACAGATAATGTGCATAATTAAAATATAACGCTCACTCTGCTTCTAGCCTGTCTAGCTTCTACCTGGTCTTTTTACTAAACTTAACCAACTCCTTTCTTCATTGCCTAAACCCAACCAAAGCATCTCCCCCAATCTGCTGTCAGCAGGAGCGGCTGCAGCAGGCTCGCGCTCGAGAAGTGGGCTCGAGCGGAGCGGGTGAGAGAAAAAGTGTATTTCTTTTACTCTGTGGAAGATGTCCCACAACGGAGTGGGGGAGAAAGCAAGTGGGACGGATCTGCCCAGTCCCTGAGTTTCACAGACAAGACACAATGCAGAGTGTGAACAATGTCACCCAGTTCAGCACCATGGACAGATGCAGGGGGGCTTGGAACAGCAGTGTTT
This sequence comes from Decapterus maruadsi, assembly GCA_030347415.2. Classification (NCBI taxonomy): domain Eukaryota; kingdom Metazoa; phylum Chordata; class Actinopteri; order Carangiformes; family Carangidae; genus Decapterus; species Decapterus maruadsi. The sequence continues at coordinate 29,834,077 of CM064903.1, forward strand.
TGGGAGGGCGTTCGGAACACCGGTGTCTCCTGTCCTATTGGACTATGAGTCGGCAGGTCTGCTCTGTATCTGTGGTTGTGCTCATCAGCTCACTCTGTTCACTGATCCTCTGGCGCTGATAGAGATCTGGACCCAGCCTGAAAACACTACTCTATACTGTGTACATATAACATTTGTCCTGGTGGGAATGCTCTTCTCATTCCCAATGAAAGATCATTCACTAAATACACTTCTTTCGAGGGTCATGTTGTCATGGTGTCTGCTGTGGCAAAGGTTCATGCTGTCAACACTGATTTTAATATAAATAATATTAAAATATCTACCTATAACGTCCTTGGTTTTCCCTAAACTGAACTGGACTTGAACTCATAAACTGGGAACAAACACCACTTCACAATATTATTACTTCACTTTTACACTAACTGTTGTAACTTTTTGCTCTCTCTTGCTGTCAAAGCACTTTATTATGAACTTCCATTCACCTGCACCTTCAGGAGAAGGATGTCAAACTTCCAAGGTTAAAGAAAGTTATACATAATCCAACCTGTAATTATGTTACCTCTATATGTTTGGCAAAGCAAATTATTTCTGTATAAATACATTTTTTGCAAGGAGACAGTGATGCAGAAGACGGTGTACAGTTCAGACCTGACAGTGAAGCACAGGTACTGCTGGGGAACCATATGCAACAATACAGAACATCTAAAAGACAGGTTATATAAGGCTTGGCACCTATATAGAAACAAACGGATGAGCTATTTCCTCCACACAGTCTCTGGTTTTGAAAGCACAGTCTGATATGTGCTGTGGAATGGAGGCTTGAGGAAAATGCAATGTAATTTTTGTAAATGCCCTCATGCCAAAATTGAATAGATTTTTTTTTTGTGGGATTTTTTGTATCTGTTTGGGTGGACATGTCTGGGAAGCAGCATTTATATAAATGTCACAGAACAACTTTCCATCTGAAGTTAGCAGCTCTTTTAGGCAGAGTGGTTGACATTATAGGTCCTTTAGTTAAATACTCATCATCACACCATTCTTAAAATAAAAACTAAAGTTCAAAGGACTGGGGTTAGATCCCTGTTCCATATCCTGGAGTGTGGATTACCTAAGAGAATGACCCCAGTAAGTCAGGCTGGGTTACTGTGTCTCAGGGATGAGCAGCACTGGGGCTCCACAGGGAACTGTTCTGGCTCCGCTCCAGTTCACTCCGTATACAGCAGACTTTAAACACAACCCTGAGTCTTTCCATATCCAGAAATACTGGGATGACCCAGCTATTATGGTGTGTATCTGAAATGAAGCAATATCTTGCTGAGAGTTATCTAAAAAATTATTTGGACCCAAATATTGTATCTGCTTGTGTCAATAAAAGAACTATTGGTAACACGTTATTTGACGCCTATCTCTATAACACATTATAACCATAGGAGGGGAAATCTTCCGCGCTACAGCTATAGACGAACTATATGTGGACCGGTGCGTCTCAGGACAGGAGACTTAGAACGTGGAGACGGAGGGAGGACACTGGAGCACACGGTCGGTATATAAGACAGATTTAATAAGGTGCGGCTGCTGACGTTTCGACAGAAAGTCTTCTTCAGAGCAAACGGAGCCTGCTGTGACAAAGGGGATTTAAATCCCGTGCCTGCCTCCCTGATTGGAAGCGCAGGGGAATACGTCATAGGCAGGCTCACGTGATAGGTTACTACATCACACACAATTGTATGAATGAAATGCAATAGATACAATGTATACATATTTAAGAGACACAGAAGTCACACAGTGTCATAACAATTCACAATAAAAGATACAAAGAGCCATGTTTCGGCACCAATTATAAAAAACAAGACAGATTCATTTCCTCGTTAAGACCATTAGGCTCCATGCTGTTTAGTGTAAAAATCCAGAAGGCTTCTCTTTGCAGGAGTTTTTTGATAATGTTGCCACCCCTTGGTTGTGGGGAGATTTTTTCAATCCCCCAAAATTTGAGGGTGGCAACAGAGCCGTGTTTTGCGTGCTCATAATGTCGAGCGATTGCATAGCTCAGATTTTTTGTGCGGATAGCATTTTTATGCTCCGCAATCCTGACTTTCAGGGGCCTTTTGGTTTGTCCAACATATACTAACCCACATGGGCATTTCAACATGTAGACAGCATGGGTGCTATTACAGTTGATGAAGTTATTAATTTTGAAAGATTTTCCTGTGCGCGGGTGTGTGAATGTCTTGACATTAGAGGTGTTTGAACAGTGCGCGCACTGGCCACAGCGGTGGAAGCCTGCAGGTGGAGGTGGGAGCCATTATACATTATAACCATACTTATAAGAAGTTATAATGCAGTTAAAGCACTGTATAACTAAACACTCATAAATGGTTATAAGGCTTTATAACAATATTCATCATAACACACTATGAAGCATTTTAACATGACTTATAAGGTCAGGTATTATAATGTTAATAACTCGCTGACTATGTCCACATCAATAATGCATTATTAATAAGGTTATAATGTGTTATAATTGGCTTATAGACGTGTATAACTACTATTATAAACACTTATAAATTACCATAACTATAAGCTTAACACATTATAGAGCATTTTATAATGGCTTATAAGATTAAGCATTATAATAGAGTTATAATGCTCTAATGTGTTATGCTTATTGTTGTAAAGCCTTATGATAATTTGTGAGTATTTATAATGATAGTTATAGATGTTTATAAGCCTGGGCATTGTGTGCGAGTTACTAACAATTATAACCTATTATAATACCTTACCTTATAAGTCATGGTAAAATGCTTTATAGTGTGTTATGAATATTGTTATAAAGCATTATGATCATTTTATAACTATAATCATACAGTGCTATAACTCCATTATAACTCATTATAAGTATGGTTATAATGTGGTATAGAGATATGCCTCAATGTAAGTGTTACCGAACTATCGAACTATCAGGAAAGAGACAGGAAAAGGAGAACAGGGATCTGACAATGGGCAACTCCAACACCAAGGTCATAGACTTTTGCAGGTGTAGGCCTTCAGCAAGTCGCAATAGGAGCTGTTCATAGCATACTGAGATGATAGTCATAATAATATTAATTAGAATTATCATCATGTGGTTCTCTCTAATGTTCTTTATTCAGATTCATATAAAATGTAAAACCATTTGCATTATGTCTTAAGTGCGTCTTGACTTTGCCCAAAATCAGTCCGGTCAAAGTAAACACTTGAAGAAGGTCCTTGAAAGCATCAATGAGACATTTTGTTCAGAAGCTGAAAACTGTACTCTAAGTAAACTGGCACTACATGGTTAATAAATATCCATTCATTTTTTACTCAATTATTTCTCTTGAAAGCTGTTTTTTGTTTTGTTTTTCTAATGGTGGATTATAAATCCTTAGCTCTGGTGCTCTGATATCAGTTAGACGCAGCATTGTGTGCTGAAATAAATTATGCAATCATAACCTCTGACCCAACATATACGTGGATCCTCAGCCTGAGTATGGATTTTACCTCCACATCTGGCCAGATTCCAGCTGTATCCTCCTGTATGGTTGAACACGAGCATACAGTAGATGTAGTTTAGTAAAGATGAGTTCTCAATTCTACACCAACTGCATAAGTGAGGATTTCAAAACAAGGGTTATAACCACAAGAAATAAACATATTTTTATACCACTATTAGAGACTGACTTGGAATCAGCTAATGATCGATTTTGACCAAATTGTGCAGTGTAAAAATATTTACCATTACCTCTTCACAGTTATGATACTGATGGTGATAATCAATGACTTTTGATGCAGCAGTGTTGTACTTGTGCATCGTTGATTACAGTGTTTTAACAGTATGTTCATTCTGTTCCCACTTTGTCATCAGTTCCTCTTCCCTCACCCAGCGCACCATCACTGTGATTGGCAGATCGATGTTTGTGTCTTTGTGTGTAGCATGTGTCAGTGAGTGGGTGTGTGGCATTATTTCAATCTATTTTCTGGTCCTGCTCTATACGGAAGGTTCTTTCTTTCTTTTTGTTGATACCAATGTTTTTGTGTAGATTTTTTTTTGTTTTGTTTTTACTTCGGTGGAATAAGAAGGCAACATTGTGGAAAATATTCAGTAAGCAATGGATTAAATAGAAATCATGCATTTAAGATTCTTTCAGTGGGCGTCTTTCAAAAGTGTTTAAAATGTTAGTTTGTTTGGGGTTGTTTGCTGGCCCTGTGAACAAACTAAACATAGCTCTGCCTGTCTGCTGATGAGAATCTGCAGGTAACACATGAACTATGCACAACTTCTTTGACTGTCCCTTTAGTTTAACCAATCGTTCATTAGTTGTATAAACCAAAACCAAGACAAAGACCCGCTCTATCAAAATGAGTCGGATGTTGCAACGTTCTATATAGATAATCACCTGATAATGTGGAAAACCCATAGAAAATCAAAAACTAATATTATACCCTAATTTCAAAGCAATGACATTCAAAAACAATCTCCCAAAGTTTCACAGTCTAGATAATTGAGAAAAGGCAGTAAATGATGATTAAAGTTGACTTGCTACTTCAACCCTCTGAAGATGAGCATTGCTTCAGTGCAAAACATGAAATATCTTCTGGACCTTTCATGATAGAGACGAGCTGTAAACTGCATCTGAATCGCAGGATTCTCTGCTTTCCGTCATTGAATGTCATTGAGTGGTGCCTATATGTCAAGAATGGACGGCTACAGAAACATAAACTATATACCAAGTAGCATCAACGCTAACAGAGCTAGCGTTGATGCTAAACCGAACATAGCAACAATGCTAAACCGAACATAGCAACAATGCTAAACCGAACGTAGCATTGACACAACGCTTGCACATGTTTTATAAAACATGGCAACTTCTGAACCGTTTATGATAGAGACAAGCTGTAAACAGTACCTGATTTGTAAGATTCTCTGCTTTCCGAGGGTCATTGAATGGTGCCTCTATGACAACAAGGGACCGTACAGGGTGCGTGTAATCATGTGGTACAGGAACAGACGCCAGAGTCACTGGCAAAACTTTAAATGGAATTTTCTCAGGTTTTAGAACGGAATAAGAGAGTAGGAGATCGACCATCAAATGTATGGCTTTGACTAGGGTATTTAAAGATTATTTTCTAATCTTTCATTGATACCAAAATCTCAACTTTGAAACTTGGGTCACTGTGACTCATTTTGATAAATCAGGTCACTTAGAATATTGTGTGTAGGCTAAAAGGGCTGCACACCAAAGCTCTGTTGTGTAAGTCCCGGTATCTCGGGCCAGTAGACATGGGACACCTGACCTGAACTGTATGTTCACATGTACTGTTTTGGAAGGCAGTTAAGCTGAGCAACTACTGAGAAAAACTTCAGTAAAGAGCATCAACTGTCTCCATCATTGTTAACAAGTTATACCAGCGGGGTTCCGACAGCCTCTTTTCTCCAGCAGTTGTAGAGTTGAAGGTGTCAGTTGAACTTTACTTGGCCGAGCCCGACAGTTCACACTGTGTTCTGTGGATCCAGACAGTAACTTTTCATCTCCTGGCTTGTTGCATTCTGGCTTTAAAGAACTGACAAACAGTTGGAGACATGTTCTTTGCAAAGTCTTCTAACAACCTCAGAAATACTCTTTCAATGACCAGATGAGGCCTGAATTCCACAGGTTGCACACAAATACAGTTTCAAGCTTCTGGCTCAGAACCGAGCGTGGCTCCTTGTAGACATCAGCATGGTTTTTTGAGGGAGTCTTTCAATCTGGACACCAATTATTATTAGCCTGCTGTAAGTGTGCAGTCTGTGACAGTGTCATTGAGTGATGGATTTTGATTTTGGATGATTTTGGATTTTGGATTTTGAAAAAATAAGATACTGGACAAATGACAAACTCTGCAGCTGCTTGAATTGCAAACTTTGGATTGAACAGTACTGATGTGTTCTCCTTTTAACTCCTCCACACTAAAGGTGCAACAGGTAATTTAATTTTCCTAAAAAAATGTATGCATGTTTTGAGGTGGAGCCATGTGGCCATCTTTTTTACTCTTGTCCAGTTGTCACACAATTTTGGAAGACTTTGTTTGATATTTATTTTAATATTTTAGTTCCTTAAAGCAGATATCAGTGGAATGTTTTTGTTAATATAAGTCCTAAATAGTCCTATTTTCCGTCAGCAATCACTTACATGGAGTGTTTCAGCCGAAACGCGAGTCTCTCCGTCACTCTGCTCTGCTGTAACCCGAGGAGAAAATTTTTCTTGTGGGATACAAGTGTTATCCAATGAGGAGAGAGAATGGCATGAAGGGCTGTGTGTGCAGCCAAGGGATGCGCGTGAATGTGGTCACGTAGCACGAGGACCAATAGATGCCTGACGAGGGCGGGGGCTGCTAACTCAGGGTGCGTTCAAGGAAACTCGTAACTTGTGTTTTTCCTTCCTGTGAAGTCATGCCAGTTTGATCTGGTGGAGGCTGCAGTTCACGGATCGGAATCTTCTGTTACTTTCTTCCTTCTCCCAAAATGTGGTCGTTATTTTGTGAACTTTCACAGGCAACAGGACGGTAAAAACACGAACTGTTACAGATTGCCTGGAACCAGCTACAAAGTTGTAGTTGTGACTTGAAGCTGTAACTTACGGTTTCAAAAGCGTGCATTGAACGTCCAGTTCATTAGCTTGAAATTATATCTCTGTTTTTACCTCTTAATAAGCTCCTTGTCCAGTTCTGTGTCTTGCTATAATTATATCTCTGATATCTGCTTTAAGTTTACTGGCAGATGGAAATGAGAAAATTAATGGTATGGTGGACACTGCAATGCAATGTAATCTGTTTATTTGTGAATAGTCCCATTGAGTACAGTGCCTTCAATTTATACCTTTTATTTTTATTTTTTTCTATATGTATTTATGTATCTGTATTTATATTTACATATTTAAAATAGCTATTTTTATATTTTGTATTAAGCCTTGAAGTTTTATTGTTCAAAAACTATGCCTTCTGGAAAAAAAGAATGCAATATATGTTCCTTCTGAGAATGTATGTGAATTTGAACTACAATTAAGTTGTAGAAAAATATATATGAATATATATGCATGTGTATGTGTATATATTATTATACTGAACAAGGTCAATATTAAAGACAGTATTGGCTGGTTGGTTGATAGAGCTGCAGCCCCACCTCTCTCCACATCCTGTAACTTCAGTGAATTAGACTTAATTCCTACTTTGAAATATATACTGTTTTAATGAACTGTTAAAAATTAAAATTAAAATCGATGTGAGTTAAACATAGAATCTGTAATGAAACGTGTCTCTGGCCTGAGGCGTACTTTCGTCATCCATTGATTCTCATTATAAATCTTACGCGCACAGTTCGCAAGACATTGTACAAGAGATCCTGCACCCTCAGAGGGGGACAGCTCTCCATTCCGACGCACCTCCACTTCGACACCCCGCTGTTCCGAAATTTATGTATCTGTTCCGACAGCTCAAAATAGCTATTTTTATATTTTGCGTAATTTTATTGTTCTGACAGCTGACTGAGGAGATGCTTTGGTTGGGCTTAGGAATGAAGAAAAGTTGGTTAAGTTTAGTAAAAAGATCAGGTGGAGGCTAGACAGGCTAGAAGCAGAATGAACGTTAGGCCTTTATGTCATTAATATGAAGTATTTGCTTGTTTTGCAGTTTATTATGCACATGATCCGTTTGACTCCAAAAAGGAAATAAGGATCACTGCGCACTGAGGGTTTCCCCCAGTAGCCTTTTCGAAATAGCGGTGTCTTTAGAAAAAATAGAAAACCCCGCTATTACGATGAATGGAAGTCTATTGTCGGAAAGGCGGGGCTTCGGAAAGGCGGGGTGTAACCCCCTCAGAGCACGCTACAGGGTTAGTGGCGTTGCCTCGAAAACCAGGACTATACATTCCAGTCCTCAACTGCCACACTTGTCAGATTTCCTCCCCGATGCCAGGATGTGCTTCTGTCCCGAGAGCTGACGGTCGAGCTATTTGGCTCACGTCCAGCAGCAGTGGAGGGAGAGCAGAGGTCACTTTTAGCCACTGCTGAGCAGAGTAAATAAAAAGTGGTGGATCTAGATTGGCATTTGCTCTGTGCCAACAGGGAGTAGAGTAACAGGAAGACGTTAAAAGCACAACAACAAAGCACAAGTTTTTTTGTTTTTTTTCCCCTAATAAAGTATACATTTGTGGATAAGTGAGTGCAGAGTGGAGTGCTTGTTTCTGACTGCCTCCCCAGTGACTGCTGTCTTTGTTTCCTATTAAACAATCATCAGAAAACAAGAGTAAAAAAAGGGAATGGAGAGAAAAGCTAAATGACAAATTATGTCACGACAGAAGAATAGAGCGCGTGTCAGAGGCAGAGTGGTGCCTACTGTACTGTGTGCGCTCATCTATGCACAACGAGGCCGTCTGAGCCTTATTGATGTTTCAAAGTGGAATGGAACGGGTTTGCGGTTACAGAGATCAATGACGAGACAGTTTGGCCAGTCGTACAACTTTCAACAATCATTTAGGCTGTCATCACAGCTAACAAGATCTCGCCCACACAGAGACAAGTCCAGCCGGGAACACAGGGCGGGAATTACTTCAAGTGGTTTTCCTCAGCGTCCTTGGATTTAAATCATGTTTTGATACAAAGTAACTTTTATAATGGTCTGCTGCTTTATGAGAAGTTTGACCAAAGGGAAGCATTGAAGACTGTTGAGTGAAGGTATGTGGTGTGACTAACATATTTTCAATTACTTTGGGTTTAAAGGGATAGTTCAACATTTTTGGCAAATTGGCCCATTGCTATAATCGTAGGTTTGTTACCTTTAATTGTCAGGGCAAGCTATTTTTAGAACGGCGGAGCAGAGCCATGAGCTGCTCAGAGGTACACTATTGAGGCAAATGGGATTTATTGGTTTCTCCAAAACAACTCCAAAATGTTCTGGTGGACAAGTTGTGACCTGCACATTCACCACGGTATGAGATAATAACAGAACGTTACAAGACACAGTTCTTTTCGAGGCAAATGCAGAGACTGCTTGCCAAAAAAACTTTGACGGGAACGCACATCAACGGTTTTGCATGAATTCACCTCGAAGAATAACTCGTAATGTTCCGTTATTGTTGGATTGTGTATTTGATGAGGGAAACCAAGAAATTCCCTTAGCCTCCATAGCGTAGCTCTGAGGAGCTCACGGCTCTGCTCCGCTGTTCTAAAAATAGCTTACCAATGGAAACCAAGAAATCCCATTAGCCTCCGTAGCTTAGCTTTGAGCAGCTCACAGCTATAGCCTTTAGCTAGTCATGATGTTTAGGCCATAGTGACAGCCTTTTTGACCTTTCATGGTACCAGTGAACAAACAATGGAGTGGTAGACTACCATGAGGTTATTTCTGAAGCAGGTCAGTGTCACATAGCCTTCATCCTAGTGAAACAGGATAACAAATGTTTCATGCTAGTGCTGACATTGTCTTTCACCAGCCAACTGCTGCAGGAGACCACTTCCTGTGTCTCTGCTCTTGTTTCTCCTTTGCATTTGCAGCAGGTAAAGGTTTGCGGCAGCTTCACTGTTTGTATTCACACATTTAACCATCTGGATTGTGATTATATGGGCCATCTGTTTGGTATAGATTTCTGAATCGGGTCTCGTGGTCGTGGGCGAGCTACATGCTGATCACTGCCAGTAGATTCCTATTTTTACCATGCGTTTAGCCGTTGTGATGCACAACGTTATTTTGACAGTACGGTATTAATTGCCCCCCCTTGCTGAGCGTGTGGACTGACTCTGCCTGATTGCTAAGTAGCCATATGGCAACAGTTTGAATTCTTCTTAGCCATCATTCTTATTAATAATACATTTTGTTTGTGTATGACAGGGCTGCACGCTACGGCTCCATTGGGAAGCTGTGTTGGCTAATCTTAGCTTCAGCTAAGCTTTACACTGAATGCTCCATGCTGCTTGCATGGGGCTGTCTTGTTTATCTACTCTACTCTAACTTTGTTACTTCCAAATATATGCATATGAATGTAGCCCATTACTATGAGTTAATTTGTGTGGATGTGGAGACAGTGGGGAACATTCATTTGTTTTCTTTCCAGCTTACCATGATGTGTGTTTCTATGTCATCTTGTGTTTCTGTTCAAATGTTTTAATGTTGTTTTTTTTTATAACACTTTACAACAAGGGTTTCTTAATCAACATTATTGCATTATTAAGCATTAATTAACTGTTTACAGATATATTAAATGTATTACTTAGGGTTAGGAAACACATTAATTAATGTGGCCTATTAGTAAGCAGTTAATTAATGTTTACTAGATACAAATTAAATTAAAAGTTGAATAATGTAAATAGTTATCATTATGTATGAATTACGTAGCATTAAATAACACATTAGTTTATATTAATGTTTAATAATGTACCAACTAACGTTAATTAAGGGACCCTTATTGTGAAGTGTTACCTTTTTTTATGTGATCCTATGAGCTGCCACCCAGATTGCCCTTTGGGACATGAAATAAAACTGAACTGAACTGAACTCATGAGTAATTCAACTTATTAATTTCATTTTATTTCTTGCAAGTTTCAGTTGAATTGCAACTTAGTATTTTGTTAATTACCTTCACTGGTCATTTTGAGCAAGTTGCAGAGAATTGTGTGTTTTGGTTGCGCTTATGAAATTTATTCTGAATTGACTTTGAATTTTTTTTTTTTTTTTTTCAGAAGATGAAAGCTAAAGTTGGTGCATGGGTCATTCTTTTTTGTATGATGTGTCTGTGTTACATTAATGTCATGTTTCTGAGGAGATACTGGGCACAAATGCAGACAAACACAGTACAGATTAAGTTGTACAGGTAGAGGTAGGAAAAAGTCCCAGATGGCACAAAAAGATAACACAAAATGGTGTGGAAGACAGACAAACTGATTTTAAAATAAAATAGGGAACCTCATACTAAACAGGAGAAACTTAAGTGACCTCTCTAACAGTTAATAAAACAACTTTTGAATTTTTGTAACTGAACCCTGTCTCTGGCTCATGTTGTGGAACAAATCTGAGTGCCTCTTGGTAAAACTTCCAGGATGCCATGGACTTGCTTTCCTTTGATTTATATTATGTCAGTGAAATAATATCAACCCTCCTGGACTCCTTGTTCACCATCCTCTCATCACACTAGGAGAAGTAGTGACAACACATGACAACAAGGATTGTGCCTACGAATGTAACAGAATTCCAACATAGTCTGCAACATAGGTCCATCTTGGTGGAGAAGGGGTACAGGAGAAGGAGCACCAAGGCCACCAGTCCACAGAGGGAACCATCAGAGGTCTTTGAACTGTAGACCAGCAGAACGGCTCAGATCCCATCAAGGAACAAATTAGATTTAGACAGAGAGCTGAAGGAGTTTGTTAGCAGACAGATATCCAGGGTTACTTAAATCAGCATGGCTGTACATTGGAATTCAATTCCCCTCACATATGATTGGATTTCTACACGGGACACCACTCCATGTCGTTACACCAGGGAGACTGGACATTCCTGTTTTCTGGGGACTGTCCCCATTTTTGGTGGTCTCCTGCTGATGCTGTCCCTGGAGTTTCAAACTGTCAAATTTCAAATAAATTGACTGTGATCTTTTTCCCTGAAAAACCTAATGTATACAATCAGAAACATGCAATAATCATATAATCCACCAGGGGGGGGGAGTTATTTATGCAACAGCAGGCTTCCACCTGGTAGATCCAATATGGCCGCTGTCAGTCATGTGTTTTCTCATGGATATTTTTGCCAATTTTGAAACAATTAAGGCAAGAAAGACTTCAAAATTGTAACTGAAACTTAAATAGGAATAGTTATTGCATTGCTGCAAAGTACGTTTTACTTTGCATCAATGCAATATACAGTAACTTTCTTTATAGTAGAACCGTGTTGAAAATGTGTATCAAAATAGATACCACTGGTATGTTTTTTTTTTTGTTTGTTTGTTTTTTTTATATTTTTTTTTATTATTTGTCCAATAACGGGTCCAATTTATTTATTTATTTTAAATTTTCTGACAATTAGTTCATGGTTCTGGCTTTACAGGGTTAAATCCACACCCTGCTGGAGAACATTAGTGCCAGTTTCTTCCAATCTGAGATGCACCATTCCTTCTAAAGTCTGCAATTTCACTTTACCCGGGACTCTGTCATATCTGCTCCTCCAGGTCACTTCACAAACGAAGACAAATGTCAGCGGAGACAGGTGCGGGAGTCGGCCAAGAAATTTTGAATGAGCTCAGAAGTAACAGTGCGAGCGCCTGCCAAAATCTGCCAACAAAAGCGGAATAAAACCTTCAGAAATCAGCAACCTATGGTCTTGAAAGATGGTCACATGGTTTCCCGATGAGTGGTCTGTGATCGATCACTTACGTTTTCATAATCAGTGATGGAAAAGTGCAGGAGGTAGAAGTCAAAGCTGCTAAGACCTGTTCCTGAGCTCCACCGTGACTTTTAGTCTAGTTGGTGTGAGAAGAAACATCTTAGGAGGTCAGGCTGCATGAAACCTCAGTGTTGGGCATTTAGTTAATGAAAAATGTGGTCTCACCAAAACAAGGCTACAAAGCATTGGTAAACATCTCCCACACTCAATCTGTCTGTATTATAGCACATCAGATGTTTGTCTTAGGAGCTTTGACCATCATGTTAAAGCCTCTATTCTTAAACCCCTGACACAGCCCAGAAACATGGGTTTACATAGATGCAATACTTGAGCTGGCATTATTGAAGGAGAAAATTGACAATATTGTAATTCATTCAAACAAGATTTTCTTTTAGAATAAAATTGATAAAGATAAATAGATTTTCCCAATATAATCTGCTGCAAATCAAAAGCTCTCTGTGTCTAATAATAGTAATACCAATGTCAAAGCAAAGAGGGCTATCATTGCTTTGGTTGCATAGCAAAAAAAAAAAAAACAATCAGTGTCCTAAAATCCTATGAGATGGTATCTGATGAGATATTAGGTCTATACAGCAAGGACAGTGGGGCAGATGTGTGTTTATCAGAGATAGTGGGGATTATCAGGTATTAACAGTGTGGAGCTGCTGCACCACAGATTTACAGTCGGTAAATAAGAAACAAAAGTTTGGTTATGTCAGAGCTGGAGCAGTGACTGTTACATTGCAATAATGTACCGACTTCTGTTCTCTGTTTTGATTGGTTGGCGTCAGAAAAGTTTGCAGCTGAAGTCAACGTGAACTTAATGCAACGACCATGAATTCCAGCAGCGATCCAACAGGGTTATCACATTATGTTAAAATCCATGAAACTCATGAAAACTCTTGGGCAGGATAATTAAATTCTATGCTGGTGATCCATATGTTCAACATCCATACAGTTAACAATGTACTGCAGCTCAACACTGCAGTGTTCTATTACAGGAAGAAAAAAAAACATATAGACATGCTCCTCAACCACTAGACCACTGAGTACCCCATATATAATATAATAATATAATATAATACAATATAATTTATTCATTACAGACATGCTTAAATATTTATTACATTTGACATTATTTTACATTTACAGATGTTACTGGTAGACTAATGTTTGAGGTGAGTATCATTGATAAGGCACATTATATCCATGACAACAGAGGTAGTCTTATGCAGCCATTTAAAGGACAATTCCGGGCAAATTCAACTCGGGCTGTATTTTCCTAACATTTTAGATCTGAAAGAAGGAATGTGAAGATTTTCCGTTTAATCGCTCCTGTTTTGCAGTAATTGTGTCTGTCCCTGCATCGCCACGGCAGCAATGAATGGGAGCGGATGCAAGTTCTGCTGGTTAGGGTGTTTACATCCCTTAAAGCCACTATTTTTTTTCCACAGACAGTGTCAGATGGCTACACAAACATGCACCAAGAAGTTTATTTACCTCAAGCAAGCTGACATGTTTTAGTTATCTAATTCAAAGTCTCCCAGAGTCTCACGCAAGATCATTTTGCCGTGCTCTGAGTAAATAAACTTCTTGGTGGGTTACGCAGGCTTAAGAGTCCATTGTTCAAACATTGTCATTGCGTTTTCTTGGTGATTGATCGCGAACATAATTTTAAAAAAGAGTATATTCTTAATTGGAAATAATCCAAAATTGAAACAAATTAATAAATAGTCAAGAATAAACTGATAAGTAGCTCCTGAGCATTTCGATGTAGAAAAGATGGGACCTGGGCATGTGAACATGGTTTAGTACAGCCTCACCACAGTGTTGCTAAAGGCTCATATTCCTCCCTTTGGCTCACGCACAATGAGGCAGCGTGGCGTGGGGAACAACACAGCTAATTTATTGGCATCAGAAAATGACCCACTGACTAATGCATCAGCACTAAACTTGTCAGGGGGATATAAATAACTGGCATCTGCTACAGCTGTGCCTGATGTCAATAAAGTATTGAAACGAAACACAACGCCGGCTCATAAAAGCGCTGTAGAGAATTATGCCGCAGTGTGAATTTTAAGCGGCATCACTTAATCATTTAACTTTTTCTTTTCTTTTTTTTTTTTTTGCTAAAGTGACAGCCGTCAGAAGTAGAAGGAGAGTGACAGGCGCGCAGGCAGACCCTCCAGGGGGAAATAACAGGCCAGATACGGGAGGGGATGGAGGGAAGGTGATGATGCATCTTTTATAGCATCGCTTTACTCCTCCATTTGCTCTGCTTTGTTTTCTGCATGTGTTTTTTTTTTCTTTTCTTTTTTTTTCATCTCTCTTCATCTTCCTCTACTGTTCGTTGTTTGTTTTTCGAGTGCTTTCCCTTGGGGATCGCCTGAGTAAGCGCCTACGCGAGCGTGACAAGCACTTAAGGGACTGTTGATGCAGCCGCTATCACACACACGCACACACAAACACACACCACCCGTGGGTTCTGGCTCATGTGATAGTCGTCCAGGCTGGTCGCAAATCTAAAAACATTTTGCTTGAGGAGATGATACAGTTGATCTAATCAAGCGAAGATTGTCCTCTGACCTCTACGAATCAACCTGATCTTATATCTCCTATTGCTCCCCTGATACACATCATACACCCCCCCTTCTCCGCCCTGCACCACCACCTCCAGTTCCTATCTTTTCTCTGTTTTATTCTTTTTTTTTAATAAAAAATGTAATTCTCTCACATAGAATTAGGGGAGAACTGATTGGTATTGGCATTACCAGGGCTTAACCTTGTTTGCCCTTTCTTTGTTTTAAAAAAAAAAGCAATTCCATGTATTGCCTCATGTATGGCTTCACGCTCTGGATTACGACCAGTCAACATCTGCAGCTATGCCTCAACAAGCCTGATGAGTTCATTCATGTAATATATGCACGGATCTGTTTTGATGTTGTAATCTCTGGTTGTCTTGTGTCATTTTTATAGTTACAGTACGCTGTTACGTAGTGAGGGCGCCCCTGTTTTTCTAAAATTACCAGGAAATACAAGGTGGGTTTATGATCAGAGACCTCTTTCACAATAGAATTCATCACACTGAGTATAATATGTCACTTTATGATTAAATAAAATGATAAAAGAATATCAGATTAATGTTCTAATTTAAGAAAGTTGAAAGTGTTGAAACAGGACAATATTAGAACAGAATAGAATAGAATAGAATCTTTCTTTCTTATTTTTATTTATTTATTTTTTTGTGTGTGTGTGTCATTGTCGTATAAGCTACTGGACTAATTTGAATTTCCCTCCTTGGGATGAATAAAGTATTCTCTACTCTACTCTACTACTACTTTATGATTAAATAAAATAATAAAAGAATATCAGATTAATGTTCTAATTTAAGAAAGTTGAAAGTGTTGAAACAGGACAATATTAGAACAGAATAGAATAGAATAGAATGTTCAGTGACAATAAAGGCATTCTATTCTATTATTCATCTTATACTGAATTCATCATGCTCGGTATAATATGACAATTTATGATGAAAGATAATTATAAAAGAATATCAGACTAATGTTTTAATTTAAGAAAGTTGATAAAAACAATATTTTAAGTGTTGAAACAGGACAATATTAGAATAGAATAGAATGCCTTTATTGTCACTATACATGTATAGTGACAATAAAGGCATTCTATTCTATTCTGAATCCATCACAGTCAGGATGACACTTTATGATGAAAGAAAATTATTTTTTTTTAAATCAGATTCAAATGTTTGATTAAAGAAAGTTGATAAAAAAAAAAAAAAAACATATAAGTATTGAAACAGGAGAAGAGTAGAATATTCTGAATTTTCAGTTTCAGGCACTAGACAAAGTATTCACTGCCATAATGTTCCACTGTTCCCTATTCCTCTGAGTTACTTATAGACTGATAATAAATATCCTCATTTATTGCCCAGTCGCTGTAGTGTGTTCCTTCAAAGCAGAAATAAAAGGCCCCTGAATAGAAGATTCATTACTTCTGATTCATGCACTTTATGTTTTTTTTTCTTCCACCAGAGAGAGGCGCCCCAAGTTTCATCCAGAGCAATAAAAATCAAAGCGTGGTCGCCTGCTTCTGCTTTATGTGAAACAAGGAAAGCATAAGCTGATGTTTACCGTTGTCTCTTCGTATATAATTGTGTATTTGTAGCGGTGCACGTAGAATAATGTCACACACCCTCAGTCTGATGCTGCGCATTTAATAAAGAATTCTCCACAAAGTGCACACATAGATCACAGTCACTATCTGCTTTCATCTTGCACAAAGAGATCCTCATTCTCTTACCCATGCTAAATAATAAGAAAATACCATATACGTGCAAAAAAAATGCAATTACCCCACCTCTCTAACGCTTCAAAGGAGCAAAACGTCTCAATTATTTACATGCATAGAACAGTTCTTTCATCGTAACATCATATTTATTCATAACGGTCACAGTGGTCAACAGTTAGGACGGAGCCTCTCTCATTGGAGAGCTCATTGTCCAGGCTGCCACCTGAGCTCCAGCTCCAGTGAAGCTGCAGCTGCAAGCTTATAATTAGCAGCTAAGTGGCTAAAGGCTTACAGTCAACACAGCCGCTAACAAACACTTAACAGAACTTAACACAGACACTGCCCACATAGTGAGAGTGACACATACACTGTGTTTTCACCACGTGGTCCCAGCTCCACTCCACTCGGCTTTGGTACCAGGTACTGTTCCATAACAGGAGAGAACCACCTTTAGAGTAGAGAGTATACTGTAGGCTGATATATAAACTGATTTGTTCATTTTGAAACATGTATTGATATAAACGTGGTGGTATCAGTGGCGTGCACAGACTTTTTGAAGGGCAGTCCTCCCTCCCCCCATGCAAGAGGGCACTTCACCACGTGTTTTGGCTCCTAGATAGGGTTGCCACCTTTGAGTTTTGAAAATAAGGGACATTCACCCAAGTTGCGGCGGGGGGGGGGGGGGGGGGGGGGGCAAAAGGCGGCACTTTTCATGTAGGCCTCTGTATTTTGTACATGGTCAAATTCTTGTATTAACACAATTTAAAAAAAAATTTCACCTTGGAAAATATTTTTAACTGGAATGGGGCCGTGTACAGTGAACCTTATTGAGGTCAGCAGAGCTATAGGCCAAGATGGACCACTTGTTTGATCCAAAACATAAAGTTGCAATATCCCACTTAATTATAATAGTCATAAATATTAATGCCTAGCTATATGTGAAGAGGTTGTCACATGTCACACGTAATGATTCCTTAACAGTCTAACATGCTTTATGCAGAGCTCCTACTTCCTGGACATTTAAACAAGCTCCTTCCTATACATTATTGTACTAACTGATTAATCCAGGTGTGTCTGACCATTGTTGTGACTACTGAGGTCAGAGTCAGACACACCTGGATTAATCAGTTTGTCCAATAGCCCAATATTAATAAATAACTACAGGATCTGGTTTAAGTTCAGGAATTGGTGGAGCTGTGCATAAAGCCTATTATTAACAGTGATTGGTTTGAAACACATGCAAATAAAAAAAAAATGCATCTGCACAAAATGATCAGAATGTTCAAACTAGTTCAAGACCAGCTGCAAATAGACAACCAGCACCAGCAGGTCAGACGACTAAACTAAGCAGCCACTGAGACAGTTTGCTTTTGTTTATGCAGCCTAATAAAATAAAAGCCTAATATAAAATCAGCCCAGTGCGTGATATAACGTTGCCGCTTCAAGTGGAGATTTTTTCCTTGCATATTGCCCGTTCATTCATCATCCTCTGAATCAAACAGGTGGGGGGTGAGAAATCCGCAGCACTACCTGTAGTTCTATGATTCTTTTATCACGGGAATGAGGCGGTCAGACTAGCAGTGATCAGACCTGTACTGCGGACGAGGCTCGAGACAGCTTTGTGTTCATGTCAAAACCCGAAGCCCCGGTCCGAGTTAACACGGCGACGCTGGTTATCGACTTGGATTGTTACCTCCTGACGCGAGGCGGATCAACAGCTGATTTTCTCAGCTGAACATCAAACTATGACCTCTGCTTTGTTGTAGTTCTGACAAATGCCGGATCTTTACAGAACACGCGTGGAGTGATGCTGCATTCATGACAACTCGGAAATACGGGACAAAGCCCGTCCCGTATTGATTCAAAACGGGACGCACTCTTTTACTTCAAAATACGGAACGATTCCGTATTTTAAGGGACGGGTGGCAACCCTACTCCTAGATGACACTTTAGCATGCATTTTGGCTTCCAAGAGGGGGGACAGCTCTCCATTCCGACGCACCTCCACTTCGACACCCCGCTGTTCCGAAACACCCTGTTCCGAAACACCGCTGTTCCGACAGCTCACGGGGGCGCGAGGCTGCTGCAGCCGCTGCTCGTGCTGACAGCTGACTGAGGGAGATGCTTTGGTTGGGCTTAGGCAATGAAGAAAGGAGTTGGTTAAGTTTAGTAAAAAGATCAGGTAGAGGCTAGAGAGGCTAGAAGCAGAATGAACTTTAGGCCTTTATGTCATTAATATGAAGTATTTGCTTGTTTTGCAGTTTATTATGCACATGATCCGTTTGACTCCAAAAAGGAAATAAGGATCACTGCGCACTGAGGGTTTCCCCCAGTAGCCTTTTCGAAATAGCGGTGTCTTTAGAAAAAATAGAAAACCCCGCTATTACGATGAATGGAAGTCTATTGTCGGAAAGGCGGGGTGTAACCTCCAAGAGGGCACGTTAGCACGCGTTTTGGCTCCTAGAGGGCACTTTAGCACGCGTTTTGACTCCTATAGCGCACGTTAGCACGTGTTTTGGCTCCTAGAGGGCACTTTAGCACGCGTTTTGGCTTCTAGAGGGCACTTTAGCACGCGTTTTGGCTCCTATAGGGCACTTTAGCGCGCATTTTGACTCCTATAGGGCACTATAGCACGCGTTTTTACTCCTATAGAGCACTTTAGCACGCGTTTTGGCTTCCAAGTGGGCACTTTAGCACGCGTTTTGACTCCTATAGAGCACTTTAGCACGCATTTTGGCTTCCAAGAGGGCACGTTAGCACGCGTTTTGGCTCCTAGAGGGCACTTTAGCACGCGTTTTGGCTTCTAGAGGGCACTTTAGCACGCGTTTTGGCTCCTATAGGGCACTTTAGCACGCATTTTGACTCCTATAGGGCACTTTAGCACGCGTTTTGGCTCCTAGAGGGCACTTTAGCACGCGTTTTGGCTTCTAGAGGGCACTTTAGCACGCGTTTTGGCTCCTATAGGGCACTTTAGCACGCATTTTGACTCCTATAGGGCACTTTAGCACGCATTTTGAC
Organism: Decapterus maruadsi; assembly: GCA_030347415.2. Taxonomy (NCBI): domain Eukaryota; kingdom Metazoa; phylum Chordata; class Actinopteri; order Carangiformes; family Carangidae; genus Decapterus; species Decapterus maruadsi. Next base: position 29,853,823 of record CM064903.1, read on the forward strand.
TCCTATAGGGCACTATAGCACGCATTTTGACTCCTATAGGGCACTTTAGCACGCATTTTGACTGCTATAGGGCACTTTAGCACGCATTTTGACTCCTATAGGGCACTATAGCACGCATTTTGACTCCTATAGAGCACTTTAGCACGCGTTTTGGCTTCCAAGAGGGCACTTTAGCACACATTTTGGCTCCTCTAGGGCACTTTAGCACTCATTTGCACGCCACTGGTGGTATCTGTACATACAGAGCCCAGCGGCAGCTCTGCTGTTCTGTCCAGCACAAACACGAAGCTTCACTTTACATTCAGACAAATTAATGTGGTTGCGACAGTTGTTAGATTTCATCTGCGAGACCAACATTTATCTTCCAAAAGGAATTATATCAGCCAGCTGTAAATCTCCAAAGAGTGTGCAGCAGGTAATTTCATTGGATCGCTTCATCCCCTGGATGACGACAGAGGTTGACCGGCTGATCACCTCAGGGACCGGCTGCTGCCTCTGAGATGACCGTCGGAGAAAATTATCAAAATGGCAATTTTTGGATAAATAGACCACATTTTAAGGATCTATCATCTAAAAAATATACACATATTAAAAGGGAATTAAAACAGCTTTTGATGACACAATGACAGAGTGAGGATTCTCTCTGACCAGTTTGACTAGTCGTCTGCATCGTTTTCCTCTTCACCTGTTTTGGAACCTGGGCTGAGGTGATTCCAGAAAGGTAGCACCAGCAACCAGATTACTAGCCTCGTAAACCACCCTCTCCTAGAAATACATTTCATTTCATTTCTGAGGGGGAGTCTGACCTCATCCCCACTGTGAGCGTTTGGGGTGGGTGGGAGTAGTAGCGTTGACAGACAACCGATTCAGCCAATCAGCAGGTTGCTATATTAAATCGAATCCAGTTGGAAGAACAGCGAAAACGTCTGTTCCTTCAAGAAACTCAACAAGCGCCATCTCTTGCTCTTGTTTAATTGCTGTAATGGATGTAGTAAGAACTTCCCTTGTTGCTGTTTTTAGGCTGCTACTGCTATATTGAATATCTTTGCTGCTAGGGTGGTAAGTGGTAATAGTCACACAGTGTAGACACGGGGCTTTGCACCAGTCGGTCCTTGATTGGCCAACGTGCTTTGTCAATCACAGAAATCTGAGCAGCGACGCTGATTGGCTCGGCCTTCTGAGGGTTTCAGGCCAAACGCTCACAGTGGGGATGAGGCCAGACTCCCCCTCAGAAATGAAATGAATTGGATTTCCAGGAGAGGCTGGTTTACGATACTTTGTTAAATGTCATTTTATTCCTGAAATTACATTTTGTTTGATTCATGGGGTAAATGTAACAGTGTTATCCAAAATAAGTTGTGCTTGTGGTTGTACCTAACCTCCTCATGTTGAGTCGTGGAGCGGCCAGTCTAGTATGAGGTAAAGGTTGTTGTACTGATTGGACAGCTCTCTGCGATGTTTTCTAATTGTAATGAACGCTCTACAACTGAGGAAACTCTTGAAGGCCCACTCAGCACATACATATATGTACTGCTGAGTACAGCAGCAGATGTTGACATGAGAGAGGGAAACAGAATTCCTAATTCATCCTGGTTCTATTTACCACCCCGGCTGTCTCCTCATCACATACTTCAGTTAGAGGACCTAACTACAGCTGAGCAAACTTTGGGTGTTTTGCTATAAGCTGCTCTACAGATCAAATGGCATGTTAGAGCGCTACTTATGAATTATACGTTCCAGCCGGTGTCACATTCAAGAGGAGATTAAACTTTTAGAGGATTTTTTATTATTATTATTTAACTCCCTTTACATGACATTTTTAAGTTTAGTGTAACCTCTCTACATTAAACTTTAAAGATAAAGAATAAAGTCATACAAAAATGAGACAGGAGATGAATATGCTTTCATGATCTGATCTGAAGGATTAGACAGAATATCTCCTGAATGGCATATATCACATATCATAAAACAATTCATAGACTTCAAATGTACAACTCCAGCAGCCAAAGGAAAAGAGATCATAATCAATCCCCCTTTCCTGCATGAAGATGCGAGACAAAAAGTGGGCGGAGCTTTTGCTGTCAGTGCCCCAACACTCTAGAACGATCAGCCAAACTCGCAGAATTATCATCTTCTTCTTAAACTCATTTCTTTCACAAAGCTTTTGAATAATTTCTAACTAAGTGTTTGTTGTTTGTTTTGTTATTTCATCCATGTGGAGCACTTTGTAAATCTCTCATTTTGTTCTCTATAAATAGACATCGTTGTCTTTATTCATCACTATTATTACTTGGCAATAGAAAAACAGAAATCCAATCAGCATTTGAATGTCCTCTGTTCTTCGAAAAAAAAAAAAACAGCAGATTGCTGAAAGTGCTGGTCGTGCATATGGAATGAATGTACAGTATCTTATAGGGTCTTTTATCCAGAGATCTGATCTTTGTGGGGAAAAAATATGTCCTATTATCTAATAATGGCAATGAATAAAGTAATCCAGGCAACAGCAGCATGTGGATTAAGAACCAGAGAGAGGCAGAGATCCAGGCTTCGGCAAACAAAAGTTCCACGAAGGATAAAGCTGCAGTGATCCTTCACTGAGCCCTCTGACTTCCACTGTATCAAAGGCCATCTGCTGGTCCGGAAAAACATTATCAACAGGGCACGAGTCCTCAACCTAGTCTTACATCATTTTAAACTGTTGATCCCTTTGAATAAACAATATTGATCTTTTAAAGGGATAGTTCAACATCACAGCAGTAGGTTTGTTACCTTTAATTGTCTAAGCTATTTTTAGAATGGCGGAGCAGAGCCGTGAGCTGCTCAGGGCTACGCTATGGAGGCTAAGGGAATTTCTTGGTTTCCCTCATCAAACTCATCAAATACACAATCCAACAACTCCAAATTGCTGTTGTGGACAAGTTGTGATCTGCACATTCACCACGCTATGAGATAATAACACAACGTTACCAGACAGAGTTGTTTTAGAGGTAAATTCGTGCAAAACCGCTGATGCGTGTTGCATTCAGGAACAGTTTTTCAGCAAGCAGACTCTGTATTTACCCTGTATTTACCTCGAAAATGGCTCAGTTTTGTAACGTTCCATTATTATCTCATAGCGTGGTGAACGTGCAGGTCACAGCTTGTCCACGAAAGCGTTTTGGAGTTTTGAGATTTGGGGTTTTGATTTTGTATTTGATGAGTTTGATGAGGGAAACCAAGAAATCCCATTAGCCTCCGTAGCGTAGCTCTGAGCAGCTCACGGCTCTGCTCCACTGTTCTAAAATTAGCTTGCACTGACAAATAAAGGTAACGAACCTACTGCTATAACTATAGCAATTATGGCAGTGGGCCAATTTGTGAAAATCTTGAACTATCCCTTTAATAAATTAAAACTAAAAAAACATACCCTCAGGATCACACAGTTTTACTATTTGCCCAGTGTGGTGTTGGCTGATGTGTTGACAGATGCTGCACAGTGAGGAGCTGGAGGCCTGTTGGAGGGCTAACATGGCTACAAGGTCCTTCAAGGTGGTTTTTTCCCACCGAGGTCTTCAAAATAACAAGCGTGACAGCTGTCGTTACATCATGGCCACATCATAATTTAACAGTAACAGTACCGTCATCACCATCACCACGGCGAAACTGAGATCCATAGTGTCAAAATTCAGATTATGTTCAAAGTCAAACTCATCAAACATAATGTTGACGATTTCAGCAGGTCTTTTGGAGGTCAAGAAAAAACAAGCTCAGAATAATAATAATGCTTTCTATTTGTTTTCTTTCTCCTTTTTTTAATATGATCTTTTCATTATCCCTAATAAGGCTTTTAGTGCATGTGTTTTTGGAGTCAATGTTCATTTTTTAATAAGGCTCAGTCTTCCCAACCATTACGGATGAAGGTTCAACCATCTCTTCAAATCATTCTTAATTGCTGCCACAACAGATCCAGAATTTATCCAGTACAGATCTTTTAGGTTCTTTGCAGATATCCCAATTCCTAAATATGTGCAGCTGGAGATGAACCACTTAAGAAGAAAATGAATTGGTCTCTGATTATTTTAATCCTCAGTAGTAGTAGTAGTAGTAGTAGTAGTAGTAGTAGTAGTGGAAGTGGTGCTGTTGGTTTGCCAAAGCTGATTTTGCATCCAGATGAAATTTGCCTGGGATTAAAGTGGATGACATCTGTGAGAAAAAAAGATAAATATCAGTAATAATATAATGTCACTGTATTCTGTGGTGCACAACACCGGTTTGACCCCGATGATGTGACTGTGCTCAGGGTTCAAGCTGAGACAAAGGGAGCCTGGATGTCACCTCCTCTGTGGTGGGAAAATGAGGTCAAATGAGAATCCATTAATCTTAATCTTGGCCATTTATTTGATTAATAAAATGATCTCCAGCACCAGAAATGTACAAAATATATTATGCTTATGTTTCTATGCCATTTGTATAAACATTATTAAAATTTTTGATGATATTTCTTGGCAATTTTTTTTTTTTTTTTTTTTTTTTTTTTGGGGGCTTTTATATCATATGACAGAGTAGAGACACAAGAAACCAGGGAGAGGGATTGGGGTAATGACATGCACTCATGATTGATTGAGATGGGATGTGCTCTCTAATCACATGACCACCGAGCACCCACTTATTCCTTTGTTTGTAGGTAAATGTAAAGACACAGGACATTTGAATTATCCTGCAAATGGTAGATGAGCTGCCAAACACATGGATTCCCCTTTGGGGATAAATAAAGTCATTCTTATTCCTATTACTTAGCTCTTCTATTTTGTATGTATGATCCTGTGGTTTTCACCCAATGTCAGTGTTACCAGTAAAGTGGTGTTTATTCTTCATTGTGAGAACATTAAAAACATCTCGAAACTGTCCTTAGAGAATAAATTCTGCACAAATTCCTAAAAAGGACTGAAAAAAAAATGTTTTGACAAGCTTTTGGTGAAAAGGTCAAAGGTCAGGGTCACCACAGCCTCACAAAACACAGCCCGGTCTCACAAAGTAAAAAATACCTCATACCTTCAGAGAACTTAAGATGACCTCATCACAGCTTTGTTCATGGAAAGTTCAAAGTTCTCTGTGCTCACACAAAATATGCCTTTGGCTGTAAAAAAGAAAAGAGAGAGAGAGAGAGAAAGAAAAAGAAGAAGACTAAGTTAGAACTGAAATGCCAATCAGCTCATTAATTGATGTAGACATACAACAGAAAAAACATTAAATTAAAAACCGGGTTCAAATCAGGGTTAATTGCATTGAAATAATGAAATGAAATGAAAAAGAGTGTATGAAAACAAATTTCTTGGTGTGATAATTGATGATAAACTTTGTTAAACTATAATGTCATAAATCACTGCCATACTTCATAAAACAAAGAACGCCCTTAAAAATAAATCATTCAATAAAGTTTTTGTTCTTTGTTACTTCTGTGTCACTGTGTGGAGACATGGGGTAACATAAAACCAACACTCGTACTATTTTTAAATGACAAAAAAAACTAGCTGTAAGAATTCTAAATCCATCAACCTCATAGAACTAATTTTTTCAAACTAAGACAAGAACAAATATAAAGTAGAGATGTGTTCCTGTCAGAGATGTTAACGTTTGGAGCTGTTGTGACGATGGATTAAAAGATGTGTAGTTCACTTTCCTCATCAACATTTTTTAAACTAAAGTACTAATAAATATATACATAACTCCTGTATGAAGAAGAGTTATAATGAAAATAATAATACTGTAACATTTTGTTGTGTATTCTTGGATTATTGTTATGATCTGTTAGATGTTTGACAGTTTGTTTGTTCTAAAGCCTGATATTGTAACTCTGACCATGTAGTTTAGGTGAAGATGTTTTGTAAAAACGAGCTTCAGCTCACACCTTTTCCATACCTCATTGTATTATAGGTAAAACTTCTATGTATTCTGGAATGCTAACCAAATAGATAACTAACTACCTACCTACAGTAAACATGAGGCAGTAATTCTAGCATGGAGAATGATTTTCAGCTTTCTGAGTGTGGAGCAGCTCAACAGAGGATTGGGACTCTTCTTCTTCTTGTTTGTGTAGCTGATGATCTCCTCTAGTTCTAATATGAAGAGAATCTTCCTTTCGTCACACAGGCTTGTGATGATATCCCTCAGTCAGTCGCGACTGTTCCCCACAGCAGTGATACAGAGAAATGTCTGGAGTGAAGCCTCAAATCGACTGTGCTGCAAATACAACCAAATACACAAACGCACCGTGCATTCAGAAAACATCTTCATCAATATGACAACGTGTGCACTGGTAAATGTTGCTGAAGTTAAAAGCACTGAAAAACAGCTGCATCCCAGCTGCATTAGTATCCTCTTGGACACACTTCCATCCTGAGGATTTGTAGAACATGTGGTGTCAAATTGAGTTTTTCCTTATTTTTTGTGTGGTTTTTTTTTGTTTGTTTTGCTTTAAAGTTGCACTCAGTAGATGTGCGAACGGAGAGGATGAACGACTTGAATGCTGTATGTTCTGGAACAAGCAAGAATCAGTGTTGACTAAAACAAGGCTGAATGACTCTAAAATTAAAGGGATAGTTCAACGTTTTGGCAAATTATCTATCTAATTGGCCCAGTGCCTTGCGGCTCTGCTCCGCCGTTCTAAAAAATAGCTTGCACCAACAAATAAAGGTAACAAGCCTAAAACTATAGGGATTATGGCAATGGGCCAATTTGCCAAAATGTTGGACTATCCCTTTAACAACTCCTCACGTTCTCTTCTACTGCATTTTAAGTGTAAACTCTGATTTCCCCATTTCAGTTACAGTTGTTGTTTGTTTTTATTTACAATCATGGCTGTGACGTACAGTCTATTCCTCCTAACAAGTTGAAAAACGATTGCTTGTCATTGTGTTGTGTTGTGTTGCTTCATGTTTTGCCGTGGCAACAGGCGGGCGGGCCACACAGCAAAATGCAAAACAGCAGAATTCCCACAGAAGCGATTTACACACACAGCGCTTTTGATATTGTAGTCATTTATGTATTTATGCTCAAATGCACATGTGTGTTTACCGTATGTGTTAACCTCCTATCGTCGCCGCGCGTCGACACGTTTGTTTGTTTTTTTGTGTGGATGTGTGTGGGTGTAATTCCAGTCGTGGCCTTGTTTTTCCTTTTTCTTTTCTTTTTTTTTTCTTCTGAGTCGCGAGCGGGATTATTGATGACGCCTAAACTGTCCTTGTCTCCTTCTCATTTCCATTCCGCCTGCTCCACACCTTGCCATATTACTTCACCATATTCTCATTAGTTGATTTGCATATTTATGTCGACAGGCGACGGCGTGTAGATCCCCGGCCCTCCGAGAATGTGCATCTTTGTGTTGTGTAGCGTGAAAGATATACAATACTTTCCCCCCCACTTTTATGGAGGTCCCTCATAAATTGTGCACGCAGGACACTTTGTTCATGCTGGGGTAGGAACCTGTATGGTCCTGCAGGAAATTAATTGAGCGTCACTTTCAAGAATCTGAGACTGCTCGTTGATAAAGTGCAAAGATTGATGGCAGTGTGGCTTACTTTAATGGATGGGGAGCCTTATAAAGCACTAAATTATATTCAGAGAAAAGCTCCAGCTGATGCACTTCTGTGTGTGTGTGTATATGTGTGTACGCACTGTATACATATGCAGTCAGCTAAACTGAGAAAACAAACTTTTTAATATTAATGTGTGTATTCACATGGATCTCAGTTTGTAGTCCCTTTACCAACAAGAGCCAACGCATCCATCCATCCGTTGTCTGCACTGGGTGTACCCGAACCGGAATGTGTATTCAGAAATACACAAATAATGTTCTGATCCCGAATAGTTTTGCTGTCCGAAGTTTCTCCTCATTATTCGGGAGCTTTTTTCTAAAGAAAAAGAAACGTTTGGATCCAGCTCAGCTGAAGTCAGTGCGTCCACTTCCGTTTCTTCACGAATATGAATACGAATCTTAAGGTTTTTTTTTTTTCAAAAGCCCGAATCTGAATACAAATAGTGCGCTGACTGTACACACCTAGACTGCACTGCTTACTCATGGGAGGGCAGAGTACAACCTGGACCTGGGCCGTTTAGAGTCACCAGTCGACCTAGTGTGCATGTGTTTGGACTGTGGGAGGAAACTGGAGAACCCTGAGGGAGAACATGCAAACTCCACCCAGAGAGATCCCTGGAATCAAATCCAGAACCTGCTTGCTGAGAGGAACTTCAGGGTCATTTTATTAGACTGCAGGAACTTCCATCCAAAGGGCCGTCTACAGGAACTGTGATGGGGTTGGTTCTCAGATCGGCCCTGACAAACTCCTTGAGGTTTACTTGAAATCATAAGTGCAAAACCAAGCTTTTCATGGATAAGGAAGTCTAACAACATAACCAAGAGATGAGAACCCTAACACCATAGATGGCAGTAGAAAGCGAACACAACATGAAGGTTAAGTGTGGGATGTTATACATATTCTTCAGTTCATCAACTGGTTGGAAAAAGACGTTTATCTGGAACTAACCAACTAATGTGTAATATTTGTCTTATTTCTTGTCAAAATGTCTCATTTCTAGTCAAAACTAATCTCATCACCTAAAAATCAACTAGTTTTGAGATAAATTTTGCTTGTTTCAAACTAATTTTCACTTGAAATAAGTAGGAAAATCTGCCAATGGGGCAAGTTTTTTGTGCTTGTAATAAGAAAGAAGTTTTTCTTTCTTATTACAAGCACAAAAAACTTGCCCCATTGGCCCCAAATATTATTTAGTGCACGGTAGGCTACATATCATCTCATTCACAACCTGTCATTCCTTTTTATTCTCATTAGTCTATCCTGATTGAAATGTGTGTGTAGAGTCAAAGACAGACTCATGATGCATGTGTGACAGTTGAGGTTCCTGTCACTATGCCTCCAGTTGACCATGCGCCCTGGCTACTTGGCCAAGGGGCAGGACCCATGTAGCACTAGGGGTGGGTCCATGGATTCCTAATACGTGCCAAAATATCAGCAGTATCACCTTGAACCCTCTTAAAAACACAAAACAGTCTGGTGGTCTCTCGTTCTGCTCTGAATGCATGAAGGAATGAACACACACACACACACACACACACACACACACATTTTAAGCCACAGTCTCAGTCATTAGTGCGATGTCTCTCCTACCATTTCCAGTTGTCAGTGTGACAGCTGGGGTGTTTTTGGTATTGTGGCCTTGCCTGCAGATACAGGCAGGGACTGTCAGTGTGGATCACGCCCTAACGCTGATACGCTGATGCTCTCCATAACCCCTACACACACACACACACACACACTTCTCTTCCTCCACCCCCCACCCAACCCATGTAGTGAGCCTTGCATGCTCTGTCTAAAATCAACCAGGCACACCACTTCTTGTAGCAACCCAAAACGTTATACCTGCCAGTAACATAAAATGTAATAAAGCCAATAATGTGATAAAATGTTTGAGCCAATAACCTCTTTTTTTGCCAATAATGTCAAAAATTATGGCATTATTGGCTGATCATTATGTCATCAGTATGGCCCAGTGTTAAAAAAAAAACAAACCTTTTGACATTGTAACAACTAGAGCCGATAAGGTAATAATATATGTATGAATCACTACATGTTTGTTTGTTTTTCCTTTTTTCTTCAGGGTAGAAAATGGCATTTGAAGTTCTGCATTGTGCGTCTGTGTCTCATCTACACTCAGAAGCAAACTCCCACCATGCTTCATAATGAATGAGATTTTGCGTGGCCGTTCCTGTTTGCAAGCGGAGAAAGTAGCATACTAGGCTAACAACCTCGTTGTAACACATCGAGTTGAAACATATTGACATTTTCTACCCTGAAATTAAGAAAATGAAGCGATGCATATATTATATTACATTATCCGCACCAGTTATTACATTTTTAAAGGGGTTTTGAAAACTAGGCCAATGATTTATTATTAATATAAAAAAGTTATTATGCTCAAACATTTCATTACATTTTTGTTAGTTTAGGCTTTATTACATTTAAAATGGACGGAATTATCTTTATAAAAAATACATTTCATTCACAGAAAACATGGATAGATGTAAAAACATATTTTCCTCGTCCAACAGTACAGTCAGCAGCTCTTCTGCATCTCCACTCCAACTGTTTCCACTTCTGAACAAATGAAAGTGCTGCATCCACATCAGTCAACAGCTGTTAAAGCATACTCAATTAAAGTGCACTTTAAGACGTGAGTATTTAGAAACACATTAAACCAATATAGCTCACATTTTTAAATCATGAAGCAGGGCTTGTTGTTGATTGTTGTAAACTCAGATAAGTAAAAAATAAAGAAATGGGAAAAAAAACATTATCAAATGGAACACTCTTCTATCAACACATGGCAGAAAATGATTATATTGGTTTAGTGATGCTTTCAATCATGAATAAAAGAAGAAGAAAAAACAACTTAATATCATTGTGTATTTCAGTTCACATTCTGGGAGCGACAGGGCAAACTGTGAACAGCCTGCCTTTCAAGTATTGGAAACTCAAAGAAACTTAATAGATGATAAAGTTCTGTTTAAACCAGATACCTGATTTATAATCTGTTCATTCTGTTGATCAGATCAGTTCAGATCATGCTTTTATTGAGTCCATTTTGTCCTTTTCCATGGGGTCATGGTTTGGAAACCTCTCTATTAAAAATAAGAAATCCTTGAACCAAATTGTGAAATGGTCAAGTAAGCTGATAGGTGAGCCACAGCTGAACCCCTCTTCCCTGTACACCAAACAGTTAAATCGGATAGTTACGACCATTTTAAATGACAGTTTGCACCCCCTGCACAGTGAGTTCCAGCTTCTTCCCTCTGGACGAAGGTTTTCAGTCCAACTCTGTAGAACAAAACGTTACAAAAACAGCTTTGTTCCAGCGGCAATCACACAAGCTGTAGCTTGCACAAAATTGCACAAGTCACTTTTCGGAGCATGATGTATCTCTTTTTATCTTATTGCTCTTATTTATTTACTTGTATTATTTATTTTTAACCTATTCCTGTAAGGAATTTGTTCTTGGCATTTTTTAATCTTTTTGGAAATTATTTTTAATCATTTATTTTTTGTCTCATGCTTCTAATTTCTGTATTATCTCATGAGTCGCAGCACTTCCTGTCGAGTCCAACTTGTTTCTTGTTTTGTGTGTAGCCTACGTGTTCTCTCTAAATGTCTCTGATTGTTCGTTTATGTTACTTGTCTGACTCTTGACTGCAGAAGTAGTTTACCCCCTGGGGTACCAACAAAGTAACCTGAACCTGAACCTGAACCTATAAGCCAGTTAGTCATCACTAACTCAGACGTTGATAAAACACCAGGATGTGTGTAGATGTTCACTAGATGGATCTTCACCACCTTGCATATAAAGTACTGTTAAGGTTTAAGGCACTAGAAGTAAAGTGAAGATGCGTTCATGAATAGATTTATGGGTTAACTTCATACAAAGTTCAGTCGACAGAAGAATCCACGCTTTAAAACAGCTCCAGTTCTCCTCCAGACAGTTTCTTCCAGGTTCTTGAGTGGCAGGTTGTTGAAGCATTTGAAGAACCTGCTATGGTTCTTGAGTAGATTGAGGCTGTCTCAATGTCTTCTGTCTCTTCCTGTAATCCCAGACTGACTCCATCTGTTGCAGGACTCGACTTCAAATAGTTATTTTTGACACTAGCTGTAATCTGTGGGTCATTGTCATACTGCAGAATAAATTCAGGATTGGCCTCTTGGATGGTGTTCCAGAATGGATAAAAATCGAAATATCTGAAGTGACTAAAGCTTTTGCAGTGTGTCATAATGCCAGTTTTCCATTTCCTGTGTGTAATCTGCCACTAAACTGTGATACATGTTCTCAACATGAACCAGGTCATATGCACTAGTTAAGAAATGTAAAATATCTCATGTTCTTTCAAATTGTGTCTCCACATGCTCAGACCAGTGGGTGGCAGGTCGCCACTGTTCAGCACTAAGTGGCCCTTACAGGTGCCACTCCTCCCCCCTCCAACCTGATCTCATTTCAAAACGTGTGATCTCAAATTGAAATGTTGATATTTTATGACATTTTTGGGAGCTGTTACAACAGTGTGCTGATCTCTTGTCTCACTCTGGGTCCCTTAATATCAGTCTGTCATGGCTTGAATTCGAATACCTCCCTTGGTGCTAATCTCATATTATTGATATTGTAATGAATGTGGATTGGCTGTCGCCAGGAAACCACTGTCTGTGGACTCAGAGCCTTAAAGTAATTATTAGAGACTTTAAAATACAAAACAATAATCTTTACCATACAGCTGCCAGTAGCCTCTGAGCAGCCACAGTGAATTCATTTATTAGTATGTTTTTTTCTACCTAATTATCTTTAATTATAATAGATGAAAGAGCAGCAAAACATTCTTTCATATACCATTCACTCCTCTGCTGTTTCTTTAGGATTGATGCATTTGCAAGAAAGAAAAAAATATGAAAGTAGCCGACTGCTGGAAGTGACAGCTAGCTTAGCTCCATTCCCACTGGCCTAGCCTTTAGCTTAGCTTGACCTCCGCCAGCAGGTTTCCAATGTGGCTTCACTTCCTTGACACACGTCAGAAAATGAAATCAATCAGAACACAGGGTTTGCTCACTAATTACATGCTAATTACAACTTGTTGCACTGTTTAATTAATTGTCAAAAAAGGACCAAAAAAATCAAACAGAGAATGTTATGACAATCTACTCCACAGCACGGACAGCCACTCCATACTGACTCTGAGTTAATGACATCTGGTGCTCTGCAGCTAATCACGCCATGACAAGGATCATACCGTCAGGTTAAGGGGTTGCGCTGATGGTCTACAGGTGCAGAGCAGGAGAGAAAGAGGTGGCGGTGCTGTGCACAAATTAGAATTACAGACATACATTTATTTACAAGGACCAGATGTGCTGTGTGTGTTCAGCATTTGTAACAAAACGTGACAAAGTTCAGTACAGATAAAATGTTTAAAGCAACACCGTGTAGTTTCTGAACACAGACAGCCTAAATATCCAACTGGTGTGAATTAACTTGCTTTTTTTCAACAGCATTCAGTTGAGCTGTGTGTGCGCATGTGTGAGTTAAAGCAAAATTGCAGAGTTTCAGCTCAGTGCTTCCACCATCTGGTTGAGAAGCGCTATCGCCTGGGGGGAAAACTAAACTTAACGAAAACGAAACTTATCAGCCAGCGCATCTAGCGTTTATTGCCATTAATGAACGATAGTATTTCCCACATGTTTGCAAGGAGACTGTGTGCAGGTCTACCACTTGAATGAGTTTAGAATATTCTAAGGCCGAGAAATGATGTAGTGTTGCTTTAATAGACAATGGTTTTTAAGCCAAACAAAACGTAAAATTGTGGGAATTCGGACACTGTAAGTGATAAAAAGAAGAGTTGTTCAGGGGGCAAAGGAGACAGCTCTTCTTGGTGAGCCGAGCCAAACTATGTGGCTCCCTGAAAAGAAAAGAGCAGGAATTATCTAACATTTAAGTACGTAAAGTCAGTCTATTCTTTATTGTGTGGTATGTTATACTTGACTAGGGCATGTAATAATGGCTTAACTGTGCAGGTGCATCAGTGATGTTCATTTGATGATGTTGGTTTTCAATCCAACAGGTGGTGGTTTATGTGGGTCTCTGGGAAACTCAATTGAAATGTAGTTCTTTTAGAGTTGAACTCCTGTTTGACGTGCGTATGGTGAGGTATGGTTTTAATTGACAGATATAGTCAAGAAAAAAGCAGATCTTGTCAGGAGCAGATGTATGCGCAGATGTTGAGTAAAACAAATTGGCAGCTGTCATTCAAAATATTATTTTTTACCACAGCCTCCAGAGTATGTTTTCTTGATTTCATAGCAGCAAGTTCTCTAGACATTAAAATATCATTGACATGACTGATCACAGCACCCAGCAGTGGAAACCTCAGTGTATCTGACGTCCTGTCAGGTTTGTATGTTACATAGTTGAAATGAAATCCGACTGGCTAGTTGGTGTAGTCGTGACTAAACTAGCAGGTCTTGAGACTGGACACACAGGATCTCGGCTGCACTGATAGATGTGCAGAGGGATGGAACATAGCTCGCCTGGTCTGCTGAGAGTAGGGCTGTTCAGTCATGGAAAACAGTTTATTTATTTATTCAGGATAGCCCCTTGGGATGAATCATCTCAATTTTGAGGGGGTCCTTCCACAAAATGATACAGATAAAACAAAGTGGAAAGAAAAATAAAGAAATAAATAGTGTACAGTGAAACACATTACAGGATACACCCACACCCATACTCTCACACAGACACAGACAAGGCTTTCCTAACCCCAGCTAATCCACAGAAGCCAAATCTCAGTTGCTAATATCCATGCTTACAAAGAGGAAAAGTCACAGAAATATCGGTTTATATGATAAGTATATAAGATATAACAACAATATGAAAGAGAAATAGGTTTAAAACAAGAACTGAGAAAGAAAGCAAAGAGAGAAACTTGAAAAAATATATATTTCTCCTCTAAAAAGAACTCCCTCTGAATCTCTTGGACCCACGAGTTGTTGGACACGACAGGAGTGGGACTCAGGAGCTCCAGTTTCCACAGTAACTCCGGTGGGGGCAGACACGACTCACATCCCACACAGAAACTGAGGAAAAGGCATTTTATTTGTATCATCAAAATATTAAAGGGAAAAAAATAGTTAATCAGGAGTCACACAGGAGAAATCGCACATCAAAGCAAAAGTAATGCTGACACAACACAGGAACCGAATGGACACACACAACAGAAGAAGAGAGGAGACAGCTTAGTTTTAGTTTAGTTTATTAGTTTATTATGTCGAAGACAATTCCAATTAATCAACTGTATCAATAACAGTAAAAAAGGGCAGCTTTAGCCAACATGGCATATCCTGCTGTAGTCTCCACTCAGATGAAAATAGGCACCCTAAAAAGCAAAATGAAAAACAAAAATTACAACACATTGATTAAAAGAGAGCGTTGGGACAGCTAGGAGACAAAATAAATCAATGAAGATAGGAGAGGACAGTGAAACATCAGCACAATCATGCAGAGACAACACATCATTAGAACATATAAGCAGCACATACAATCACATTCAGACATCATGTACTGTATAGACAGGCAGCATCCATGATCATGACGCAAACAGCCATATGTTAGTCTGTGCATGTGTACAGTAATTGTCGGCAAGCCATGTTTTTAACTTGGCTGTAAAAGTGGAGTATGCATGTGTGTCTTTGATATGGGTGGGAAGTGAGTTCCAATTATGTATATGTATAACTTAAAGTAACATTGCAGAGTTTTTCGGCCTTAAAATAATGTTTCCAGACTCATTGCAATGGTAAAAAAATGGTTAATAGGATGAATGGTGCTGCCGCTGCAGCCTGAGCCGGGTCGCGTCGGCTGAAACTGCACTATGTAACTTACCTGCACGGGTACGAAACACCACCCCCCCTCCCCTCGGCGTTGAGAGAAAGACGTGGTGTGTAAAAGCGAAACTTACCTCCGGTAGTGATCGCCGTCGTCGTCGCCACCAGGGTGCGCCTGTTAAAACTGTCACCACTGTGTAGGCTAGTGTGAAGAAGGACGGAGGCACTGATGTTGCCTTCAGGTGCAGTCAGACACCCGAATGACGCCGTTGGCAAACCAACTGGATGTCATTTTACTCGACGAGAGAAAGACGGTAAAACATGGGTCAGGTCAACGATACGACATCACCATGACAACATACTGTCACACCTGTATTGTTTTGCCTCGTGCTGGCGGACCATTTCTTTACATAGAGGCTTGTTTATCCTGTTACATGCAGCGTCTGTTGTCTGTCTGACGTCTGCCTGAGTTCACGTGAATGCAACATCAAGAATACATTCAGATACGGGGGTAATTCCTACATATTATACCTTTAAGAGTTAAGAATGAAAAATATGCCCTTCAAAATAAGACTACAGCACTAGCTACATGTTTTTAACGTCCAGTTAAATAATTCTCACAACTGAAAAATGTGTCTCTCCTACAGTAGGTACTACTTCATTTTGGCCGACTTCACGCGAGATTCTCGCGTGAATCACGCGGCTTTTTAGCAGAGGATTAATTGTGTTTTTATGAGAAGCGCCAATGTGCCGAAACAACCGCCAGGTGGCATCTGTGAGTAGGAGGACGAGTCGACAACATGCAGCAGCAGGGAGCAGTGAGCACGAACGGCAATGGACAGTTTCCTGATTTATGTTTCTGTTCGTTGTTGCTTCAATACAAGAATGTAGCTAATAATAACACTTCACCAGCTTTACACCTCATTCCAACTCTTTCCTTCAGCCTGTCGCTACAGGGTCCCCCTCTAGAAAGGACAGACTTACTATACTATCAGGCCTATTACAAACCGTATTTTGAATTTATCTGTGATATTCCCATTTTATGTTAATCCGTTTTCGTTTTGCTTTTATGTTTAACTGTGGTCTTTTTTTATGTGCACACGTCGGCGCCAGATTCATTTTAGAGGTGGGGGGGCATGAAGGTTGGGTTGTTACGGGACATAGGTTTACACATTCACTGTTGGTGGCGTGCAATAGTCATATTGTAGCGTCCGGCTCCCAGACCGTCATGTAACTTATCAAAAAAAAAAAAAAAAAAAAAAAGCTGTGTACTCAGTCTGGCTGCAGGTTTGAGCAAATAGAATGTTGTGAATACACCTCGCCGGACTCACAAGCGTCTCTCGGCTTGACCACAGCAAAATAAATAAATAAAAGAACCCCGTGGTCCGACCTGACGCAGTGTTTAATCATAATAATAGAAAACATTTGGGCTGGGCGATAAAACGGTATACATTTTGAAATAACTTTTCTTCTAGCCTATATAAATATGAGACGTAGCCTACGTGGTCGTGTTTCATTCATCCATGTTTTGGCAGACAATACAAATAGCACACTCACAATAAAACAGTGTGATTGGTTGAAAACTGATAATTAGCCATGTGCTTACAAGCTGATTGGCCGAAACCAAGAACAAAGCCGCGTGAATGGCCAATCGGCATGTGTTAAGAGCCGACATGTAAATCAGCTGTTTCGATGGGCGATGGAGCGCAGAGATGAATAGAGATGGACTTCCGGTAGGTGGCAAGATGGAGTAGTCGCACTTTTCCACGCTCCCGACCTGCTAACTTTTAAACACGCCTAAGAGTTCTACCACGACAACATAACCAGCCACAACTTTTTTAGACTGTCACCAGCACTCCCTCCACGCTGACAACATGTCTAACAGATCTACGAGAGGCGAGCAAAAGAAGGAAGACTCGGCGACCAGCGCCATTACAGCAGCTACGCTAACGGCTATGCTAACTGACCACAAGACATCACTCCAGGCAGTATTCAAGACAGCATTCTCCAAACTCGAGACGAAGCTTGACAATATTCAGGCCACCCTGCTAGAACACCAACAGCGTCTCTCTTCGCTGGAAGGTTCCGCCACAACGACCGGCCAGGATGTGCAAGCCATGGAGATGAAGCTAATTACAGTAGCCGAGGAGAACGCCATGCTAAAAGCTAAGCTTACTGATCTGGAGAGCAGAAGCCGCCGGAACAATATTAGGATTGTCGGCCTCCCCGAGGGCATCGAGGGCCCCCAGCCAACAGCGTTTTTCTCCCAGCTCCTACTTGAGGTATTTGGGGAGCACACTCTGACATCAGCCCCGGAGCTCGAACGGGCCCACCGCACGCTAGCAGCTAAACCGAGCCCAGGTGCGAAGCCCAGGGCAGTTGTGATATGCTTCCACAGATTCCAGACCCGCGAGCTCGTGGTGCGCGAGGCTCGAAAGCTACGGGGCAAGCTGAAATACAAAGACTCTCCGATCCACATATTCGAGGACTACTGCCCAGAGATACTGGAACAACGCTCGGTGTACCGCGACGTTATGAAGGAGCTCTTCAACCTCGGCCTCAAGCCTGCTCTCCATTACCCGGCTAAGTTGTTCATAACGACCACAGAGGGAAAGAGGAGACGACTCGAGTCCCTCAAAGACGCCAAAGACTTCATCGAGTCTTGCCGCCGACGCAGCCCCGAGACTACAGAGGGCTGACTTCATTGGGTATGTCCTCACAAGACTGCCATGGAAACCCACAGTTCATGCTGGGGCCCGGCCCCAGTTGATTGTTATTAGCAATTAGCCACGGTTGCCACTCGGCTAAACTGAAACTGCTAACCTATTGACTGATAGATAAGATCTCAGTACATTTGGGACTGCGTTTTCTCTGGCTACGTTCGTCTGTGTTACACAGCTTTCTCCACTAGGTTGTGCTAACGCTACGTCAGGGCTCTATCTTGGCCCGGTTGTTTTTCAGCAAATAGCCATGCCCTGGCGTTGGTTAACCTGTTACTACTGCCTTTCAAACTTAAAGCTGATGAAAATTCACTAATGTTTTAGGCCGTATGTCATTTTATTTATTCTTTTTATTTTTATGGTGACTGTATCTAAGACAAAACGGCTCTTCCTCTGTTAAACTCAGGTGCAGTCCTTGTACATATATGTATATGTACATAGATATATATATATATATATTTTTTTCTTTTTGTAATACTACCCTGCAGCACTTTGCTCACTGGCATCTTATTATTTACTTACATTCCTCACCTTAGAGCAGTTATCTGTTAGAGTAGGGTTTCTCAACGGGGGCTCTACCGCCCCCCAGGGGGCGTTGTAAACTTTTTGGGGGGCGCTGGGAGCGTGAGGGCTGAGAGGGGGGCGCTCAGGCAAAAATGGGGGGCACCACAACTTGGCTTGTACAAAGTTCATTTGAACTCTACTTTATAATATTTAATGGTTTCCCAACTTTTTAAGTACATATATAGGCTATAACTGACAGAAATAACCTAATTCAACCAATTCTCGCAAATCTAACACGCATCATAATGTGGGAAATTCTGAACACATTTCAAACCAACCATAGTGCGCACTGCAAGAGCGCTGCGTCAGACGGTCTGACTGAAATGACACGCACGCTTCTTTGTTTGTATAGTTTACCCATACTGATTGAATGGATGTTTAATAAGTACAGCCAAACATTAGTGTAGGCTACAGGCTGAAGAGAAAGGAACAGCAGAGCACCGCTGACAGCTCGTCCCTGCGAGGAGCAGGTGAGCCGTCCTTTTTTTTTTTCAGCGGCGCCGTCTTTACAGGTGAAGCACGCGCACATGTCTGCCCGACTTTACCCGACAGGGTTTTCCTACCGATCTGATTTGATTTTTGGCCGCCACCTTAGTTACAGCGTGCATGTGGGGTCGTTCAGATGTAGCGTCTTGCACAAACCGACAGACGCACGGATTGAGTGTAGACAGAGAGCGTCAGATGTGACGCAGTTGTCGGCCACTCGCTCGCGTCGCATCCAGTTAGGACACGGTGTTATAGAAGAGATCACACATTTAATAACCTCTGAAGAGGAGGCGGTCAGGTCAGACACATGTCCTGTGATTTTCACCCTCCTTTCATATTTAACAGGGGGGGAACAACATAGACTGACTGAGTTTGATAACTGAGGAAAATAAATTGAACCGCTGTGTAGTTGCAGCAGGGCCGGATCAATACTCCTAGGGGCTCCTGGGCACTGAAGCCCAGCGGCCCCTGCCCCCCCCCCAACCCTGTCCCTAACACCACGCCCTTAACCATCTGAGGTTGGAGGTCATTTCCTCAATTTTTCCATTAAATTCACCTTTTTTAATTGCACATGTAAAAAGGAGAACATGTGTTTGCACTCTTACTCACTGTGCTAAAAAAAAGAAACTCAAACATTTAGGACAATTGCAGATGTAATAATACCTGGGCCGTAAAGTATACCCCCACAGCCCCCGCACACCATAGAGGCCCACCCCTGCCTGTAAAGCTTGGTTTCCACCAAATCAACAATCTTTGTTTGATATGTTGAGAGACTTTTGGTTAACCATGGACAGCGACTTCATCATTACCATCATTATGGGCCATTTTTGTATAGAGAACTGTAAAAAAACAACCAAAAAAACAATAATAATTTAGGCCAAATGCTGGAAATTTTAAGTCTGCTTTTTGAAAATTTTGAAATACCATGTGAAAACACACCTTCATCATGAGGAAGAACTGTTTTGGTGTTTGAAATATGTTTACCAGAGTCTTAGCTTCATAAAGGCATGAAATATGAATAAAATAACAGATAAAACAAGATTAGTACGACATTTTGTTACATTGTTTTTTTTTTTTTGGGGGGGGGGGGGGGTCCGAGGATCACTGTATGGTCAGGGGGGCGTTTGCTCAAAAAAGGTTGAGAACCACTGTGTTAGAGTGACTCTCGAGTCATCAGCGTTTTCTTTTGCTTAAGGGAAAAAAAACGGAAGTGCTGCACACCATGTTTAGCCTACAACTTTACTAGTTTGCTGGTTTGTTTACAGTTGTAAACTAATGTTTGTCATTGTTGCTACTGTTTTCTTCTTCTTTTTTATGTGTCTGCATTTTGTTTTTCATTGAACTCACAAACTACACCTTGAAATGATCAGGTTGGAGCCTGGACAGGAAGATCCAGGCAGATGCAAGGACGATGCATCACTGTGCAATGGACACCAAAGTTTTTGTTTACACAATGGGAATATCAGGTCCTGGGACTGAGGTTTTGTAGGTGTTTTCTTAATGTGACTGAATGCGTTTTATCTTGTGTTGTCTGCCCCCCCCCCCCCTCCCCTTCTTTTTTTTTTTTTTTTTCTTTTTTCTCTCTCTCTCTCTCTCTCTCTCTCCGTCTCCCCCTCCTTCTTCTTCTCTATCTTTCCTCCGATACCAACCATGTCCAAGTTGGCTTCAGCTACCTGCTTCAGCACAGCTGCCCCCCCCCTTTCCGTTCACATTGCAGTCCTACTCACCTGCTTGGAGATGGTAAGGTATGACCAGCACAAATGACATACTCAGGTTTGTCTCATGGAATGTGAGAGGAGTAGGGGGTGCCACCAAGTCTGCTAGAATCATGGCTCATTTACAACAGCTCAAAGGGGACATATTTTTCATTCAAGAGACCCATCTGCGCAACAAAGAGGTGTCACGGCTCAAAAGAGCATGGGTTGGTCACCTATTTCATTCTAAATTTAATGAGAAGGCCAGGGGTACAGCTATTCTGATTCGTAAAAACATCCAGTTTGAACACCATAAAACTGTGGCGGATCCCGCGGGTCGCTTTGTTATTGTCTCAGGCAAGCTACAGGGCATTCCAATTGTTTTGGCAAATGTCTACGGCCCTAACTGGGATGACAGTGCATTTATAACCAATCTTTTTACGTCTTTCCCAAACATTGACAACTACCACATTATCATGGGAGGGGATTTCAATTTAGTCCAGGACCCGATACTTGATAGATCCTCTAACAAGGTGTCCCCTCTGACCAAGTCAGCTAAGACACTTAGCACTTTCGCTGAACAACTTGGGCTTTCGGACCCATGGCGGCATAAATTTCCCACAACTAAACTTTTCTCTTTCTTTTCCCACGTACATCGCACTTATTCCCGCATAGACTTCTTCCTACTAGACAACAGACTCCTTCCCAATGTTAATTCCTGTGATTATCACAGCATTGTCATTTCTGACCATGCCCCGACCTCCGTTGACCTACATTTTCGCGTACAGTTCAAACCCTTCAGACAATGGAGGTTTAACTCTGCGTTATTAGCTGAGGACAGCTATCGACAATTTTTGCGTTCCCAAATTACACTGTTCTTTGAATTGAATGATTTGGCAGAAACTAAAAGAGGAATTTTATGGGAGGCTTCAAAAGCTTATATCAGAGGTCAATTAATTTCTTTTGTCTCAAATTTGAAGAAAACCGAATCATCTCATATGGCGGATTTAACACAACAAATAAAAGATGTTGACAACAATTATGCATCTAACCCAGATCCTAATCTCTATAAAGAACGCCTTAAACTACAAACAGACTTTGAATTGGCATCTACAAACAAAGCAAAACTACAAATACTTAAATCCAGACAGCGCTTTTTTGAATCTGGCGACAAGGCTGGAAAGCTTCTGGCTCATCAGATCAGAGCTGAAGCATCTTCAAGATTAATCTCAGCCATCAAGTCTGACCAGGGAGAGACTTATACCGATCCGATTAAAATAAACGAAACCTTCGCCAAATTTTACACCGACCTCTACTCTTCTGATCACCCCCCACCTATACACGAAACATTTAGTAATATTACCTTTCCTCAAATAGACGTTGAAATGGCAAGAGGCTTGGGAGGACTCATAACATCTGTTGAGGTTCAGGAAGCCATTCAATCATTACAGAGTAGTAAGTCACCGGGACCGGATGGCTTTACCGCCGAATATTATAAAACTTTCTCAGATCTCCTGGCCCCAGTCCTTAGAGACATGTACAATGAGGCATTTCTAAGTGGTCGGCTGCCAGACACCCTGTCAAGGGCCACTATCTCCTTAATTTTAAAAAAAGAGAAGGACCCTTTACTCTGCAAGAGCTACAGACCGATCTCGCTTCTTAATGTAGACCTTAAAATTCTCTCAAAAATCCTCGCTCTCCGTCTCCAGCGGGTGTTGCCCTCAGTTATCTCTCTAGACCAAACAGGCTTCATGCCGGACCGACAGTCCTCCCATAACACTAGGCGACTACTTAATATTATTCACACACCGAGCTCTGAGACCCCTGAGATAGTAGTATCCCTCGACGCTGAAAAAGCGTTCGATAGAGTCGAGTGGAAGTATCTTTTTGAAGTGATGGATAAATTTGGCCTCGACAACGATTTTATTCTCTGGGTTAAGCTTTTATATTCTTCCCCCATGGCCTCAGTCCAAACTAATGACACACTATCCCCCCTTTCTGTCTCCAGAGAGGCACGAGACAAGGCTGCCCCTTGTCACCACTCTTATTCGCTATCGCTATAGAACCCCTTGCACTTTGGTTGCGCTCAGAGGAAGGCTTTGAGGGTATCACCCGATTGGATACAACACATAAGGTCTCACTATACGCGGATGATTTGCTTTTGTACATCTCAAATCCAGCTACCTCTTTACCTGTAATTCTTAACATTCTACAACAGTATGGTACACACTCTGGCTACAAACTAAATTATCAAAAGAGCGAACTGTTTCCAATTAACTCACAGGCAAAGCAACTTCCGCGCTCTTTAACACCATTTAAGTGGGCTGAGAACAGCTTTCGCTACTTAGGCGTTGTTATCACAGAATCTATGTCAAAAATGTTTAGTGCTAACTTCTTGCCTTTAGTTGAGAGGTCCGAGAGTGACTTTGGTCGCTGGTCCGCTCTACCACTATCTCTCGCGGGTCGGATAAATCTGATTAAGATGGTTGTTATGCCCAAATTTCTCTACCTTTTCCAGCACGTCCCTATATACATTACTAAATCATTCTTCGACAAACTAGACGGGATAATATCCAAATTTCTATGGGGAAACAAACCGGCTCGAATTCGAAAAACAATTTTGCAATCTCCCAAAAGGGAGGGTGGCCTTGCACTCCCAAACCTGAGGCGTTATTATTGGGCTGCTAATGTGCAGAAAATCTTATATTGGATGGGTGATGCACAGGACTCCCTCCCTGCCTGGATACAGCTGGAAAGGGCAACTTCGCACATCTCTTTACGCTCTGTCGTTTGTTCTCAGCTCCCCCTTCCTGTAACGTCTCTGAGAGCAAACCCAATTGTGTCTGCCTCACTGAAAATATGGAACCAACTCCGGAAGAACTTTGGCCTGCAGGGCCCGTCCACCCTCTCCCCGCTTTTTAAAAATCACGCCTTTAAACCCTCTAATATAGACCCTACATTTAAAATCTGGCACAGTAAAGGTATCATCAGCATTAAGGATCTGTACACGGATGGCATTTTTTCGTCTTATACAGAACTCTCATCAAAATTTAATTTGCCGGCCTCCCACCTCTTTCGTTTCTTTCAAATTAGAGACTTTGTCAAAAAGAACTTTCCCCATTTCCCTAACCGCCCCCCTGAAACCCTAACAGACACGATACTAGCCGTGGACCCCAAACAAAAGAAATGCATTTCAGTATTGTATAACTTTATTAGGGCAACTGCCTCTGATTCTCTCAATCTAACCAGGACTGCATGGGAAAATGACATGTCAGTGGCGTTGACAGATCAGCAATGGTCCTCTGTTCTTAACTTAGTCCATACCTCTTCCATCTGCGCCCGTCATGGCCTAATTCAATGTAAAGTTCTCCATAGAACCCACTACACAAATGCAAAATTGGCCAAAATCTATCCCACGGTTAGTGATGCCTGTAATCGGTGTAATCAATCCCCTGCTACTCACTGTCACATGTTTTGGTCGTGCCCTAAATTGACAACTTTTTGGCAAAGGATTTTTGACACCATAGGTAGTGCCTATGGTCAGTTTATTCCCCCTAACCCAATATCTGCTATTTTTGGCTCCCCCCCGGATAATAATCTCTCTGCTGTGGCGAGACGGGCCCTGATTTTCACAACCTTGTTGGCTCGCCGGCTGATTCTTCTTGACTGGAAGCTCATCCGCCCCCCATCATATAATCGCTGGGTTAAAGAAGTTCTCTATAACTTGAAACTTGAAAAACTTAGGTTTTCACTCCGTGGCTCCATCAAAAGATTTCATGACACCTGGAACCCCTTCTTGGAGTTTGTTGGCTCCCCTGGCCTATCTCTGGATGCAGGGGAGGATTAAGTTCAGGACAACGCCCCCCCCCCCCCCCTTTTTTTTTTTTTTTTTTTTTTTCTTTTTCCTTCTCTCTTCCCCAATTTATCTACTTAATTATTAGTTAATCATTTATTTCTTCCTCTTCCCGTGTGTGTGTGGTTGTATGTATGTGTTGTTTGTCCCAGTACGGTTCAGACCTGAAGTGGGTGGGTTATTGGGTGGGTGGGTGGGACTGGGTTGAGGGGTTTTGATGACAGACTCTTGTGAATTTTTTTTTTATATATACTGTACGATATCACTATTGTCATCCTGTTGGAAAATTTCAATAAAGAGATTTGGAAAAAAAAGAGATGAATAGAGATGTTGTGTCTCCGCTCATACTTTGAAATGAGGGTTTGAATCTCAGTTTAGGTTGTATGTTAATGTTGGGCCACTGTTTAAAAATAATCAGAATATGAGGAAAGAATCTTAAAGAACCAAAGCAGCATTCATTCACAAGTTTAATCAGCACCAAACGTAAACATTCAATAACTGGGTGAGGTCGGACAACGGGCTTCTTTGCTCTGCAATCCCATAGTTTCAACTAAAATGGATTGATTTATTTTTTTTTCCTTAACGAAATGAAACGAAAACAATATTATATTAATGTTGTAAATTTAGAAAATATAATCCAGGGAAAAAAGGCTTACAGACATGGACCAAAACAGCTCAGTAACAGTACGCGATGTAAAGTAACTTTATTTTACTTAAAGCCTATAATTTTTAAATACAGCCTCTAAAACTAGAATGAAAATTATTTTACTATATTCCACCTACTCGGCTCTATTGAAAGTAATGATCTTAATAGACATGACCAATAGGTGTGCTTGTAACTGTGACGGCAGCTGGACACAATGTAACACATTTGCGACACATTAGCGTCCTCTTTATGTCTGACCAATGGGTGTTTGTGTCCTGCTCCACCCTCCCCCTCACAGTGCTTCACAGCTGTTTGCTCTGAACAGAAAAACCGGTTCCTACAGTAGCTCTCCTAACACTCCAAGAACTCCAAGACACGCCAGACGCACAGAACCATGCATAGGCTAAAACACAGATTGAGATCATGATGTTTAGTTTTTTTTTAGTTCATCTTCGTTTCGTTTGGATTTTGTGCATATTACTGAGCCGTTTTGGTCCATGTTTTTGATTTTCATGATTTCATGATTTTCACACGCCAAGTCTCGCTTTCAATAAAACACTCGCATTCTATGAAAACAATATAAAACACAAATTTAAAAAATGACAGTTTGCTATAGTTTTTTGTTTTGATAAGATTCGTTTTAAAAGCGCAATGTTCAGCTGTCTGAAATTAAAAGCAGCCTCCACTTGTTAATTTGCAGCAACACTGTTGCTTCAGGCTGTGATCAGCTTTTTTGTATCGCTCGTCTTTCCATTAAAACAACCTGCTGCTCTTGGCTAAAATCAGCCCGTTGTCGCTCAAGTAGTCCTATCAAAATCAACATCTAATGTGTCCCTTCAAATTGTGTGTTTGGAGCAGCTGCTCCGCTCGTGAGTCCAGTCGCATCGGGTCCAGGCTACTGGCACGGACGAAGTAGTTTAAACGAGCGGTCGTCGGCTCTGAGCGGATTGTTACATCTACAAAAACTTACAGAAAATAGATAAGAGACAATTTGCTCCAACTCGGAGCCATGCAGACCCGGCCAGGCTACAGGAGAGATCACAAATATGGAGGGGTTCAAGACCCCCCATGAGAACCACTGATCCTGTTGTACGTACTGTAACCACTGTGAAACAATAAACAACATTGATGTGATTGAACGGCAGCATTGAGCGGTCCCTCTCTCCATTCACTCTCTAGCTCTCTCGACCACAGCTGGAGGTGAAGCAGCCTGTGGCCTGAGAACAGCGCCACTCTCCATTGCAGCTACGTTGTGGTCAAACGCGGAATTACTTTGAGCTGCATCTCAGTACGATGCTTCCACCTAGTGGCTACAATGTGACCTACAATTTCACGCAACCGCGTGAATCGCGTATTGCGCGAGTGAAATGGCCACTTTGAAGTAGTACCTACTGTAAGACCATACCCTCTATGTTTAAGGCGGTCTGAAACATCAACACCTCTGCCGTCAGTCTTAGTCCCAGCGCACAGAGGAGGGAGGGGGTTGGGGGGGGGAGCTGTATGGGGCTGGTTAGACATAATGGGATGTGATGCCGCTATATACGGTAAAGGAGAAGGGAAGGAAGGACGGACGAGGGACAGGATGGATCACAAAAAACCCGCTGAACACAGCCTGGAGATGTCAGAGCGCTTTTAGCAACTACGTGGCTACGCTGACAGACAGACTGTACCTATCACACGTCCACACACACCTCCAGTACAGGTGTGTGTGTGGAGAGAGTGGGCTAGCGAGGTAGATAAGTGATCTGAAAAGGTCTTGGCAGCTCAGGCCTGGTGTGGGGAGGTAGGTGTCTTCAGAGGTATGTGTCATTGTGTTAACTCAGCCACGTGTGAACATCTATTGCTGAAGTATGTGTGTGTGTGTGTGTGCTAAACTCTTACCTGCCCTCTGTCAGAAACATTAAAGCTACATTTTGTGTTATGAATGATGAATGTCTCCTTGGCAGCGGTCTGTGATGCTGAACATGACGTTTTACATTGCTTCAGCATTTTTCCTTCTCTCAGCAGCTGTACAGTGAATTCAGCAGACCTCCAACATAGGTCATCTTGTCTCCATTTATTTATAACGTTTGTCCCGATGTCCTGAAACACACACAAAAAAATGGTGCATTTAGCTTCCGTGCCACTATAAATCATGAATGTATCCTCAGTTATTTGTGCAAATGCCTCCATTAGGTGCCTTATGTCAGACACCAGTTGGTCCTATTGTCGTAAATACTTTTATCCCCAGAGATAAAATCAAGACACTTGCTGTGTTTCTGAAATAATGTAATCTGTGCAGCAGCATGTCTGCAGTTCTTTCTGCTCGAGAAACTGTCAGATGTCGACCTATTAAACTCAATTTCATTGATTGTGCTATTACTTTTGTTCCAAACACAGGATATGTTTTAGGTGCATTCAATTAAAACAAATGAAAAATAACCATAAGACTTTATTTGACAGAATAGATATATATCAGAATAGATAATCTATTCCAGTTCCCTGCTACGTTGGACTTGGAAAAAAGAAAGAAAGAAAGAAAGAAAAATCTTTAGATGTAATGCAGGTAATCTTCAGCAGAACAAAATGAGATGTTGCCATGGCGCCTGTTTACAGCTGTTTTGGTGTGGAGAGGAAAGTTAAGCAATTGCCTTAACTTATCAAAGTGAATGTGAATCATTGCTGATGGGTAACTACACAAAATTATATGGTGGGTCACGAAATAAACATACATATAGGAATGTTGTATCAACCAATGAAAGGGCGGGAAAGACAGAAAAAAAGTTCCTCAGTTAAAAGCTATATTTCCCTATGATGACTTTATTCACATAATATTATGACTTTTTTTTTCTTTTTGAGATAGTTTCATTCTCAAAATTTCAGATTTTATTTTCCTTAGTATCTTCCAAATAAGCAATTTAATCAATTTCTACCTCACTGTGACAAACCACAATAATTCATTTTCCACAGAAATGTAGTGCATTAAGAAAGTGATGAGATTCTATAATGCTAAGATGAAATAAAATGAATCATTTCCTCAATCTAACAGCCCCCAAAAATAACAAAGTGGAAATGGAACTTCAGCTATTTACTTTGAGTGTATTAAAAAGGACAACATCAATACTAAATAAATGGATAGAATACAAATGAGAAGAAGTAAAAGGGAGTTGCTGTGAGTGGCTACTGATTGGTTCCTGACCTCCTAGGTTTGGAATCAACATGGAGAACTTTCTGCAGATATAAGATTATCATTCAGCTCTCAGATTCACAGCTGGAGATCCCACTCACCATTGTATTCTGTATAATAACATTAGGTGGTCCTCTCTGACACAGAGGTGTGATAAATGCTGGCACAAGCTGGCCGAACCAATGGCGAAGACCAGCAGGCTAAGGAACTCAACGCTGCACTCTGCAATCAGATAATAGTGGCAACAGATGATAGCCAACCGAGCCCTTGCTCACTGCCTTGAATCTTTTCAAACTGAACTTTGAATTTTATTGTCTATATGTATTTTCTTTTTAAATATTTTATCTAATTACTTTGTCAAATTCTGCATTTTTTCAGTGGAGTCTCTGGCTTCGCTGCAAGCATGAATTAAATAAAATCAATCAATCAATCATCTTTATCCATAAAGCCCCTATTGGACATTCACCACCTTATATAGAATCCAAGCTGGACTGGAACACAGCATCTTACCAAACCTAGTCTACATACTATAAGGCTTCATGTTCCCAGGCTTTATTCTGAACTCGAAAAATCTCATTTTAGTTTTTGCACACCATCTGCATTTAATTCTTTTTAAAACATTCTTCAGATTGACACTCACTGGACATTTTAAGTCTTTGCTTTCAAACTGTGAAGTTTTGTCTCCTACTGTTTTAATTTATTTCTAAACTCTCGTTTAATTTGCACATTTTCTGTTTCTCAACATTGCTGCAATTGAGGGGAAACCTTAATAAAGGTTGATGATAATGGTGATGGGACAGGGACATTGTTTTCAGTTGTGGGTGCTCTGATTCAATCCCTCCCTCTTCCCACAATGCATGTTCACCAGGTGAGTGGTGGCACCTCTTCATGGGACGTGGAACCCTCCATTACACCTGAAGACAAGTCTCAAGAGGAGCTCTTTGACCCCCTCTCAGAGCACAAATTTGATTTGTGTGTCTTTGGTCTCCCTATTTCGAAGCAGCACTAGTCCCACCGGGTTATGGATGTTATTGCTCATGCATGTAAGGTAAATAATCACCCTGTGCCATCTGGAGCACCACTCTACATGGAGTGTCTCTACATCATGGCCGGCCCAGAGGGAAGTGTCTCTGGAGTCCATTTGTGCCGCAGCCTCTTGGGCGTCCCCAAGTACATTGTCTAAAGTTCTACAAGGTGAATGACCAGGATCCACAGACACCTACTGTATAACAATTTATTAGAGTTTATGGCTTCAAATAAGGGATTTTTTTTCTTTTGTCCCTATAGAATGAATTACAAAAAATACAAATCTGAAAAAAACTATAATTGTATTTGTTGGGGCCAAGATGTAAAAGCTCTGAAAAAAAGAATTGTCTCTTAATTAGGTGGTCAAAAAATGAACAAATTATTGGACTTTTTCAGTCTGCTCTGAGGGACTCCATTTAAACTTTAAAATGTCTGATTTATTGATGTAGTATCACACACTTCATTAGGATTTTATAGTTTTTCGATCAATCACTGTTCAATGACCATGATCAATTTTGTGATTATAATGGGTGTGTATTGCGTAGAATGTTCATTGCTAGAGTGGGTGACATCATTGGTCAGAGTGGGAGAAGTTGTCTGAAACATTTCTCCTTCCACACTACTCCCTGCCACATATTTCTCTCCACACATATTTTTTGGCCCATTGCCGTAATCCCTACAGTCATAGCAGTAGGTTTGCTACCTTTAAGCGTCGGTGCAAGCTATTTAGAACGGCGGAGCAGAGCCGTGAGCAGCTACGTTACAGAGGTTCATGGGATTTCTTGGTTTCACTCATCAAATACACAATCCTACAACTCCAAAACGTTCTGGTGGACAAGTTGTGACCTGCACATTCACCATGCTATGAGATAATAACAGAACGTTACGAGACAGAGCTGTTTTAGAGGTAAATTTGTGCAAAACTGCTGATGCGCGTTCAAAGACAGTTTTTCAGCAAACAGTCTCTGAATTTCCCTCTAAAACAGCTCTGTCTCGTAACGTTCCATTATTATCTCATAGCGTGGTGAATGTGCAGGTAACAACTTGTCCACCAGAGCGTTGTGGGGTTGTTGGATTGTGTATTTGATGAGTTTGATTAGGGAAACCACGAAATTCCATTAGCCTTTGAAGCGTAGCTCTGAGCAGCTCGCAGCTCTGCTCCGCTGTTCTAAAAACAGCTTGCACCGATAATTAAAGGTAACAAACCTATTGCTATGACTATAGGGATTATGTTGAACTATCCCTTTTACTTGGGTGAAGGAATAACAACAGTCTTAGTGTAGATCAGTGGTGGCTGTTGCGGCTGTGTTTTTGAAACTTCCGGGTTTTATTCTCATGTCGGACATCACGCTTGTGACTCTACCAGTGAGACGCTCTGGCCAATCAGTGGAAGGCAGTCGGCCTTTTAGTATTGTTTACGCTCGCCTGAAACCAGGGCTGAGGCGGTACTAAAATATGGCTAGTGGAAAAGCAAAAAAAAGGGTAAATCTGTGCCGTGCCATGCCGTACTGTGCTAGTGGAAAAGCGCCGTTAGAACTTCTACAAGTAAATGTTCTAGTTCGTTGTTGTAGGTGGAGGACCTACAGCCATATTTCCTGTAACTCAGCTGCTTGGTGGAAAACAAACAGCCACGGGGAGGTGACTCTGTTTTTTGCTAATGTGGGTCAATTCGTCAACCTATTCTTATCCAAGACAGGGAAGACTGTCAGACAAAACAAAAAAAGAAAAAGAAAGGAAATTGCTTTATATAAATCATTCAACAAACAGCTCTCCTGGATAGTGATGGTGTCACTGTTTAAATATTAGAAATGGCAACCCCAGGGGTCCATCCCAGCACAAACAGCCTCGGTAGC
This sequence comes from Decapterus maruadsi, assembly GCA_030347415.2. NCBI lineage: Eukaryota > Metazoa > Chordata > Actinopteri > Carangiformes > Carangidae > Decapterus > Decapterus maruadsi. Next base: position 29,885,232 of record CM064903.1, read on the forward strand.
AGTGAATATTTCTACTTACTGCCACACTGCCCAAGTCTCTTGATAAGACTGCAAGCTTTGGAGGATTATCAAGGCTTATTACAAAGGACTCATTAATAAGGACATCCTGTCACTCATACAAATATAAATGCTGTACATGGCACAATCCACCTGCCATGGTTTGTTAGAACAAATGAGTATTACAGTTACAATCAAATGGTATCAGAGTAGTTCCATTATTGATGACGCTTAAAGGTCGACTGCACGTGAGAGAGACGTAAAGTTGGGTTTAAAAGTTTGGGTAAATAAGGATGACACTTATTTCTTGCAATCTCCAATGCAGGAACACACACACACTTCTTAATTAGTCCACACTGTAAACTCGGGATGTGGAACAAACCCTGAGATCAGCAGATTGCTGTTTAGAGCTAAACAATCCAGTAAAATGGAAACAAGGACTGAAGAAGAGGGGTTTATAGGCCTGAGAACCAAAAGAGTGAGCTGATAGAAGTTCAGATATGAAGAGGTGACCTCTTATTAAAGTTAGTATAATCATTTGATGCATTTCTGCAAACATTGAGGTAACCGGCTGGTGGAGGCCCTGGGCGAGGTGAGAAGATGAAGCTACTCAAAGGCTGAGGCCCAATTTACTCATGTGTATCCCATTCGTCACAGTTTCAGGAAATGAAATCACTGTAAGACACAGGTAAAGTTCAGCAGCAATGAGGACTTAGTTCACTTTACAGATTACATCCCATACATGCTTATAGAAACTGTGTAGCTACAGTATGTTTCTTTGATTCATTGAAAAAATAAAATAAAAACAGTTTAATACAATAAATAATGCAAATCCTGGTTGAAGGGGGCAGAAAGAAGCAAACTTACAGTAGGCCTACAGTATGTGGTCTGCCTTTTTTCTTTTTCTGAAAAATCCATTTTGCAAATTAGTTAATCTATGTATCAAAACAAATAGAATAGAATAGAACAGAATAGAATAAAATAAAAATAATGGCTGTGGACCAGCCATTAGCTCATCATCCTAGTAAATTCCTAGGTCTGAAACATGACACCATGCAACATGTTTTATACTATTTGCAAACTTACAGTACAATGATCACGCAGGGTAAGGTCTCACAAATGACAAGGTTTTTTTTTTTTTTAAAGGTATGCCGGTAGATTTTTTTTTTTTTTACCAGCAGCGATAAAAACACAGACTGCTTGTTTTCAGGATTACATCAGGGGTGTGGGTGGAAGATCCTCCTTCAGGCAACTGTAGATGTGGCTGCTCCCACCTGAGATGCCGCTCTGCTCTGCCGGCCTGCTGAAGTCATTCAGAAATCACACATTTTGATTCTTAAAAAATGTCACAGCCTAATAACATTTCGTTAAATACTCTTTTTTTATTCCAATTAGATGAGGACATTTCACATTTAGCACCACGAAGTGTTTGTTTTGTTTTATTTAGCACCCCCATAGAGGCAGCCCTTCTTCCTGGGGTCCTTAACAATCTTTAGATTCTTCCAAAGCAATTATAAAAAAGGATTATGTTTATTTGCCCTCTCTTTTCCCACATTTTGTAAAAACCTAAGAAACTTTCACAAAACACATTGTATTGTCAGACCATGAGTACAAAACAACCCTGTCAAAACATATACCCATCACCACCCACACAGTCATTCAATTCCATATTCCATTTACAATATAACACATAATAATACAATACAAAATAAATAGGACATAATAAGACAGCACAGACAAGACAGCTCATACAGATCAGAAAAAAGTGTATGACATTTACATATAAATCTCTTTTCAACAAATGTATAGGCTACATAAAAACAATACAATAGTTGAACTTCTGAAGTAATTTTATAATGGGTTTTTAAATTAAGTTCATTTAACACTATTCATCCCAAAATATCCACAATAAAATTACTATAAAACTGCTATAATACTGTATTGATTAAAGCAATACAATAAAGTATGGTTGGTCCATATTAATCTCCTACAGTATGTAATGTCAAAACACCTTTTCAATAACCCATTCATTACTGTTGTAGTCAAGACCACCTAACCCGAGTCAAGACCAAGACCAGAGCCAACCAAGATGACTGAGGGAGTCAAGCCAAGACTAACGGTGGGGGCGAAACCAAGTCCACCAGGACCAAACCAATGTGAGACCCTTATCAAGACCATTACTGTATTCAGTACCAGTCCTCATTAAATTTATCACGTGGCTTGATATTTATATTATTTCTCAGCTAAAAAGGAAAGATAATTTGATATAGATGTAAATGTAATACTTCTTAACCTCTCGACCTTCCATAGCATCTCTTGGCTGAAAACCAGCCTTGTAACATCAGAGCGTCTGACCTGGTGTCCTATTTCTCGTCTCTGTGGCACATGATATTGTTATCCACTGTTCCATGCATTACTTTCTAACTGGCTTCATTGAAAACAACATGGCCCGGAGGAGGGTTAGCAACACAGAGGAAAAGAGACTGGACTTACTAGGTGGTACAAGTGTCACAGGACATGACCATTTGAACTTTGAATCAAATTTTTCCAGTAATCTTGTGCCATGCATGTAGCTCCCTGTGCTCCGTGTAGAGCTGAAAGATAAATAAAGTTGTCTTCAGCACTCCACTTCTAATTTTCACTCCATCACTTCCAGCCAGTACTTTACATAGTGATGACTGACAGATTGGCTTTGCTTTTTTAGTAAGCACAGTTGTCAAATTTTCTGAAGAGTGCAATAAATAATATTCAGCGCTGGCAGTCTGTGGGGGGGGCGTGGCGAATCTAGAGCACATATTTACAGAAAAAATGCCGGGAAGCCTCAGCCATGTGACCATTTCAACACCTCTATAGCGCTGCTGAGAGGTGGATTTGTAAGTGCAAATTAACCGTGACTGCTCTCCTAATGTTTGAATAGTTTATCTACATTTCATAGCAATTCCCCCGTCCACTCCAAGAAAACAACAAGCATTGTGTTTCTAAGCTCGCATTAATTACAGTGGGCTCCCAAATTCGCCTCTATCACATAGTAATTAGGTTAGCGTAAGCTCCATGGCCGAGTTCTGGGGGGTTACATTTCATTTTAGCACCGGGGGGTTGGCGTACATTCTTCTTCTTTTCTGTGCAGAGTAACAGAATAAGTGAGCAGGTTTAAACCTTTCCTGGTGTTCTTATTCCCCCTCCCATGTTGAATTCATTGCACACAAAGAGGAAAGCAACAGATCGTGGGATGTTTCCCTGCATTGGGTTAAAAAAAAAAGCCTGTATGTTCCCAGTCAAGTGCCATGGAAATCCTGTTGGGACTGAGCACACAGCTCCATTCACTGCGGCCTAATCAAGTGGTATCTGAGCTCCAATCCTCTTATGCTGCTTGACTGGACCACACTTCTCTTGTAGTTTCCGGCACTGGAACTCCAGAGACAGAGATGCAGGGGAGCCAAGAGAAAGAAGAGTAGACGGAGAGGTTCTTGCCTTTTGTTTCACCCGCTGCTTCGCTCTTAAACTTGGACCCCGCTTCCACATGTAAATGCATTTGTGCGTCAGTAAGACGGAGAGGAATTATGCATGTGCTGCTGCTTTCTTTTTCTCTCTCTCCACGATTTCATCAATGCATCTATGCAAAGCGAGAGCGGGACGGAAAGCAGTCCAAAAGAGCTCTATACCCTCCCTTTCTCTCCGTCTCCGTGCATTCGAATGTCTCCTCTTTTCTGTCGGGCTCAAATTAGCTTTGTGAGAGTTACAAAAGGTTGATGCGTAATGTCAAGGCCCTGAAAAGCACAAATAAAGATGTGCACAGCTCCAGAAACACCTCGAGGTCCAAGTCACTTCACAGAGAGCAATCAAGGCTCATTTCATGCCTTTTTTCATTATTGTATAGTCCTTTCACACTTTTATTTTTTTGAGAAGCAACAGAATGGCACCCGTGGAGGTCCGGGGGCTCCGCGCTCATTAAAAAAAAAAAAGATGTAAAGACACGACTCGGGTGCAGGTCGATGCTGGGATGAATTAAAGGGGGTAATTAGCATTCCCATGGTTGGGGACTATGGATCAGCCCATGTTGTGTCCAGATGTCAGGGCCAGTGCTCAGGCTGTTAGCTCACTGGTCCATGAGACTTGATCCATAGATGGGAGACAATGTCCCTGGCCCTAATTAGCTCCACCAGTCAAGTGTCCCTAATGGGATTATGAGCCTGGCTTTTTTGGGACACAGTGTATCCAACGGAGAGCTGGGAGAGTTAGGGTGCAACCCAGCACAAAGCAGGGGGGGCCCCGCAGTCACCTCTCACAAACACAGACAAACACCGGAGCAGGCTGCATCTAGCTCGCTGGTGAGGATTTGGAAAAATGCTGGGAGAAGGAAATCGCTCGGTCTGGTGTCTTTGTTTTCATTTGTTAATGGAAAGCAGATGCTTATCGCATGTTTTGTGATGACATGCTGGAGAGGCTTGTTTGGCACGCACGCTAAGCTTCTCTTTGCCTCCGCAAAACAAAAGGCATTTCGCCGAGACACAATACGCCGAGGAGGAAACAGCTCGCACAAAAGAAAAGCGTACAAACCCCATTGTACGGCGTTGCATCGCGCGCTCTTATTCATCATCTGTTTGAACACAGAAAGGTCAACAACAGAAACCGCGTATCTATTCAATTGGCTGCGGGAGAAAAGGATTAATGCGGCGTGAATGTACAGTGGTAATGGAGGATGGCGTATCCAGAGCATCTTTCTTCTGTTTGTGTGAATTATATCACTGGATTAACAAGCTCACAATTACTCTTTAAAGTCTAAGCTGCAAATGTGTTGTGGATCAGTGGCAAATGTTTCACTCAGCGGTGTTTGTCTGAGTCACAGCACTGCTGCAGAGCTGAGCTCCAGTGGAATTTATGGGAGAGAGAGACAAACAGCATTTATGCAGAGAGCAATGCTTGTACATTAACAATCCTGAGTAAGATAGCTTTTAAAAGGGTTGAGTTAGATAAATCCTTTTTAAAGAGAAATGACAAATATGATCATAGGAGCCATTCAGCGTTGGATTTGTCTGCTCGGATTGATTTTGCAAAGTCTCCGAAATGACAGGGTCAGGGTCGGATTAGAAAAGCCTCTGAAACAGATGCCATCGCACCGGAGCCCTGATTGAAGAGCACAATGGGCAAACAGAAAGCAGGATCTGGAAAGCAGCAGCATCCCTGACATACTGAAACTGATACTGTCATCATTGGAGGGTTGGAGGTGATGTGATACCTCTTTTCTGGTTTCAACTGGTTCCGGTGCTGGTTCGGAGCCTGTGCCTGCTTAGCACCGGTTCTTTGCTTTTCCACTGCCTAAGCACCGGTTCTTGGTTCTTAAAGGATAACTTTCGTTTTTTACAACCTGGACCTTATTTCTAGCATCAAATACGATCATTTAATCACCCTGACAAGTTTGGTGTCATTTGGAGTCGTTTTGACGAAATTAGCCCCAATCGAGCGGCGCGTATATCCGTATAATGCGAGAACACGGGGCACCCAATGCAGCCTCTAAATAACACATTATCCGCCGCAAAACTCGTTCATTTCGCCAATATTTTGTGATGATACACTAGTGTTATTCCCCTCCGAGCCCGTGGTGGCATGTTAGCAACATCCTGCTCCTCTAGGTTGACCTACTAACCTCTGACCTGGATGATGTCATCTCCGACGGCGGCGCGGCGCGGCTAACTTGCTATCGCTAATGCTATGGTCCGTTTCTGCATGTTTCTGACTTGTCAGAACAAAATGAGCAGCTGGATGATGTTCAGCTTCGGTCAGCTTCCACAGGCTTCCTCTCCTCAGCCTGGATCCTCACTACAGCTCTGACTAGTTGAGCTAAAAAGGACCCAAATGCCGAAGCGGAATGATTATTATCAGAACGAGCCGGGCACCGGTCGGAGGTGACATCATCCAGATCAGAGGTTAGTAGGTCAACCTAGAGGAGCCGGATGTTGATAACATGCCACCACGGGCTCGGAGGGGAATAACACTAGAGTATCATCACAAAATATTGGCGAAATGAACAAAATGAACAAATTTTGCGGCGGATAATGTGTTATTTAGAGGCTGCATTGGGTGCCCCGTGTTCTCGCATTATACGGATATACGCGCCGCTCGATTGGGGCTAATTTCGTCAAAACGATTCCAAATGACACCAAACTTGTCAGGGTGATTAAATGATCGTATTTGATGCTAGAAATAAGGTCCAGGTTGTAAAAAACGAAAGTTATCCTTTAAAACTGGTTCCAGACCAGCACCTTCTTGCTGGGCCAGAGCTAAAAGAACCGGTCGGACCAGGTTTTAATTTTCAGGTCCGTTTATAACTGTAGCAGCAGCAGAGACAGGAGCAGCTCCTGGATGGGGAAGCCTGACTTGGCTCCTGATCAGTGGAAAAGCAAAGTGGTTCTTTGGAGGCACCAGAGTTGAACCAGTTAAGCACCGAACCAGCACCAGAACCAGTTTGGTGGAAAAGAGGTATCAATGGTGAAGAATGTTTTGGATCCAGGTGTCAAGGTTCTTCAAGGAACCTGAAGAATCATACGATTTACATGCAGATATGATTCTGAGAAGAAGTCCAGCATGTTAGACAGTTTATTACTTTCCAGTTTTTCCAAGGATCCTTTCTGAAGTCTTTGAAAGTTAGCTTAGGGTGTATTCAGACCTGGCTTATTTGGAGCAGTTTTGTTCTGAAACAGGGAAGGTTTAAGCCCAAAGATCAGTTTATTTGGTCAGATGTGAACACAACAATCACGATTGGATGCAGATTAAAACAAGTGGGCTAAGATGACTTGGGCAGGGTGGTCTCAGCTTGTTTCCATTTGAGCGCTAGATCATTTGCAGTGAGAACATAATCGAATTTGACTTGATGCCACATGTGTCATGGTTATAGGAGTGAACATGATAAAAAGCTAAGTTGAACCAAGAGCTAATGGCTGAGAATAATAATAATTCATGGCAAAATGTGATTAAAAAGACTGTGTCATGGTTATGAAACTGAATGTGTTGTTTAAAACAGGATATGAAAGTAACAATAATTCATGGAAAGACCTGATTAAATCATGATTTTCATATGTTAATACAGTAATTCATTAGAAAGAGTGAGTTAAAAGAGAATTAGAATTCATTGTTTTCATGTGTCTTGAGTTAAAATGATGATTGATCATCTATTCTGTGATCAACTGCTTTTGCCTCGCAGGTATTAAAAACAACAACAGAGGCACTTATACATAAAAATAGTTTATTTTATATCATTTTATAAGTTATTTCTGGAACTTCAATCGTGTTTTTATTTTCTTTATCTGTGTCTCTGTATCTCTGTCTATAAGTCTGTGGCGAATGTGCTGCACAGTGATCGATTGTTGATGCCTGTTTCCGTGTTGAAGGAGAAGCAGTATGGCTGACTGATGAAAATACACACTGGATGCTAACGTGTCGTGCTCGTGTAGTTTTTCCACCTTTTTACTTTATCTTTTTCCTCGGTAACAGGGCGTAACACATGCAGCTGATGGTCCATGGTTTTCAACGGGCCGGCCCGACCGGACACGACAGTTTGGGCCAAGATAGGATGACTCAGTCACGTGCCGATTTGGTCTGATCTGGGCGGGGTTTGAGCCGGTCGGCCATGATGGAAGGAGACACTATCGGTTGCCAGGGGCAACGTCCTTAGAACATCACAGAGACTCGACTAAATTCTAGCTCCTTTTATTATTATTTCGGCGGGATAGTGACAGATCAACAAAGTACAAGAAAGAAGAAGGAGAAAGTAAAGCAATGGAGAGAAAGGCACAAGCGAGAAAGGAAGAGAAAGGAACAAGCTCACACCTAGCGCTAAACAGCGGTATTTGGAGAAGCTCTCAGACATCGAAAGCATCGACCCATACGAGCTCCCTGCAGCACAATGGCACAGAGACCTTGACCTTTACCTCCATGCACATACATGGACATCGTCAATTACCTTGTTTTTGGCGTTAGTTATTACACAATGATGTTTAAAAGTCTTTAGAAAGCTATCAAACTTTGTGCTGTGGATGGGTGCAGGACTTGGCCATCCACAAGCCTCCAGGTGGTGAAAACAGCGTTGTAATTGCAAAGGTAATTTATTCACTTACGTTTTAGTGTGTTGTTATTACATTGCATTTAGCTATACTTCTAGACCAAAATGACTAAGTAATTAACTGCTACTGTTTCGTAATGTCCAATCTAGCCTATACAAACGTTTCCAACATGTTTTGGTGTAGGCTAAAGCTGTGTATGTTTAGGTATTTAGTTGTAATTTGATTTTAGCCCAATGACACATACAGTACAAGGATACAAGGAAGTTTATTTGTCACATGCATATGATATACAGCAATCCATCGTCTCCTCGTCAGGTCAGAGACTTGCTCTCCTTGATGCTTTATCCATTTTGGTATCCTAAAAAAAACGTATCCCGTTGTTGCTAAGTTTTCCATTACAATCATGTGAAGTGTATTTTGGGCTGAATTTGGGTATTTCAGGGAAATTATTATTAAAAATTCTTTTAAAGTCTTTAATACACTGATTATACAAAATAGTTATGTTAAGGTCCCTTTGGACAAATTTTAACCTTAAAAACACTTTTTTGGATGTCTTGTAGCAGGAACTGAGGCACTCAGAGTAGAGAAGTAATTTTTAAAAAGCCTTTATTACAGCATGGCCATACAATTGGCCAGTGGCCGCAACGCGTCGGCTTGGTCAACTATAGGCTACTGTATGCCAGAGCAAAAGAGTCACCAGCACACTGCACATAAACAAAGTGTGTGTGCGTGTGCATGCGTGATCTTGCCGCATCTTGCCGGACATCAAAAGCTATCCTACAAGTGTTTCCAAAACAAAAGCTTTGGACAGTCCGGCTTTGTTTACCTGTTTACACAGGTGCAGAGGTGGGTAGTAACGAGAGTAACTTTGGATAAATTGTACTTCTAAGAGTAGTTTCCATGCAGCCTACTTTTACTTTTACTCTTCAGAAGAAGCGGTTTGTACATTTACTTGATCTAATGTAAATTTTTGTTTTATAAATTGTACTTCTAAATCAGAGTGGTTTCCATCAGCAGCCTAGGCTTGTTACTTTTACTTTAGTATATTTCTTCAGAAATGATTAGGATGGTACCCTTGGTATGTGGTGGATAACATTGAGCAAAGATATTCATTAAACTGTCTCTGGTGAAGGTTAATCTTTTTCTTATCGATCTAATGTGCAAATTGTTTGTTTTAATGGAGATACTTCCGAGCCTCTGGGCTGGGGGGGGGGGGGGGGGTGGTCATGTGACTTTGGTTTCACTAGAAACCAATCATAGGACCACCCACTCTGGGTTTAAATACCTGGGTCTGGCATTAGTCTCAGACAGTTCATAGGCCTATGGAAGTTGTTGCGGCTGAATTTGTCTTAATTTATGTAAAAAAAAAAAAAAAAAAAACAGAAAAAAAAGTCATTTAGGCTATTGTCGTAGTTGTTAAATGTTGTTCTTTGGCAATATCTGATTTTTTTCATTGCTATTATATTTCTGTGTATTTGATTAGGCCTACAGTTACACGCCGATCATTAAACGAACAAATCAGAGGTTACTCAGCAGTTACTCAGTACTTGAGTAGCTTTTTCACCAAGTACTTTCTACTCTTACTCAAGTAAATATTTGAATGACTCCTTTTTACTTTTACTTGAGTAATATTATTCTAAAGTAACTATACTCTTACTTGAGTACAGTTTTTGGCTACTCTACCCACCTCTGCACAGGTGTAGCACCTGTCAACACATAAATAGATGTTGATCAGATCGGTTCCTATTTCTTCATTCCTGATCAAGATGAGCACACGGCGGAGACTCAGCGCTACTGCGGCCCTGGACCTTGGAGGACGAGGAAGACCGCTCCGAAGAGAGCTCGGGTGGGAGCTCGGATGAAGACACAGCTGATGATGTGGAATATGTCCTGGGGTCCGACGACAGCACGGACATGGAACCGGAGGAGGACGAGGAAGGAGAGAGAGGTGGAGAGGAGGAGGAGGTCCAACGCACAGACGCTCCGGTACCGGCCAGCGGAGATACCTCATCCCGGTATCACCAGATACGCCAACTTCCGCATCCGAAATATTGGTGACAGTTTTGACTATTTCATCACAGATGAAATCATTTAAATAATTGTGCAGATGACCAACTTGGAGGGGTGGCGAGTCCATGGTGAGACGTGGAGGAACGTGGACAGCACCGAAATGAGAGGCCTTAACCCTAACCCTCCTCATCCTGGCCGGGCTGCTCCGGTCCAGGGGAGAGTCAACCCGCAGCCTGCGGGGGGAGGACACAGGGCGGCCCATCTTTCAGGCCACAATGTGTCACAAAAGATTTAGCCTACTGTGCCGCACCCTCCACTTTGACGACCGCCTGACCCGGCCGGCCCGCCAGGTGCGTCGACCAGACAAGCTGGCCCCCATCCGGGAGGTGTGGGACAAGTGGGTGGCGCGCCTTCCCACTGCCTTCAACCTTGCGGTGAAAACATCTGCGTTGATGAACAGCTGGTGAGCTTCAGGTGACGCTGTGGTTTCAGGCAATACATGCCGAACAAGCCGGCCAAGTATGGCTTGAAGCTGTGGGCCGTCTGTGACGTCGCCACAAGCTACGCCTGGAGGGTGCAGCCCTACCTGGGCAAAGCTTTGCCGCTGGAGAAGCAGCAGGGCCAGCGGGTTGTGATGGACCTGACAGAGGGGCTTACAGGGCACATCGTCACCACTGATCATTTTTTTTACGTCTTTTGCACTGGCGGCAAAACTGCTCAGGGAGAGGAAGTTGGCCTCGCAGCTCCTGGATATGCGCCAGCCCCTGTCCTCCCGCTTTGTATTCACTCAGACCACCACTACCGTCAGCCACATACCGAAATGCGGCAAAAATGTCATCCTCCTCAGCACCAAGCACAGATAGCCCTCGGTCGAGGCGGAGCACAGGAAGCCCAAGATTGTCATGGATTATAACCACAGCAAGGGGGCCATGGATAATTTGGACAAGGCAGGAATTTATTTTATTTATATATTATTATTAGGCTATTATTATTATTGTGCTTAATTTATTCTGTGCGTTTATTATCAGATTTTTTTTTCTTTGCAGCTTGTTGAAACATACAGCTGCTGGAGGAAGACAAGACGCTGGCCTCTGGTGCTGTTCAGCCAGATGTTGGATCTGTCAGCCTACAACGCCCTCGTGCTGTGGCTGGCAATAGAGCCGACCTGGAAAGAGCCCTGTAGTACTGAAGTGCTGAAGGAGGCTCTTTTTGGAGGAGCTCGGCACAAGTCTAATCAACCCGCTGATGACTCAGAGAGCACGTTTGCCCCGTACACCAAGCGCTGCCGCGGTGGTACAGGGAGCGCAGCAACCCTCCGATGATGCCCGGCCAGGACAAGCCGCAGCCCCAGCCCCTGTCACCCAGTCTTTCCTCTACACTGTCCTATCCAATAAGACGAGTAAGGCCATGGCCTTATGGTCGTGCAGTACACCAGGCAGTGAGTGACACAGCGCCACATTCAGCTCAGTACGTGAACCTGAATCATGTCTGCTGCAGCAGTTCTCTGGTGCAGGTTCACGAATCACCAGTGAGTGAGTGAGTAACAGCTTCCCCAGCGGCAGTTCTCTGTGTGTGCAGTAGGTTTGCGAATCGTGAGTGAGTGAGTGGCAGGCGCAAACCTGAATCAGGTCCTCAGCAGCAATTCTCTGTGAATCACGGTGTCAGTACGTTCGCGAACGACAGGAGTGAACTGGAGCCCTCAGCCCCGCCCCCAGTACATGCAGTGAAGTGAACCACGCACGCATTGAGTGAACTGGAGCCTGCTCCCAGTACGTGAACCACGCGCGCAGGAAGTGAACTGGAGCCCTGATCCCCGAGCGTCAGTGAACGCATCACTTAACAAGCACCGTTCCCTCGCAATGAGAGCCTCCGCCACCAGATTCGCAGTCATTCAGTGATTCACAGACCACATAGCAGTTCCACTGTCGGCCTGCACGCACACTGCTGAGCTCAACTACTGAACTGAGAAAGGAACGAATCAGGTCAGGAAGTGATTCCAGTCAGTACGTTCACTAAAATAATCCGTTCCTTTGAACGAATCACTCGCGAACGACACAACACTACAAGTCACAACTACGACTTTGCGTTCCAGGTAACCCGCAGCTTGTGTTTTTACCGTCCTGTTGTCTGTGAAAGTTCCCTATAACGGCCACTCGTAACTTCCAACCCGTGAACTCGTACCAGATCAAACTGGTATGACTTCACAGGAGGGAAAAACACAAAGTACAAGTTTCCTTGAACGCACCATGAGTTAGCAGCCCCTGCCCTCATCAGGCATCTATTGGTCCTCGTGCTACGTCACCACATTCACGCGCACCCCTTGGCTGCACGCTCCCTTCATGCCGTTCTCTCTCCTCATTGGATAACACTTGTATCCCACAAGGAAAATTTTCTCCTCGGATTACAGCAGAGTGATGGAGAGACTCGTGTTACAGCTGAAACACTCCATGTAAGTGATTGCTGATAGAAAATAGGACTATTTAGGACTTATATTAACAAAAACATTCCACTGATATCTGCTTTAAATACTTGGCTACGTTACTATTTACCTATTTATCTATTTAGTTACTACTAGTATGACTAGTAACTCCATTCACTCCAAAGAACAAAAACAAGCTGGAAAGCAGAGCGAGCTGACAGTGTATCCCAGGACGGGTGCTGAAGTGTGGCTGAGCGTAGACCTGGCGTTACCCGGGCTTGTAACTATAATCTAATTACTATTGTAGAATTTATGTTTCATTCCTCTGTTACAAAGGTGATCTAATTCCAGTAACATGTTATTAAATAACATTGTCATTCTTTTGTCGACTCAGTATTGTCCTATTATATTATGTTCCCCGCCGTTCATATGAATGTACCATTTTTTTATTGGAACCCTCCATTCTGGAGCACACACACTCATACACACACACACACTGATCATCCAAACCCATTGCACCTGTTTCTCCTGTGATCCAACTATTATTGAGAGTGTTGGTTCTTGGCAGTGGTAAAATGCTTCATCTTGTGGAGTGCCTGCGCTTTCCTTCTGACCAAGGAAGAATTAAGTGTAAATCACCATCCCATCGACCACTTATGCAACTTACACCGCACTCCTACACAACTGCCTCTTGAGTGACATTATATTCATTTTGGATATTGCTTTATAAGATAACAGAGAATGTGAGGCATAGCAGAGCTCTTACACCCAAGTCTCATTGTTCCACCCTTCTTTTCTCATCTGGACTTCAGTTAGAACTCCATTCTGTGAACTTAGAACATCACTTGGCATGCAGATGATTCAATAAAAGAGCTGTCATGTCGTATGAAACCTGTCCTACACCTGAGGGAAGGTTTGGCACAGAAGTAGTGGCAGGAAATTAACAGAGAAAGCCGTACTGGCCCGTTGCCAGGATAGGTGATGCACCCAGTCCGGTGTTCCTCGGGCTCTTTTATGAGCTGTTGGACCAGGGCCAGCTGGACCTCGCTTCATTTCAGCTCTATGTCTCGGCACAGACTCAGTAACTTCGGTACCTCGTGGCCCAGACTGCCAACTCTAGCATGTATGATCTGGGCTGCATGTGGAAAGGGGTTTTACATCATCTGTATGGTATTACCATCCAGTTCTCATGGACACCTCAGTAACAGACGTTGCATCTTTAAACTTGTCACAAGCATTCACTAGGATTAAAAAATTAACTGGTAATTGCTTTTTTTTTTTTTGGTTTTTAATTTTTGTTTTGGTCAGACAAATACAAACCAATAACTGTTACATTGTTACAGTTACATGAACAAGAAAAAGACATAAATTGTTTTTGTATCTGCCCAGTCTTTTTTCTTTTTTTAAAACAGCAACAACATACAAAAATAAATAAACAAAAAAGGAGTCTGGAAGGGGGTAAATTCATGCAAAATTCATGCGTGTTGCCTTCAGGGGCAGTTTTTCAGCAAGCAGTCTCTGTGTTTACCTCTAAAACAACTCTGTCTCATAACGTTCCATTATTATCTCATAGCGTGGTGAATGTGCAGGTCACAACTTGTCCCCAAGAGCGTTTTGTAGTTGTTGGGTTGTGTATTTGATTAGTTTGATGAGAGAAACCAAGAAATCCCATTAGCCTCCATAGCGTAGCTCTGAGCAGCTCGCCGCTCAGTTCAGCCATTCTGAAAATAACTTGCACCGACAAATAAATTAACAAACCTACTGCTATGACTATAGGGATTATGGCAATGGGACAATTTGCCAAAATGTTTAACTATCCCTTTAACTATGGGTCATAATAACCTTCTGCACAGAGAATATTCTCCTAAAGACAACATGAACATCAGGCTTAAAGTCTGCTCAGGTAACACTGCAAGAAGATGTTCCTGTTTGTCTGTATAAACGTGTTCTGTCTCCCTCGGTGTGGTTCTGTTTGATAAATCTCAATTACTGGGAAACTGGGTCAGATTTTTACTCCTACAGTTTTGCTCCACACAGAAGTAGACATACTGTTAATTACCTGTTTGCATATCAGTACTCCTGGCTGCTCCCCCTGTCAAAAGAAAGGAACAGCAAAGAAGCAGCACAATCAGTGCTGCCAGATTGGGCAGTTTGCTGCTGCTGTCTCTTTAATTGGGTGGGTATAAATAGGTTTGGGCAGTTTCCACCTTCCGGCTCCACTACACAAGCTGCAAGTGAGGCAGGAGGGAGGGAAGGAGGGGAGGCAAAGCTACTCATGTGTGTGAGGTGAGAGGCAGGCGCATGCAGGTGTTCTGAAAACAATGCAAAATGAGTTATTATCATTTGGCTGCTTAATAATTAAATCTTGAAACACATGGGAGTGTTGTGCACTTTACAGAGGCATGGGATAGCCTACATAGAAATGGAAGCAGAAATAAAATGACATTTAAAGCAATACAAATACGAAACTATTTTTAAAAAAAGGAGATTAAAACTTTTAATTATATAATGTGATCTAGTAAACTTCACACAGGTGTTCTGTGCTGATGAAAGACACTCAAATGCATGATTAAACAGATGCCATGTATGTGATGCAGCAGCAAACACTGATGTTTCATGCCTGATCAGACTAGCTACAGGAATTCAGGTCATTTTTTTCAAGATGAAGCAGTGGAGTCGGGGTATCCGGCACAACTTCACCAGTTAACAAGGTGCATGGAGAACCAGGAAAGTTGGGGAAAAAAATCTGCAAGACAAAAAGAAATTAATTAGACCGATGTGTTCCAGCTTGTAGCTTTCATCAGGATCATCAAGAAACACAATGTAAAAACATCATTAGAACACAAGCATAGCCAATCACATTCATCCACGGATCACCTGGTGGTCATGTGGCTTTGGACCAATGGAAACTAAAAGGGAAGTGAGAGGAGATACTGGTGTCATATATGGTTGTGAACTGAGGAGGTGGTTTTAAAAGTAACTATTTAAAGCGGCCCCGGTTCGAATCCCTCGTCGGGCAGCCCTTTCCTGCACTTCATTCCCCCGCTCTCTGCCTCCCCCTTTACTGTCTATCTCACTATGTACTGTCAACAAAAAAAAAAGAAAAAGAAATCATCACAACAAAGAAAAAGTGTTTGTTTCTGTGGCGAGGAGAGCAGGCGCTCTGCGATCGGATGGTAATGTCTTTCCAGGACGTTTCAGAGTTCGGCTATCTGAGGTGAGTGACTACATGCAAAAACACAAAGTTTATACTGTTTATACTGTACACACTTCAGTGGTGTCTCGTAAGGATTTCAGTCATGTATCAGATATTTGATTGTTTTCCGAGTGTTTGTTGTGGTTGAAAGAATTGCCCCTATAGATTAGCGTTGTCGCTAACATCAACACCGGCTAGCCATGGTGGAACTCTGGTTTGCCTGCATCAATTCACGTCACGTTTTTTGCTCTCCCCAACGCTGGGTGACCATCAGGACAACGATTTAGGGGTCAAAAATGGTTCTCCTTAAATGGTTCTGATGTGTGCACATCCCTTTTCTTTTTCATGCCAGAAAAACCACTAGCATCACACACAGTGCTTTGGTAGCCACGATTGACAGATTCCTGTTGACGCCTCCTCAATTACCTATGAACTCATGCAGGGTTTTGATCGATGATACACACAGTGAGAGTATGTGCCACTGTGATTGTTTAATCTGACATGGTGACCATTGTGAAAGACAAAAAAAGAAGTGTACAACTGGTATAAGGCCAGGTCTACAGGTGGTCAGGACACTGGTTCCTCAGGTGAGGAAACTGCCTCATCTTATTTAGTTCTGTTTTGTTGTGGAACACTGAGCGGACCTATCCCAGATCACAAGATAGGTTGATAGATTTAAAGGGATATTTCAATATTTTGGCAAATTCGCCTATTGCCATAACCCTTATAGTCTTAGGAGTAGGTTCATTAACTGTAATTGTCGGTGCAAGCTGTTTTTAGATCAGCAGGGCAGAGACGCGAGCTGCACGGTATTTCCATGTTACCCTCATCGGGGAGCATACATCAGTCCGACTGCCCCAAAGTCCAACGGCTCATTTCTCCGACTACCCATTCTACAGCGTTAAGATTAGGTTTAGGGTAAGGTTAAGGGTTAGGGCTACTTAAGTCAGAGAAATGGGAGGTCGGACTAATGGACGCAAAAATAAAGAAATACTGTATATGGTCGGAGAAATGGGTAGTCGGACAGACGTCATGCGCCCACCCTCATCAAACTAAATTCACAACTCCAAAACACTCTAGTGCACAAGTTGTGACCTGCACATTCACCAGATAATAACGGAACGTTACGAGACAGAGTTGTTTTTGTATTTGCTTCACCTGCCTTTAGTCCTCCTTCATGCATTTCTGACTGTTTGAATCACTTGATTAATTTGTTTTATCTTTTGTATTGTGTTTTATTGTCTTTTTGTGTATTTATATAACTTGTTCTTTTTCATTCTAGCTCTCCCCTCCCCTTACCCCCCTAGGCTGCACTTGTAAATAAGAAATTTGTTCTTAACTTGCTCGCCTGGTTTAAATAAAGGTTAAAAAAAAAAAAAAATGTGTCGTAATGTTATTATTTCATAGCCTGGTGAATGTGCAGGTCACCACTTGTCCACCAGAGAGTTTTGCAGTTGTTGGATTGTGTATTTAGTTTGATGCAGGGAACGTGGAAATACCATGCAGCCGATCTAAAAACAGCTTGCACCAAAGCTTAAAGGTAATGAACCTATTCCTAAAACTATAGGGATTATGGTGATGTGCGAATTTGCCAAAATGTTGACATATCCCAAGAACCACTCTCTCACCACATAACCCTAACTTCTTCTGAAAATAACTTTATTTATACACTAACATCTGTATCTGCATAAAGATAATGAAAACAGAGAAGCTGCCAAAGGTGGGAGGGAAAATGTGCTGTATTTTATTTTATTTTTGCAGTTATGTAACATATCAATGTCTGAGGCTGAAAAATGCTCAAGCACGAGCACGAGACGTGGGCGTCGTAGTTCAAAGGAATGTTCCGGACGATCGTGACCTTCGGATCGCAAAGCACTGTGGGATTCTGTGTTCACATTCATCCACGCTTTCTCTTCGCGATCATCATTGCATCATGTAGTATCATCGGCGTAAAGGAAAAACTGATATTCATATTCAAAGTTCAGTCCAGCAGAGCGGTTTGTTCGCGGCCAGCAGGCATCACAGGATTCAGCCTCCATCTACTGATGGAGTCACCTGATATATGGTGGTGCAGTCTGTTTTTTTGTTTGTTTTTTGCTCTCTGGATTTGATCCCAAAAGGGCATGCTGGCATGTCACTGCAGGGACCGCTGTTCAAACACCATGGCAGGATGTGATGTCAGAGGCACAAACGCTCCACAGGAAGAGTTGGAATAGATAGGCGACCCCTGCTTGCCTGTATAAATGACTCTGATTACTTTTGGTGAAAACTCAGCCTGAGCTTATTAATTCCCCCCCAAAACTGCTGTTGTTTCTCTCTCTTTTTTTTCTTTTCTTTCATCAGTCATTACATTTTCCTCTCACTGTGTCAACACAGCCATTTGATTCCACCCAGCTGATCCTTGTTTTGGCGCACAGTCATTTATTTTCCTTTTTGAAAAAGTTAGAACCGGGGTGAGCAAAGTACAACAGCATGGTTTAGTCACGGGGTGCAAATCAAATACTAATTTGCTGTGTGACTTCAGCCTCAGTGGGATGTGGGATGTGTGTTTTTTTTTTGCCTCTAAAAAAAACCAAACTAATGCACAGACTTCTGTTGGTGACAGCAGGAGAGAGGAGCAGCAGCAAAAAAAACCCACGTAACAGCTCTTTTTTTTTTACGAGCTGTTATATCTTCCCCGTTCAGTTGAAACTGTGACAATTTAAAGAGCACCTCTAACAGGAAGCCTGAGCAGTAAATATGGTTGATGCCGGGGTAAAGTCAGTGGTTTCTCACCGTAATAAGATTTGTTCCTGCGGATTTGCCGCTCTTACAATTCCTCCTCTCAGGTTCTCCTCTCGTCCGTTTGATCACCTAACACGAGATTACGTTATGGCTCTGGATTAGCTTCCGAGGGAGCGGTCTGGCATCCTAGGTGTGTCTCTCTGCGCCCTAAGAGGCTTACGGGGAGAAATATGTGCTGGCTAATAGCCTTATATTTTCTAGCTCTTCTTTTTTTTTTTTTTGAAGAGAGAATCAGATTTCTCTTCCCCCTCTTTCCCTAAAAAGTTTGTCACATAGACGCTGATTTGTCATAGACACTGCAAATCCAGTTTTACTGTGTAATACGTCTGAACATGGTGGTAAAGCTTTGGCATTAAGTCTGGCTACACCACAGGAGAGGGGCTTTGCAACAACACAGGCCTGTCAGATTGGTAGTTGGAGTATTCTCATGCAAGCAGAGCAGGGTGGAAAGCAGCAGCGATGAGCTCTCCGTTGCAGAAGGAAGCGCTCACACCGGGCATGTACATGGTGAAGGCTTATTGTGGGAGGGGGTTGTTGATATTTTGTAATCACCATCACTGAAGCACGGGATAAAATCATTCTTACTTGTATTGCTTCATTCAAAAACCTTGTCTCCTAGCCTCTAATGTTAGTGTCATGGTTGTAGTGTTCGTAACCAATGTTAACCCTCCTGTTGTGCTCCTGGGTCAAGGAAGAAAGGAAGGACAGAGGGAAAGATGGGTGGAGAGAAGGAAGGGGAAAAGGAAGGAAAGATAAGGGGGGGGGGGGGGGGGGGGCAGATTGGGTCAAAAAGGAAGGAAGAAGTAAGGACGAAGGGAAGGAAGGGATGGGAAATTGCTGTTAAAACAGTATCTCTTAGAATTTAATGAAATATGATTTAATATATTGAGATTATGAAGAGGACTAGCTAAGTTGTGGTTGTACCCTTCTTCTTGGAGTGTATGTGTATGAGTAGCTGAAGTGCATGGTCGCAGTCACTTCAGACAGTCAATGCTTATTATATGATTTACTTATTTTTTATCTATTTACTGTGCGGGTGTACTCAAGGTATTGAAGTATAGAATGGAATCTGAGTAGAGAAATGGTGATGTCTGTGGTTTGGTAGGAAGCCTTGTTGTTTGTTCTTGTGTCATGTATAAATGTATGTTTCTTATGTGTATATGTGAATGTTTGTGTGTATGTTGTGTGTATGTCAGACCCCAGGAAGAATAGCCGATGCTGCTGCAGGTGCTAATGGGGTTCCTGATAAAGAAAAGGGAAGGAAAGGGAAGGAAAGAAAGATGAAGGCATAGGGAACAGATCAGGTCAATTGGATCAAAAGAGGAAGGAAGAAGAAATAAGCAGTCCCTCCAGGATTTCGCAGGCTTTTTTTTGTGATTGTTGCGGCCTAAAATGCCTGATTTTGCGGACACATTTTTAAAAAAATTGCAGTGCATATTGTGATGTCTTTTGTTGCGATTAAATTGCGGGAGACAGCAAAAGTTGCAAAAAAAAAAGTTGCAGTTTTGTTCTGAATAATTGAAAATCAAAGGAAAATTGAAAATTTTGAAATGTCACAAAATAATGTGAGGTCCTGTTATATATAATATATATATTATGCCAGCAATTTTCCAGGAAGGATGGAGGAAGGGAACAGATTGGGTCTAGACAACAGGAGGGTTAAGTGTGGAAAGAAAAGAGGTTATGGCTATAAACAATAATTCATATGGGAGACTTGGTTAAAAAGAAAATCTATATTGTTTGCATGAGATTGCTATGTAAAGGGAAGATTCATAAAATTGGATAATAATTAATGTGTCCTGGGTTAAATATGTTGTTAAAATGATTGCTGATTGATCATCTGCTTGTGATCAAATGCTTCTGAGGAGGTTGAGGTTGACAGTTATAGATAAAATAGCGATTTCTTTTTGTACAACCTTTACTTATCTGTTATGACAGAAAATGCATTGGTACAAGTCAGCAATTTAAAACCTTGATTGCATTCAGTTTTTGTGGCAAATGTGCTGGACAGTGACTGATTGTTCACGCCTGTTTCCCGTGTTCAGAGAGTGAAGCATGTGGCGAACCAGAAGAGAATACAACACTGAATGAATGCTAGCATGTGCAGCTCATGGAGTTTTCTTTTCCTTTTCCTCTTTTTCTTTTCTTTGCTTTTTTTCTTTAATAATTCTCATAATTACCCAGTTTGTGGGGCACAGGTTTCTAAAAAGCAGTTTTGAAGCTCAGAACAAGTCCAATGTCATCACCTTGGCGGTATTAATGGTTTGGAGCTCTGGAATTGGTTTGAATAACGATCCACTGAAGGGCTCCGGTCAGAGAGCATGCAAGTCATTATTTTTACTGAAACAAATCATTTCTTTTTGTATGTAGTAATTAATGAAATAAACAGCAGGAAATATGAGGAAACGGGAAACACTCTGAATAAAACTGACATTCACACACCGTTGCAGTATCATAATTAGTTGCTGGATCCATTTATCACACTGAATATGCATCAACTGAAGGCCAACAGCAACACAAGCTAAACACCTGATGCTAATTTCTGATTATTCTAACAGTCTAAAAGTGCAAACACACACTTGAACCACTGAGTACACTCTTTTCCCCAAACTGAATTCAATGAAATCTGAAACACATGGGGAAATATTCACTACTTCATTAATGTACTGTGTATCTGGTAATCTTGAAAAGTTTGGATCTGGATCAGACTGATCCAATCCAACTTTGCTTTGAAGAACTGGGATAAAATATAGGCAGATTTTGTGATCCTGGATAGCTAAAAAAAAAAAAAAGGGGGATTTCAAAATCCAGATAATGTTTAGACAGACTGCACCTTTTTAACAACTGGGCCCAGAGGTTTGATGACCGGGAATCAAGACCAGCTAGACAGTGGGGTGCCAAGTTGGCAGCAATTCGTACTAAGACAAGTGGGTGGGTTCCACTTCTCTACAACCCTTGACCCAATGTAACGGTTGACAAACAAATAGAGAATGTCAAGTTAGGTCACGCCGGCGCCATCTTTGGAGGATCACGGATGTAAACGCTCGCTCGTCTCCCTAAAAAAGTCCCCAAAAGTCGCTTAAAAGTAATCATGGTGGGACAGTACTGCTACATTAAAAAAAATGCCACAGTAGATCACATGATAGATCTGGCAAAAAAAAACTGGACAATGGTGTTCACTTTTTCTCCTTTCCCAAGTGGAAAAAAAAAACAAGGACCACAAGTTGAGGAGCTGACTAACGGTGACTTCACACCAAACGCGATGGACGCGATGAACGCCACAACTTTCCATACAAAGTCAATGTAAATGGCATGATGGCGCGTCGGGTGGCGCGTTTCGGGCGATACGAGCGATGGACGCGTCATCGCTTGAAGTTGAAAAATTTGAACTTTTCAAGCGACATCGCGTGACGCTTTGCCGCGACATCCAATCAGCGTTGATATCCAAACCACGTCACCAACGTAGTGACGTCAGGCGCACATTTTAAAAAAAATGGAGGAGAAGATTATTGTGGCGGTCTGCGGCTACGCGGAGCTTTATGATACGACTTCGCACTTCTACCGGGACCGAAATAAAAAAGACAGCGCCTGGCAGAAGGTTGGCGAGGAGGTGCAGCTTCCTGGTAAGTTGTGAATATGTAGGTTGTTTTCTCTGTTTACAGCTCAGACGTGACTGTGGAGGTTGTTAGCAACGGTTAGCACTAGCATGAATTCACATTGCAACAGACTTGTCAGGCTACGTTACCTACCGGTATGTAGTAGCGTTTGCTGATTTGTTTATCTTGTCTGTGAATTGATTGTAATGTTATGCATTGTTAGTGGAAGTATGCCGGCGAAAATGGAAAAGCCTCCGGGATACATACCTCAGGGAGAGGAAGAAGGAGCTAGAGAGAAGGAGTGGGTCAGCAGCAGCGAAATAGCGGGAGGTGGATTGCGTCATTGCGCGATGAAGCGATGGTGACAAATGTGTCAAGAAAGGTCAAGGTCAAGAAAGCGACGCGATACTCGCATTACGGGCGATGGCATCGCATCCATCGCTTTTGGTGTGAACGCCCCGTTAGGAGAAAAGACGCCACGTCAGGAGAAGAATCGAACGCTTATTGCTTAATTAGAACACCACCAAAGGGGTACGCTGGCCGTGAGAAGCTCAGTGAATTTTATTGGCTGGATAAGGAGCGGTTCCATCGCTTCATCTTCTTCATCCAGCAGTTCAACAGCTTGCTGTTGAAGATTGGACTGCTGATCGCCACCCAGAGCAGCAACTCCCGCCGTCCCATCTCCCCATCTGAGCGCTTGGCCATATGCCTCCATTTCCTGGCTATGGGTGATTCAAACCGCACTATTGCCAACAGCTACCACGTGGGGGTGTGAGCCACATCATAGTCAGTGTCACAAGGGTGATTTGGGATGTCTTGGTGTCCGAATTCATGCCAGTGCCCACCACTGAAGACTGGAGGGGTGGGTTTCCTGACCGATGGGCTTTCGCCAACTGCGTCGTCTCCATTAACCAGATAACTCAGGCTCCCTCTACTTGGACTGCGAGGGGACCTACTCCATCGTTCTCCTGACAGTGGTAGATGCCGATTACTGCTTCAGAGTGGTGGATGTGAGGAGCTACGGGAGGACCAACGACAGCAGTGTGTTGCACGGAGCCGTTGGCTAAAGACGCTGTTCTCCCAGGGCATTTGGGACCGCAACCCTTAGTTTTTGTGGCAGACAAAGCCTTTCCACTCTGTTGCAACGCCATGCGTCCATCCCCCAAATAGGCCCTTACACAGTGAGTCATTAATCTTTTGTCCAAAGCTAACAACCTACCAAACAGGACCACCAAAATAAACTTAAGTGATCATAACTATTCTGCAGCTCATTCACAAGTAGGTCTCTTTGCTCTTGACATCATTTCCGGATTGGATGGACCAAACATTTTATTTTTCTCTTTTTATTTCTCAACAAGTTGTTGTGGAATTAAATCTTGAAGTGGGCCAGATGAATAATCTCACATCATGTAACAAAATAAACTCTGAACTCAAAATAAATTGCTGGAGAAGATGGATCCTAAGTAGAGTTGTCTTTGATTTACTTTAACAGGAAAGCAAACCATGTTCAACCCGAGTCACTTACAGAAACAAAGTTCAAAGAAAAAGTAACAAAGTATCAAACTTCATGCAGAGCAATACACCATGACATGCGACAAGGAATACACCTAAAGTGACTAACTTCTTACTGATTAGTAGGGGTTTATATAGTTGAATATTTCCAAATTTAGCCTTGGTCCTTCTTGAACCACTGTTCCCTCCTTTCTGATGGCAAGAAAAGCTATGCACACCCTTATTACATGAAAAACAATTACATCATAACACCTATAGGTCTATCTATTTTTTTTTCTCCAGAAGATGTTTTATGACCTTGCTTATATACCAGCTAATGCAGGACCTGTCAGTTGGAAAACAGGCCCCCGTCACCCAGGGTGCTGGTGGCACACCGCAGCTGTGAATCTCCCTACTATCTGTCTGCCTGCATCTCTATAGAAGTTGCATTCTTACAGGTGCAAGTCTCCCTCTTATCCTGAAGAGAAAAACATGGCAACAGGCCATAATTCTATCCTAATCTCATGCTCACCCACATGAAACCCAAGTACTTACTATTTCAAGCTTCCACCTTTCCATCCTTCCTCAGGTGACATTAGCTACTGTAGATGACCAAACAGTCGCCCGCATGCAAATACGCGCCTGTGCTCTAATAGCCGCCGGGGTCCGAGCTCATTTGGCAGAATAAACGCCGGTTCAATTAAACACCTGGGCGATTAAGTGTTTACCATAGTCCAGAAAAAAAAAAAGTTTTTTTTTCAACAGCGACTCCTACCTTTGTCAGTCAGCCCCTCCTCTCGCTCTCTCTCTCGCATGCAGGCGGACACAGACAGACACACACAAACACAGGTGCGCTAGCGGGACAGGTCGCGCTGAACGACAAAGACAAATGGATCATGTACAGTGTTTTTTTTTACCACTTTACCAATTACCACTTTTCTGACTGACTGCTGATCGGCTCCCTGTGTCGCGGTAACACAGACAAACTGTCTTTGTATTTATTGTCTGATGTCAATAAAGATGTGTTGGGAAAAAAGTAGTTTTGTTGGGTTGCGCATCCTTTTTTGTTTATTTTGGGCTTGTTTTCATAGTTCCAGTTGCTTGTTTCTCTCGCGAGATCTGGCAACACTGTTCAGGGTTTCTAATAATCCACCTCAAAGCTGCTTAGTGCCAGTGAAGGCAGTACAGACCCTCAGGCCATGAGAGGTGTCATTCAAGCATGTACCATCACAAAAGTTCTGAAAATATTATGAAGGTTGAAAAGTTACTTATTTAAGTGTTTATATGAAACCAATATTTTATATAGAAACTTTATTTAACTTAAAAGTGATTGTTTTGAACTTCAATTTAATTTTTTAACAAAAGTTAGAATATATATATGAACAAGGTGAAGGAGGGAGATCAGGGTGCAGATGACATTCCTGCAAGGGTCAATAAACACCCCTAAGAGTCAGCTGCACCCTGTTACCGAAAGCTGACCTTACTACGCACTTTGCAAAAGTGTTAATGCACTATGCAGACAAACATCTTTGTGTGCGTGTGCATGCACAGATCTATGGGAGGCAGTTTAGGGCTAATCTGTCGATTGATAAATCAAATAATGGTTGCAGCTGTAAACTAAAGTGAGGTCAGCTGAGAGCTGCCTCCCTTGCCCCGAGGGTCTTCTTTCATTTCTGCCTCGAAGACAAGGTGGTGAATTTCAAATTTGAGCTCCTGCTGTGTTTGAAATGAAAGGCTTTGGAAATCTTCAAGGAGCATTTTGGAAAATAATGTGCGCCCCCATCTTCTGGTGGAGGTGGAGTGTGGGGTCTGGGAGGGTTGGTGGCCTGGGTGCTCATTGCCTCCTTGGCCGTCAACATCCTCTGCTCAAACTTTGAGCAACCCACCCTGCCTCTTTCTCTTGGTTTTGCTTCTTCTCCTGCTCCTGGTGCTTCCTCTGCCTCTGTCACTCCTGTGGCAAGCCTTTTTCCACATATAAAAGAACATTTTTAACATCTGAAATAAACTTTTCAGATATGAACACTTTCATTTTGGTAAGCTGTAATTACATTGTGCCCTGGCAATTTTTTTTAAAGACCGTTATAATGTTATTCTGTATATTCAAAACAAATTTACAGATATGGCATCAAAATTTGAGAAAAAAATATCTGCTATGACATTTCACACATTGACCATGTTTGTGGCAGCAACTTTAAGCACGAAAGTTTTTTTAAAAAAATGCACATATCACTGCACACATCAAGATACTTTGCTCTATTGAAATGGCAGTTTTCAAATCCTGTGTTGATAAAATCAATCCCGCCAGGAATTTGCAGTTTTGTCCAATAACTGCAACATTTCCGCAAATTCGACTGAAATTGAACTGTAGTCCATCTGGCTTGTCTAGCCAGGGGGCAGGCCTTTTCATAGTGTCAACTTTGATGTCATTACAAGTCGTTCCAGCGAAATTAGCTCCAGCCAAAAGCCGCATATATCGCATAATGTGAGAACGCAGGGCACACAATGCAGCCTCCAAATAACACATTATCCGCCGCGAAACTCGTTCATTTCACCAATATTTTGTTATGATACACGAGTGCTATTCCTCTCCAAGCCCATGGTGGCATGTCATCAACATCTGGGGTCTGTAGGTTGACCTACTAACTGATCTCTGACCTGGATGATGTCATCTCTGACCACAGTGCAGCATGGCTAACTTGCTACCGCTAATGCTACAGTTAGTTTCTGCGTGTTTCTGACTTGTCAGAACAAGCTGGACAAAGTTCAGCTTCCACAGGCTTCCTCTCCACAGCCTGGACTCACTAAAGCTCTGGTAAGTTGTGCTATAAATGGACCCGAATCCCAAAGCAGAATGATTATTACCAGAATGCCTGTGATAACTTCTTTACTTCACATGCCCTTGGCATCGAGCTGCTAATAAGGAAGATGTACATGGTGGGAACAGTATAAAGAAATAGGCCAGAGCTTCCCACTGCACTGGTGGTAAAAAAGAACAGGGCTCGGTTCCGGACCCATGCTCTCGTGTCGTATCGCCAGTGGCGTGCAGTCAGGGGCAGCTAGCCCTGTCAAAAATTAAATAATCTTTTTTTTTCATAATTAAAAAGTGAATCTGAAATGTGTCTGGAGTCAATTACTTGTTCCGTATGCAACTTTAGCCAGAAAACGATTGGTTTTGTGGAACTCAAATTTCCTATGTCCTATAAACGCACCACAGCTCCGTTCCTCGTCTGGGGCAAGCAGTTAACTGCATTGCTACCCTTTGGTCGAAGCTGGATGCTGCTATTGGGTTAAAACGTTGAGTGACAGTCTCATCAGCCAATCAGATTTTGATGTGTTATTGACAGAACGCCTCAGGGCTAGCAGAGTTTCTAGAGCTGGCCCTGGTGTTGTCATTGAAATTAGCCTGACTGATTGGCCCATGTGCAGCTGCGTGATGACGCATGTAGTCTGTTATTCTGAGAGGTGACGGCGGGTGATTTAACAGCAAGAGGGTGTTGAGGGTGTTGTTTCTGCTAGCCCGGACTGAAACACCACCGCACGCTACTGCGTATCGCCCTAAAAAAAGGGGGAAAAAGTCCTCCTGATGAGCGCCTACATTGTGATACCGCTGTGAGCAACAAGGAGGAAAAAAAAGACAAGAATCATCGAAGATGGCCCACCACCGCCCGAGTGGTTTTAAAAACACGTATTTGGATACTGTACCATTAATTCACTCGATTGTTGATTCTTTAAAAACAAAAAGGTTTATCAGTCATCAACAGGCTAAATATTTAAAAGGATCTAGGGAACCTAGAGAGAGGAGATCCTATATTGTCCCTAAGATCCACAAACCCCCAGAGAAATGGACAATCCCTATTGTGTTGCCTCCAGGGAAACCGATTGTTTCGGACTGCAATAGTGAAACGTACGCTACGGCAGAGATATAGAGTATCATATATATCCCCTTTCGGTACTACACCCTTCATATATTAAAGATACCTATCATTTATATATATGGTTTAAAAATTTAAAGTTCCAGCTAGGGCTGACCTCCAATAATCGAGTTTTCATCCGAGACATACATTTAAAGGAATTGTCAAATCTCAGTTGCTTCATTTTTTTAGAATATGCACACGAGAAAATGATTTCTGGGAGGCGGTGAGGATTTTGTTTAAAGCTTTAAGCTGGAGAGGATACTCAAGATCTTTTTTGAAATCCTGTCTTAAATCTTTTACCACACAAAAATTGGTACATCCAAATATAAAAGTTCCCCTGATCACTCAATTTCCATCTGTAAGCACAACACTTATAAGATTAAAGAGAATTTTGAATCATTTTTGGGTAGAACAGACGTAGCCTATTGAAGGATCATTAGGTAATCTCAGCATACCGAAAAAATAGGAGTTTGAAAGATTGGCTTGTCCGGGCCAAACTTAGGCCATTACAAGATTTCACATAAAAAGTGAGTTATTTTTGTTCTTTGAGATACATTAACAATTATAATAATAAAACAAATCTTTCAGTTGGTTCAAAGTTTTACGCAACAATCTACAAATGTTTATTTGATTTTTTGTTTGAAGTGTGACAAAAAATATGTGGGAGAAACCAGTAACTCTCTGAGCACGAGAATGTGGCAACACAAATAAAACATAACTAATAAAAAAAGAAAAGAATACTCCCTTAGTTAAACTTTTTATATTACATGGGTTCCAGGCATTGAGAATAGCGGGTATTCAAAGTCGTTCGAAAAAAGGAGTGTTAGCTAACATTTGGATTCCTTGAAATAAATGTCTTCCACGTGCAGGGACCGATTCGCGTCGGTTTCCCGCCACATGAAAGACATGCACGGTGTGGAGGACGCAAGGCTCCGGTGGCTCCTCATCAGCCGCCAGAGCCTTCGATACTCAGGCAGGCTGCGGTGCCCGATCCTCGACTGCACCAGCGAGCGGGAATACGTGAGGCTGGACAAGCAACTGATCAGCACCCACAAATTTATGTAATGCGCCGCCCTGCAAATAATCTTTTTTTGAAAAATGTAAATTGTGTTCATACCTCCATCTCCATTCATTCATTTATTTCATTCTCATCCCACAGGGCAAGCGCTTGACCGCCGTGATGGAGGCGGCCAAGAAGGCCACAATCAGGGCCTCCATCAAGGCCCTGTCCACGCGGCCCCAACCCCAAACCATCCACCGGCCACGGCCCCGGCCCCAGACCGACGTTCACCACCGGTCACGGCCCCAGACCGGCGTCCACCACCAGCCACGGCCCCAGACCGTCCACCAGCCACGGCCCCAGCCCGTCCACCGGCCACGGGCCCTCGAAGGCACCTCAGACCAGCAAGTCCACCCGCCCCGGCCCCGCCAAGATGGCTCCCGCCAGTTGGTCGGCGGAAAGGGGCGGGACTCAGCTCACTGTCTGGTCGAGGGCTTGAGGAGCATGAAGATTAAATTCTTCCCCTTCCTCAAGTTCCGCAACTAAAGGAACCAAGCGAGTCAATTGGAACTTCCACGACTTTGTTGAAATTTGTGAGGTTGGGGTCCCTTTGAGCGAGGAGGGGAAGGCTATCAAGCTGGTTGAGAAGATAGCACAGGAACTCCTTGACCGCAGGCTAACGGAGGAGGGACACTTGGAACGCTACAGGGAATGGGGGATGCCCTGGCTTCCAAAAGCATACAATACGCCATTACTACCTGCCCCACATGCATCTGAGGGCACAGACTGTATCTGAATGAAGATTGATTCTGAAAAGTTAGATGTTTTGGAAATTAATGTTGATATGTTTTATATGTCAGGTAATGAACTAGAAGTAGTAAATAAAAAGATTAGGGTTACAAATTTGTGTAATTAAGTCATGTTTTGTACTTTTTAACAGTCAAACCAGTTGGGGTCAAATTTGACCCCAGAGAACAATGAATGTAATTATTTGCTTCCATTTAAAACAAATGAAAGGGTTAAAAAAAAAAATCCTGATGGAAGTTTGACATAAACCAATGTCTGATAATCCATCATTTTATTTGCCTTTTATCTTTATCTATTTCAAATTATTCATAATTTCAGTTCCGTAAAACTCAAAAGAAATTATACCTATCTTTTGTACAAAAAAAGTGTGTGGATTGGTCTGGGGTCCGCCCGCTATTCAGACATCCCGCTATCTAGACATGCCGGTATTCTGACACATCATTTTTCAATTTATTTTTTTTTACAGCCTTTTTACAGCTTTTTTTTTACAGCTTTTATATCCAGGCGTGTCTCTCTCTCTTTTTTCTTTTCAGCATGCCTATCACCAGTTTGATGAGGGAGTGATGTTCTTAATCTAAACTAAACTATCAAATTACACAAAACTGACACGCATGATAATGCAGAACTATGTTGCAGTTTGTCAAGTTAACCAGTCAGCTTCAGGACCATGGACAGCACCGCAGATGAGCCACGGAAAAACTGCAGCTGTGAGCGGTTACACCCCGCCTTTCCGAAGCCCCGCCTTTCCGACAATAGACTTCCATTCGTCGTAATAGCGGGGTTTTCTTTTTTTTCTAAAGACACCGCTATTTCGAAAAGGCTACTGACATAAAGACCTAACGTTCATTCTGCTTCTAGCCTGTCTAGCCTCCACCGGAAATGCATTTAATTCATTTCTCAGGGGGAGTCTGGCCTCATCCCCGTTGTAACCGTTTCGCTGAAACACTCCGCCTACCGAGCCAATCAGTCCTTGATTGGCCAACGTGCTGTGATTGACACAGCACGTTGGCCAATCAGGGACCGAAGAAGAACAGCGATAACGTCTTTTCCTCCAAGAAACTCAACAAGCGCCGACTCTTGCTCTTGTTTAAGTTCTGTAATTGATGGTATTTCATTTAGAACTTCCCTTATGCTGTTTTTACGCCGCTGTTTGACGCTCCGCCATGTTTGTTGTAGGTGAGTCCAGCAGTCCATGTAGTGATGTTTTCAGGCCCTGATTGCATTTAATTAGGGTTGGCGCGGTAAAAGGTTTCAACCATAGATATAAAAGGGTAGATGCCGCATTCCATACTGCCGAACAGCGCCGACATGCGTCTGCTGGCAGCCATTTTAGGCAGGGCATAAGTTCTAAAGAACTGACGTTCTACACGCTGTAACCATGGTAGTAACCGCAGATTTGATTAAATCTACTCATAAACGTCATTTACGCTGGGGGCGTTAACTATAACATTATCCTAGAAGCAGCCGAAACAGTGCACGGCGCAGAGCTTCATATACGGCGGAGCCAACTCGCAACAATGTAGCTTCAATTAAGTAGTCAATTAATCGTCGTGACGATTGGACAAAGTCTTTTATTGTACAATCTGTGTTTTTCCTCTCTTTAACCGTCTCGTTTCAGTTTTTACCGGTCAACCTGCATCTGGTGCACCTGCTGCTTCTCTCGCCCAATCACTCGCTCACTCTCGATCCGCAAATTAATAGAAAAAAAAATAAAAAAGGCAAAAACACAGACGTGATCCCACGCTGCCGATTCTCTAATGTCCTCCTGTGGGAGCAACTGAAAGCAGCATAGGAGGCTTTTTACTGGTTCACCGGGCACTCAAGTCACTCACTCAACTGTCTCAGCTGATGTTCTGGTCCTGCCTAAAATGGCGGACCCGCTGACGTACCGCCAGATGTAGAACGCGGCATCTACCCTTCTATATCTATGGTTTCAACGGGGATGAGGCCAGACTCCCCCTGAGAAATGAATTAAATGCATTTCCGGGGGAGGCTGGTTTACGAGGCTAGCTAGCGCCTAGCGCCGCTGCGTCCTGTCTCCTCTCTCCCACAACAACACTACTTTTCCTCCGGTTCCTGTCATTGGCCTGAAAACAACGGTGTTGGGGCTAAATGAAATTAGCCCCAATGGCAAGTAAATGAAGGGGGCGGGACATGACGCCTGTCAATTATTTACCCTCCGTCAGCCTGCTGCTGATTGGTCAGAACCGATCGGCCTGTGGGCTAAATTAATTTAGCCCTAACAGTCGGTGAATGGCGAGGGCGGGACATATGAGGCCTGTCAATCATCCACAGTCAGAAAATGAATGAGAGCAGACCTGGAGCAGACTCGGTGAGCTCGGGCTGATTTAAATTAGCCCATTTAGCGATATCCTGTGTTTTTCTTGAAACTATTTAATATTGTTAGGCTACTACTTCCGATTTTACTAAGACTTATAACAATCTTTTTGTATGTTATTTAGAGATTATTTTTCCTCATCTTTTGTTGTGTAAATGCAGGGAGGGCTTAGCCCCACTAGCCCATTGATACCAGCCGTCACTGAGTGTAGTACTGCTAGCAGGAGGAGAGCTAGGTCCTGGCTGCATACAAATGGTTGCACTCGGGGACCTAGAGCTGTAGAACATTACTTAGAAAATGACCGGAACTTTCCTTTAAAGGTAACGAACCTATTCCTAAAGGGATTATGGCAATGGGCCAATTTGACAAAAATGTTAAACTATCCCTTTAAGTGTGTGTTGCTGAGTTTAGAATATATCAGTAAGTCTTAACATTTTGAGTTTTGAATTGTGTTTTTTTTCCAGTCAGGTTATTATTGTTGTCCTGTCATGATTGTTTTTAATTTGCACAGTCATTGAAGTGCATGCTAGCACTCATCATTTCACTGCAATGATCTTGTATTACTGCATGTGACAAATAAACTCTTGATTCTCTTGCAGTACTGTACATAGTAATACAGCAAAGTGTATGTGAATATAATCCTCTCACCTGCTCTCCTTTGCCGCCATCTTCATGTCACTCACCTTTTTTTCTTCCTTTTTTCCCTCCATTTTTACAGCTGCTCATTTTTCATTTACAATCCCTCCCCTTCTTCCCAGCCTCCACCCCCCTCCCTCACTCCTCACTTCCATCTTCCATATCTGTGGCCGAGCGGCCAGCCAGCCAGCGAGCCTGCTTTGTCAGCAGAAATGACAATGGCAGGGCCATTTTTGCAGTAGGTCCCATGCATTGCTAATCAGCCTCTCATTCAGCTGTGGATGGGATTAGGCAGCAGGTACATGGAGCCCTGTATTGTAGTAGTATGAATCAACCCCCACCCCCCACCCTCACCCCACCTCCTCTGTCTAAAATGCAGCAAATTGCAGGCAAAGGACCGAGAGCGGGGTAACACTGCACCGTCACCACGTCCTCTGAACCCACAGGCAGATTTGCTCAGGAAAACAGTGAAAGACTACCAGGGGACGTAGGCGCTGCGCACTTGAGGTCGATGTTTCGTCAATACGAGCTCATAACGGCGGACATTTATGAGCCCATGAAATATACGGTGGGCACTCTCTCAGCTCTTAAAGCTATGTTGGCAGAATGTTGTTTTAAATAAGCACCATGTACCGAGTCTCTGAGTCACGGCGGGTTTTTTAGAACCAGCCGAGGACGCCAGTGGGCTTTTTGTGTTTGCTTTCTTGGTCTCAGCTCACTGTTTATGACATTTATCCTACACCGAAAAAAAGGAAAAAAAAAACGAGAGAGAGAGAACACCCCCGCCACCCCCACCCTAACCACCAGCAAGCTTCAGGTCCAGCTTCCATGCCCATCTCTTTCTCTTATTGTCTGTCTGCCTTCGCCTCTGTCAGGCCTTGATGACTGGGGATCTGTCCAACATGGTACTTATGTAACAAACTGGATTCCTCTCAGCCATGCTAGCAATGTGAGAATGGGCCATCTTTATCGGTTTAAAACACAAGGGCACAGAACGTCTGGAATTTTTAATTGAGATACCCACCGATGTAACATTTAAAATAGAAGCAGGCAGGATTTATTTTATTTTATTTTTTTTTTGGTTGTCTGGGTTGTCTGCCCATCTGGCCGTGATATCTCAGTAATACCCTGAAGGAACCTCTTCGTATTAAGCGCAAATGTCGACTTGGACTTGTAAATGATTACATTTCCATGGTCAAAGGTCAAGGTCACGGTCACACATACACACAGGAGAGATTGTTTCCTGCAAATTGGCTGGTTTGGTGGAGGGAAAACAGTCACAAGGAGGTTATAATAGTTTTGTTAATCAAATGACTACATGTGAGGGCTCACTTGTTTCCAACTCACCACTGCTAAGTGCTCCATGTAGCATCATTTAGCTTGTTGGTTTGGTTTTACAGCCTGCAACTCCATTGATTTAATTCAGTCTCAGCGCTCCCATTTACACAAAGCTCTGATAACTAGCTGCCAACCACCAAGCTTCTGAGGATTTGGAAACTGAGGAGCTTTATTGTTGTTATTGTTAAGATGATAAGGTAACATGATAAGATGTTTTCCTTTTATATATATATATATATATATATATATATATATATATATATATATATATATATATATATATAATTACACTATTTTCACTATATATGTCACATCCATCCGTCCTCTGTTGCTAACCATGAGGTTTCTCTGTTTTTTTGTTTTCCTGGGAGTTTTTCCTCAGTGGATGTGAGGGTTTAAAGTCAGATGATGTTGTTATGATGCTGTGTAAAAAGCCCTTTGAGACAAACTGTTTGTAAAAATGGGCTATACAAATAACCTTAACCAGACGGACGGACAGATAGATTGTCAACAGCGCATGCATATACAGTAGATGGAGAACAGTCAAATTATATCTTTTTTCCATTGTACAAAAAACACGAATGCATGACAATATCAGATGCTATAGCAAAGAGTGGTTTTCACATGCAGCAAACCTGCCCTGAAATTACATATGTTATGCATGGTTCTTTCACGTGCTTGACAGTGCCAGATGCCTCCAAACACACATAGATGGAAATGTAACAAAAGCAGTTTCAAAGTTTGTTTGAATGGTTGTAGAGCCGAACGCTGATAGGAAAAAAAAATCTCATATCAGAATACTGTATCATGAGCATTTTTGTATTCATCTCCATCAACCACATTATACAAACTTTCATCCATTTCCAGATTGAAAAATGTCATCAACTATTGCATTGAAGTGTGGTATAGACAGAGTATTAATTCTGCTTTTGGTCATGCTCTCCAATCCTTTAATTTAATGACTAGATACCTGCTGACTGAATAAAACTGTGTTAAAGATACAGTATCTCCCTTCCTTAAACTGTTGATTAAATGTAATGGAGTGAAAAGATTATTTCCCTCTGAGACAATGCACAGTCACATCTCAATAAAGTAGATATGATGGAGGTCACAGTCTTCCCCATGCTAGTGGAGCTACTCAACCATAAGAGACCATTTAAAGGCTCAGGAAACCGTTGCAGGTGTTTGGAGTTCATTATTTGACTAGAGTGTGACATCATTAGGAAACAATAGGCTTTATGCACAGCTCCACTACTTCCTGAACTTAAGGCAGCTCCTACTTCCTGTCTTACATAATTGGACCAAGTGATTAATCCAGGTGTGTCTGACTATTGTGAACTTTTTCACTATAATCTAATTTTTTAGAGGTACAATTTGTTTTAATTTCCATTAATGAGCCATAATCAATACAATTAAAAGAAATAAAGATATGGAAAATTCAATATGTGTGTATTGAATCTATAATAGGCTATATGAAGGTAACATTATTTGGATTGAACTACTGAAATAAATGAACTTTTCCATGGTATTCAAATTATTTGAGATGCACCTGTATGATATAACTATTATTAAAATCTTATAATGGAAATACTCAAGTATGGTATAACTACCTCCAAAAGCAAAACCTTACTTAAAGTGATTTTCACCCAAAATTCAAATTTCACTCATTTTCTACTCACCTTCATGTCGACTAAGAGCTGTGAGAATTTTCAGAGTCCTCCGTTCCTTCTCTGAGTTATGGGGGGGTCTGCGCAGCAGTATTTGTCCATATAATGGTTGTCAATGGACACCAGGATTCTTTGTCCAAAAAGACACACCAAAAAACATCCAAATACCTCCATACTGCTTGTCTGTAATGTCCCTCTTGTATTGAAGCCCCGACATGAGAAATTGTTCTGCCGGTCAGTACAAATCACGTGAGCACTGCACTGACACAGGAAGAGCAGTGAACCAAGACACTGGGAGCTTCCGCTACAAACAAGCTTAAAATATAGACTCATTTAATTTTGTTCGGAACAATTTCTCATGTGGGGGCTTCAATACAAGAGGGACATTACAGACAAGCAGTATGGAGGTATTTGGATGTTTTTTGGTGTGTCTTTTTGGATGAAGAAACCTGGTGTCCATTGATAACCATTATATGGACAAATACTGCTGCGTGGACCCCCTGTAACTCAGAGAAGGAACGGAGGACTCTGAAAATTCTCACAGCTCTTAGTCGACATGAGGATGAGTAGATAATGAGTGAAATTTGATTTTTGGGTGAACTATCCCTTTAATTATCTAAAAGGCTGATTTCTGAAGTGAAAACAAAATAAGCCTGCAATGCTAATGTCAAAATGGTAAGAGACTGAACCACTAAAAACAAAAACAAAGTCTCCAGTGGTCCATACCGGTCATCAGACTCCTGGTGACCAGCGGGTCAGTGTTTGTTTTTCCAACCATGGCCCTCGCCATTGTCGTGTTGGTTTTGAGAACAGATCGTAAAAGTAGGTCACTATTTCCTGGATGCTCGGCTCTGCACATCGCTCCACCTTGTAAACATCATCCTCCCACGAAAGCAGCATCCGTCCCTGTGTGCGATATGACTAAAGCAGCTCAGATCAAGTAAAGGATGACAAAAGGCAGGGAAAAAAAGGGAAGATGTTTCACTCCAGCATATCAAGGGAATTGCTTTGTTTATCTGTGTGGGCTTATTACTCCATGGTAGGTAACGGCACAGAAACAACACCAGGCCCAAATAAAGAACAGTGGAAAGTTGCGCTTTATTCTCAGAGAGCAGCTTCATCCTCACCGTCTTTGGAAATGTGTAATTAATGCATGCACAGTTTGTTTATACATCGGTTTATTTATCTATTTTCTTCTGCCTGCTGTATTGGTTTTTATCCCCCCTGAGTTCTCTGGAGGTTTGAATAATTGAAGTGATTTGTATTCTCTTAAAGGCGGTAAAGGAAGGGCCCGAGGGAACAGCTGAGATTGACAACGCACAGGGCCCAAAGTTTATCTCCATCCGCCTCCTTAAACACACCTTTTTAGTGTTTAAATATCTCTTATGAGTTTTAAATATGGAGGGAAACAGAGGGGAGAGTGTAAAGTATTGTAACTGACATGTTTTTCATGAGCCGGAATGATAAAAAGGTATAATAAACATTTGTTTTAAAAATAAATATCCACTTTTTCCTTGAACCCTAAATATAGATCCGACTTTTTTGATGTGGTAAGCTGTATATCGTCGACTGCCTGCAAGCCTCTCTCGGCACACACAAGGTAAAAACGTTGGCAGAGACAATATTATTCAAATGTTGCTCAGAGCCTCGGCAGCCTTTTGAAAGGTTAAACAGCACTTTAAACGTAGGCTGTCCAAATGTTAAAAGCACAAAAAAACATTGCTTGCTGCAGCGTGCAACATGAAAAGGCACAACAACAGATGAGCGCACCCACACAAACAGGCTCTGAGGCGAGAGCTGGGAGTTAAAACAGTGATGGTCACCATGTGTTGCAGCCTCTGACAAAGGTAATCACATTACACTTCATGTTAATAAGACAGATGGTCATTTTGCTGGAGAAGTCAGACATGTCTGCAGCACTGAGCAAAATTGGTTTCACATTTACAAACAAGAGGCATTTAGGAGAATGAAGAATTTCCGGGTAGTGCCACTTTGAAATGAAGCGCTGGCAGCAAGTCTGAACTGCTGCTGCTTTTGGGGACAGTTTAGAAGTTTCCCAAATCAATCAAAATCATCACACAGGAATAATTTCTTGCAAATTTCCATCTCTATTGAAATCAACTGCCTCGTGGGCTAAGAACAGCTGTTAGTTCCAAACCGAGAGGTGAGGTTGATCATGCTTCAAATCGATGTGCAACCAACTTTGAGAAATCCTCTAAAACCCCCCCCAAAATATCTGAGTCAGTTCTAATAACAATGAATTACAATGCCTTAGTAATGCCTTGAGAGAATTTCACCCGATTTGGAGGAATATCTCCAGATATCGTGTTGCCAAGGCCAAAACCTGTGTTTCGTCGGCTCACCAGGACTTTGACCTTTGACCACCAAAACCTAAGCAGTTCATCCCTGAGCGCAAGGGAATGTTTGTTCAAAATATCAAGTTTCAATCCGGTGTTATAGAACCAATCATTGTTAACAACTACTACCAGCATCAGAACAATAGTGACAGACAAGAGTTTTACTATAGCTATAGGCTATATCTCATTTTCACGTCACTATATCACCATTTAGATTAGTGAACGTTTTTGTAATTAGTCATGGTTATGGTAAATTGGCAGGGCTAACTGTAAAGCTGTAAACTTAAGTGACTCAGTGACTTGATAACAATCCATGAATAAATACTTTTTCCAGCGAATATCTTAGTTACAACATGACTGAGCTAACTGGAGTAGTTTCATATCGTGTCCGACAACAGGAGGGTTTTAACAGCTGACGTCCTGATGTTAGCTTAGCTACTGCCGTTAGCTTAGCTACCGCCGTGAGCTGTCCCTGTCAGCTGAGCCACTGATGCTTTCTAGACAATGTGATTCCCCCAAACTGAATAAATGCCACACATAGCAACACAAAACACACACACAGAAATAGTAATGTTTCTTCAATCATTTCAGATTTGTTTTAACAGCGATAGGGCGTGAAAAACATGATGCTGTTCTCATTCAAATTGCGTGCTTGTCTTCTCCCCAGAAGTAACAACAATGTGATTCATTCTATAGTTGTACAAGTAGTACTATATTAAATTCAGTGGACACTTACTTAAAAAAGTAATTAGTTATAGTTACTAGTACTTTCCCCCAAAAGGTAACTGAATTACTACATTATAAAAGTAACAAGGAAAGGTAACTATTGTGTTACTTTTTACTCAAATTACTTTGCCCTTCTAACCCCCTAACCATAACTCCAGCTCAAGAAGTCCCATCACAAATAAATACACCTGTTAAAGTGTACCTTCTGTACACATTTGTAACCAACTCACTCTGCGGAGGAATACTGAGTGAGTTGGTTAGTTCCAGATAATACACAGTTTGTTTGTTTGTTTGTTTTCCAACTACTGTAGTTGATGGACTAAAACAAATGTGTATGTACTCTTCAACAGGTGTATTTTTTTGTGACAGGACTCCTTGAGTCAAGTAACAGTGCTTTTTATCATCAGTAACAATAATGACATTATAATGGGGGAACAGTAACTATTTTTGATTACTTGTTACTGAAAAAAAGGTAGTACTGTTAAAAATGCTGACTAAATTCTATTGCATCATGAGGCTCTCCTCTTTTGGGTGACCATCCCCCATGTGAATACATCCAGTCTAAACTGAGTTGTATTTCCACTTAACATGAACGTCTATGAATCCCTACACTGCTGCATGGCGCTGTAACTCAAGGCCTTAGGAGAATTGCTCCAGGTCTTAACACAGTATGATACATTTGGAGGTTCCATAATTGGTGCCAGGTGCCTGTGGCTCCCATGGTACCAGGAACAGTGCCACTGAAAAATCAGACACTGTGCAGCAAATTACACACAGCCGAAGTATCTCGGGATGTGGATGTCTAATTTGTCCTGTTTACTATGATGGTCTGAAATAAAAGCACTAGAATCCACATGGATCCTTTACACACAGTCTGTACCTGAATGTGGCTGCAATGATATCGCCAATGATGTCACAAAATTTCAAGATCAGAAATAGTTATGAATGACTGAATGGGTAAATGAATAAATAATTTGATCAAACAATTCAAATTATGTAAACCTGCAGAAATCAAGTGAATAAAGTGTAATTTGTGACTACCAGGAGCGTGTAAACATAGTAGTAAAGCACTCTGAGTGGTCGCTAAAGCTCTGTATAAATGCAGTCTACTCCATGTACCAATAACCAGGCCAGACTACTTTATGATCACGTCTGTCATGGTTGCCATCACTTTTCTCATCACACGTCATTGTTAAACCATGCAACATTCCACAGCCGTCAGTGTTGAGCAAAAATAATTCAGAAGCCATTGTGATTTGAGAATCTCTCTCAGCCTCTGAAATGAAAAGACCCTGTTGTCATGAGCTGACATGTCTGCAACGGCCCAGCAGTCCTCTTGAGGCAATGTTTGACAAGTCTGACGTGACTTAGCAGGAGCATCAGTGGACATTAGTAGTGATAAATGGTAAACAGAGTAATGATGAATGATATGACAGTTTATCAAATCAAGGCTGTTTTTATTAAAAGCAGCTTCTTCAAATTAAATCTGTAATCAAACCATTCACATCTTTATTAAGACAAGTTTAATTGAAGATTTGAAGTCAAACCAAGAACAAACTTGTCATTTCCATTAGACTGGTAATCTTTTTTTTTTTAGGCTAAGTCAATGACTTTGTGAAAAGGAAAATTACAAAATTAGAAGAAAAAAAAACACAGCACACACCACAGAAATGATTTGACTGACAGATATTCAGCATTCTGAAGGAACTGCTTAGACTTTGGTGGTTGTTGGTAAAGGCCACACTCACTTAGAAATTATAACTCTACATTTCATTGATTTCATTTAACTGAAACTCATGTAAGTAAGTACATTCACAATTAAATGTTTTCCATTCAATTATTGGTGATTTTGATTTATGAAAAGCTATTTTCATGTTTTGGGTGAGGCACTTTAGTTCCAGTTCAGTCCGCCAACTCATATGGAACAGATTATTAAACGTAGAAAATGTACAGCATTAACATTTGGTATCTGTGCTCTGACCTTGTCATCTCCCCAGAGGGAAGCACCAAGCGCAGCACAGCAGGGAGTGGAAATTAATGATTATAACTTTGCTGAGGAGAATGTAGGCTCACAGGCACATAATAGGCTGGAGGTGAGGCTATCTCTGCCATCACTGCTGTGATGTTACAGCTTTCAGGTGAGTGGTGTGGTGTGCTGCCATGATCCAAAGAGTGTGCTGGATTTAAAAGTATGGCATAGGTTTGTCTTTGTCTGTCATGGAACGATCATTCTCACTTTTGTAAAGCCTGATCTCTAGCTGTCATTTCCTCTTCTTATGCCTCTATACTTGTGACAGCCGGAGCTGGTGTCAGGGCCGTTGGTAGGAAGTCTGGGGCCCTGAAAGAATATTAAAGTGGGGCCCTACCCCCTGACTCTCCACTTTTTTTCTTAGACTATGTATTATCATTTTTTATTTAGCCTACTTTGTTTTGATGCTAATGCAGCATACTATGAGTACTAGTCAGGGTCTCATGCAGAATAAATCAGTCATACAAAGATTAGACGACTGGGGTTTTTTGTGGGCCCTACTGGGCCCCAAGAATTATCATCATCTTTCTCCCCTATACAACGGCCCAGGGTGACCATCTGATTCCCATGGACACAATATTGCATTGAAGTGATTGCTGCAACTGGTATAGGCTATGTGTGGTGGGCATTTCGTTAATTGACAGAAGTCAGTGATGGGGAAAAAAATTAAATATTGTTCTGATTTCATTGATTCACTGCAGTTTATTTAGTACTTTCTTGGTTCTGACAGCTGAAAAAGTCATGTCTCAAGGCACTGGTCTCCAATACTGGGTCGGGTCTGGGTACACTAAGCCGGTCTCAATTAGAAGTCAGGTCTGTTTCTAGTTTCTGCAAGCTCTTGTGAATAAAAAAACCTTTCGACACCCACAATCGTGCACCTAAATACAACAAAAACAAAACAAATAAGATTAGTAGGTAGCATTTTTGATGTAATCAAACACAATGAATTGGTTATACATGTGTAAAGAAAGGAAAGCATGAAAAGCAAGAAATGTTTTTTTTTTCTTTTCTTGGACTTGTATCAAAGAAGTGGGCGAACCGGAGCACCTGGAGAAAACCCTTTTTCGAGAAGCATTCACCTAGAAACTAGAAACAGAAAGAAATGTGATTTTTTTTTTTTCTTGAACTTGTATCAAAGAATTGGGCGAACCGGAGCACCTGGAGAAAACCCTTTTTCGAGAAGCATTCACCTAGAAACTAGAAACAGAAAGAAATGTGATTTTTGACCCGGAGAAAACCCTTTTTCGAGAAGCATTCACCTAGAAACTAGAAACAGAAAGAAATGTGATTTTTTTTTTCTTGAACTTGTATCAAAGAAGTGGGCGAACCAGCGCACCTGGAGAAAACCCTTTTTCTAGAAGCATTCACCTAGAAAGAAAACAGTTTCAAGTTCAGGGACATTTTGTTTGCACCTTTATGGCTACACACAAAACATCACAGGAGAACTGATACTGGTCTCCTTCAAGATGAATGCTTCAGGGCAAGGGTGGGCAACTCATTCCACAACAGGCTGCTGCTTGGTTGGAGTAAAAACCTGCAGCCCTTTGTGCAAATGAGTTGCCCATCCTTGCTTTAGGTGGAGGTTCACCAGAAGGGCCTGGTGAAAACCTTTCTCAGTCTTGAGAAAAATCTAGCCACTCTGGACTTTTTGGGTTGACTGAGCCTAGCAAGTTGGGCGTAGAGAGATGTTAAAAGAAAGTCTTCGAAAGCTGTGTTATCTGATGCTGTTACAGCCTCCACTAGTCTTCCTGGAGAGCTAAACTCCCTGTGAACGTCTTTCACCACGCCTCTTCGGATTAGTTTCATCTTGGTCGTGTTGTTATCCTCCATCAGCTTGATCAGTTGGTTCCTCACATCTCCGACGAGTATTTCCTGTGTGGAGCTGGCTTTTCCAATGACCCTGAAGAGAAGAGCAGTAAAGAAATCATTGGGTATACCCTCTGGTAAAGTTAAAGGTGGTTGTTCCACTTCCTGCCCTTCAGAGGACGTGAAAGGACTTGTCGGAAAATCTTCAGGACTCGACGGAAAATCTTCAGGACTGTAGTAAGTAAGTAGGTGTGATGGCGCCCTTTCCTTTTCTTCATTCCATTTTCCCTCAGAAAACTGGCCTGCCGCCACAAGCTGACTATCGATATGGTTCTGAAAACACAAGTCACTTATATCTTCTTCCGTCATCAGGGAAGCCTCCTCTATGTTGTCGTTTTCTTCTGGCTTGGTCAGCATGGCTGTGACCATGTTGTGGATTTCAGTGAGTGCACCGCTGATTTTCTCACTCTGAGCTGATTTTTCTGATGATGTAAACTTGTTTAATTCACTGATGACGGTGTTGGAAAGATGTCTGTCTGGTGAAACCGAGGGAGATTCACACACAAGGCCAGTAATTAGCTGTCTTGTGTTTGTGGATGTTTCATCCGTCAGGGCAGGCGATGGGAGCCTTTGGAATTCTCTTTTGACAAATTTGGAGTTGTACTCAATTTTTTGCTTGACGTTGGTGATCTGTGAGGCAAAAAAGTTCCTCAATATGTTGATAATTATGCTCCCATTAAAATGATGATGCGGTGCACTGCCTTCTTCGCTGCATTCAGGAACATCAATACTGGCTGAATGCAGATCCTCTACTATGATTTCGACTATATCAGATGCTGTATCCAGAGCTTCCTCAATGAGGTCAGATTTTGAAGATTGCTCCTCTGATATTTGGCTTCCCCATTTGACAAGGATGTCAGATACAGCTTTAGTGGCTTCAGGGATGGATATCTTTGATTTCACGTTCTGAGGTGATGGAAATTTCTCAACTGACCCCACGGGTTGGCCACTGAATGGAGAAGTAGAGCGGCACTGACACCAACATGGTTGTGGGCTATAGGAAGTCAGCCTGGTCAAAGATTCTTTCAGATATTTGGTAAGATTGGATACCATTTGACCAAGAGTCTTTGAGCTGGGCGTAGACCCAATGGCATTAGCAGCAGCGTCTAATGGCCAGTCAGTGTTATCTATGGCTGCCGATACAACCGAGTTCACCTTGTCTGCAACTTCACTCTTGACTAGTGCTGTTAGTTGTTCAATGCTCTCACATTTCTCTTGTGGGATGTTAAGCACCTCAGCAAAGCTACTGGACAGGGAATCACCCACAACTGCATTGAGGCTGTCCAAAGATTGCTTGATACGGCCTGGAGATGATTTCGGACCTAAGCTCTCTTTGATCATTGGTTTGATGATATTAATGACTAGTGTGCAGATTGTCTGAATCAGATCTATACACAGATCAGTGAGCGCATTTGTTGTCGCTAAATCAGGAGTGTCTTGAACTATCAGACACCATTGTATGGTAGAGAATCTCTCCACATAGTTTTTGATTATGGGCAAAACAGCTTCCGCTGTGATGTTTTTATAATCAACCATCTGTAATTTGGTTAGGCTCATTGTTAACTATTTTTTCGTCGCACAGTGTTTAAATAACTTTCACTGCTGTATTTGAAGTATCCTGTGGTTGTAACAATGTTTGAGTCACAGCACTTCAAAATGTCTTGCGTTCCCGATTCGTTACTAGAGTGCAAGTGAACATTTGGTTGATACAAGCCTGTCTTTGAAATGCAAACATCAAAGGTTGATGACATCAGAGTGTGTCATCAGGATATGACATCATAAGATAAAGGAATGTTGTCACAGAAATCTGTGACATCATAATATTG
The DNA here is from genome assembly GCA_030347415.2 of Decapterus maruadsi. Taxonomy (NCBI): domain Eukaryota; kingdom Metazoa; phylum Chordata; class Actinopteri; order Carangiformes; family Carangidae; genus Decapterus; species Decapterus maruadsi. The sequence goes on from CM064903.1 coordinate 29,929,286, forward strand.
GAATGATGTCACACATTCCACATGGAGCTCATGACTTGTATAACATCACATTGGAATGATGTCACTGTGACATCATAATATTGGAATGGTACATCCCAGCCAGCCCATGGGCTATAGAGAATGTGAAGTTACGTCACGCCGGGCGCCATCTTTGGAGGAACGCGGATGTAAAAACTTGCTTGTCTCCCCTAGAAATGCCCCCCAAAGTCGCTTAAAAGTAATCATGGTGGGACAGTACTACTGTGTAAAAGTGCCACAGTAACCCCCAGCGTCGGCCGCTTGTTACGTTCATCTCCGCATTGGATTTGTCTCACACAGAGAGAGAGAGAGAGACGCATGCATAACAGCCGTGTGTAGTGAAAAGTAGTAGCAGTGCCGCTGCCGTCGGACAACGATCGTTACGTTCATATAATGGTAAGCATTTTGTTTTGCCAAATCTATCATGTTATCTACTATGGGGACTTTTTGGGGGGGAGACGAGCGAGTGTTTACATCCGCGATCCTCCAAAGATGGCGGCGACGTGACGTCAGCTTCACATTCTCTATACCACAGTAAGGGTTTAGGATTAGGATTAATATAAAATATAATTTTAATATTTTGAGCTTTTGTCCAAGCTGCACTCTCGGTTAAATCATCAAAGGACTGTTTCTTAACACTAACCTAGATGGCATAATGCTGTTAAAGGCACAGTTTAGAGGAAACAGGCAAGAAACTGTCATTCTGCTTTATTTTGGGCAAACAGGGATGCACCCTGACACAATGGCAGTGTTTCCATGTTTCAGATAGATCAGGTGGTATTGTTATTATTATTCAGAATACTAACAGCTGTTTTCCTCCAAGTGATTAATCAGAGCTCAGAGAATGGCATTAAGAACAGCTTCTCTGTTAAGACTGAGACAAACACAGGAGCTCATGACTTGTATAACATCACATTGGAATGATTTTTTTGATCAACATCATTAAAGCTGTACAGAAATGGCCGTTTGTCCCGTCTGTCGCGCCGAGTTGTGCCGAGCTGCAACACGACTTTACCCGAGTGAGGACCGCGGATTTGATTGGTCGTTATCGAGCGGGCGGGATATTCGAAGCTTGGGGCGAGTCCGAGCTCCGTGTGTGTGTGCGTGTTTCAGACGTTTGAATGACAGACGACAGATCCAATATCAGTGGCTTTTGAATCGTGAGCAGGCTGACATATAATCCGTGCGCCTGCATTGTCCAATGCGAAAGCAAAATACCACACTTTCATCCCGGATTTACTCAAAAATAGAATTTGGCACAAAGTTTGGCCTACAACGTCTGTTAGATGAGTTTTTACATTGATTTTATGACCCAGAGTGGGCTCAAATTCTGTTTTCTTTTCTGTACACCTTTAAAGGCAATTTAATACAAACTGCTTTTGCGATACTAAAGCAGACCATGAGCCAATTCTCTGTGATAATATTGGTAAAAGTGTTTGCTGATAGTGTACCAAAAAGAATGTGGAGAGCTGAGATGATGTGTTGTGTGATGAGCTGATGTCCTGTGAGGGAGCCCCCTGCAGGCCTCTCCAGTAGAGCCTGCTGAGAACATGTAGATCTGAGACTTCCACGGGGCACAACCAGCTGACTCCCAACTGACCTCCTGCATGTGATCAGACAAATGAATCATACTGTTCCTTTGGGTTTTTATTAGTGGACCGAAATGGATCCAATGACAAATAAGGCGAGTTTCAACACTGAGAATGTGTATGACAAGTCTCGGCAGTCCCCGCATCTGTCAAGAACCTTCAGCTGCTGCTTTTTAGACAGAATGAAACAACTGCAACAGCTTTTCTGTGTTTTCTCGCAGTAGAAACAAGCAATGAAACATTAATTTCCAACCAAGTACTTCACAACCCACAGATATATCATCTAATCTGCGCTGCACATGTGCTACATGGAAAACGCGACTCTGTCAGAGGCCAAGAGAGAGACGGGGAGAAAGAGAGATGAAGAATTAATTTCCAATGCACCAAATCATTAGCAGCAGGCTGTTCCTCATGAATTAATAAACACAACAACGTCTTGCTGTTTGAATTCAATTACAAACTAGGTCAATAGCGCATCCCAAATAATTAGACCTGCACATTAATAGATTATTTAATATTTCTGCCTAATTAAATAATAGAGCTTTTCATATGACAGACAGAGTTGGGATGTGAGGGGGGAAATGTCAACCTTCATTGGATGGTTGACAAAGTGGTTTAAATGTCAGTCTATTCAATGTTGGAGATGATGGAATCTCAACTTTTTTCCTGGTAATATGTGGTGAACTTTGTTAATGTTATTTACTAGGTTTTTCTTTCTTTCTTTCTTTCTTTCTTTCTTTCTTTCTTTCTTTCTTTCTTTCTTTCTTTCTTTCTTTCTTTCTATTTTTGGTACTTTGAATATTAAACTCATAAGAGAGTTGATGTGCAACTTCTTGTTTTTGGAAGGGGGCGGGGGTTGCCTGTAATTAACGGGAGTGGGAAAAGTGGGAAAGAGACTTCCAGTACAGATCGATACAGTCAGTAGGCCTTTTCGATTTGGCAATCACTGCATTGGGCATCCCCAACATGGGACCTGCTTCAAACCACTCAACCACTGAGCATCCCATACCCACATTTGCACCATTATTCTGGAGGTTAGATCTCCAAAGTGGTGGTGCCATGTCAGCATGAGTCAGAGTGTCATTGATCTGATGAAACAGTAACTAATTCATTCATAATACACTGTTCAATTCATCCACTGTCTATTGCACTTTTTTTTAAAAACTGGCTGAATCAACTGGAAATGGAGACTGTTGGACCATAATACATAAATATATAAAATATGTATGTATGTACATGAAAAGAAATGCATGGTCTGCATTCAACAAAAGGCACAGGAGTTTCACTACAAGGCTTGCAGGCCTCATGACAGGCGTGAAGATGTAAAATGTATAATTCATGTATATCTAGACAGTCCTTTAATAAAAAAGCCAAAGTAATAAACAACGCAGGGCTAGTCAAGTCAAGTGAGTTTTATACGTAGATAAATCACTTGTGTGGTTCCATTTACATGGAAGACATCTCAGAGACACACCGTAGGAACTTGACACGACAACACAAAGGTCCATTTGGATTCAAGATTGAAAATCTGAAAATGATTTGATGAGTCCACTTGTTAAAATGGTTGGACTTGTTAACATGACCAGAGTGCTGTTAAAGACCAGATTCTCTGTCTGTAAAAAAAAAAAAGCAGGTGGACACGTCTCCCTTGTCCTCGGTGTAAATAACACCTCAAGAGCCTCAATAAAAGCTAATTAGCTGACAGATTGAGAGAGAAAACAGAAAGAGTGACATTGAAAACAGGACAAAGGAAACATGACTGGCCCGTCTTTGAACCGCCAGAACGTAATAATCATAGACACACATCAGGCTGGTTATTAGAACTAGCCGCGACCTCTGAATGACCCGCGCTCAGGATCAGTGTGTGCAGGCGTGCGTGTTTGCCTTTTGCGTGTGCTTGTGGTTTGGTTAGCTCAAATAAAAAATAAAAGAAATGGAATAAAATTGCTTGGCAAGTACACATTTACCTGCGCCGCTACACTTTGATAAATGCCACGGCCAGCTGCAGAAAATTGGCTGCAAAGGACAGGGTGACTAATTCCCCTGCAAAATGTTGTAAGGGCCTTTGTATGTCTGTGCATGTGTGTTTATGTTTATGTGTGTGTGTATCTGTGTGTGTAAAAGACTTACAGCTTGTTTGAATGAAAATGAGAACTGTTCAGTAATACATAAGGCTGTCTGCGGAGCACTATTACCAAAGAATATGTTTTATGAAAGCCCGGGTAAATGGTGGTGCTGGATATTTCCACACTGCCATATATTTTACAGATTTGACAAATTGCAGACAGGAGTCGATATTGCATTTGAGTTTCACACTCGGCCGCTTAATGTATTCCCTCAATTCTGAAAACACGGAGAAAGGGCTAAGAGAAAATATTAAGCAATTTTTTTTTCTTTCTTTCTTTTTTTTTTCATGAAATTACATCAGTCTGCCGGCTTGTAATCTACGACATCGCTCCACATTATGGGCTGCCTTATATCAGAATATGGATATAAAACTGCTAGTTAGCCTTCTTGCCTGGGTTATAAACCTGACATATTCATACCCCATTAATCCACATAATACCTCATGTGCTGAATTAAAACCCCTTGTTTGACTTTTTGTCTTTGTCTTAGCACTGCCTCTTACATGAGCGCCGCCACTGTGAGCTCCGCTCCGCACACTCGCGCACAATAATCAGCATATATCTTGTGAACAGAGCATCATAGATGGTGTTACTGTGCAGTTTTGCCAGTTACTTCCAACATCACCCCGTGCAGTGGTGTAGTGGGGATTGTTTTTAGTGGGAGGATGCTGTTTATAGAGTCTTTCAAACATGAACTGATCCTGTATTTTAACACAGCGATGTCAACCTCAGGGCCGTTGCTAGGAATTCTGGGGCCCCTGAAAGTATACAAAAGTGGGCCCCTGAGTTTTCCACTTTTTTTCTTAGACTACTTATGTATTATCATTTAGAATTACCATCACCTTTCTCCCCTATACAGTACAAAGGCCCTGGTCAACCTTAAATTGGCTTCTCAGGCAAGTTGTCAGATAATCAGTCCATTGCCTTAGTGCAGTTATTCCCAACCTGTGGGCCGTCAAATCATTTTCAAAATATTATGAAAAAAGATAATTATATAAAATTATATTTTAAAAAACAAGGTTGTTTTACAAGATAATAGAATGTTTCAATTAATTCTAGCAGCTAGAGAACTGAAACACACCCATTAAGTCTCTCTGCTCTCGCCCACTTAAGCACCTCAACACAGTGCCAGCCCATCCGCTGTCCTGCTATTAGAGGTTGTTATCTTTATTTTATTTTATTTTTTTCCTTTCTTTGCCCAGCACTGCCCTCAAGTAGGCTGGGTAGCTATTACAGAAATGATCTGAACTTTTGTTGTTACTGGCCGGCCCACTTTGCAGCTGGACCGGATTGTTTTGTTTACATTTGATTGAAAAGTAGCCTAAATTACGTGTATTGCACCTATTTAAATGGATGGCTGGTTAGAAACAAGGACGATTGAAAAGCCAGTCGAATTGACGGATGGCGAATTGACAGGTGATCTCCCCACTGTCAAACAAAAAAGAAGATGTCTGAGGAATTACAGCGCAGAAGTATTTAGGTTTGGGATTTTTTTGGACTGGCTCAGAAGCTGAACAGTTAGCAGTGTGCCTGCTGTGCTGTGAGATGCTGTCAAATGAAGACTTGAAGCCCTGTAAACTATGCTGACACCTGGAGACAAAGCATGGGCCGTATGTGACAAAGCCACTTCACTTCTTTGAGAACAAGCTCAAATAATATCAAAGTAAGAAGAAAGTTATTGAATGTATGGGCAGCAAGAACACAAAGGCTGTGGAAGCATCGTATCGCGTCTCCCAACTCACAGCCAAGGTGGGAAAACCGCACACAATCGGAGAGCAAAACAAATAGTTGAGGTGAGGTAGTTTATCTTTAGTGTTTTAAGTTTTGAACTCATTTTTTAAACTTTGTTGAGTATTTGTTTTGTATGTATTTATGCTGGTTGTATTGTTGTACCTGTGTGCTATGTTTGTGTGTATATTGCATTGTGTCTTCTTGGCTCCCATTGCTGCACAGCTAATTGCCCCACTGGGGATAAATATAGTGAACTTGAAGTTGAAGTGGTGGCCACTTAAGTATTGCAAGCGAGTGAGTATGTCTTATAGTGACATAGGTATATGTAGCCTATCGGGTTATGTGTATGTATGTGCATGTGTGTGTATTTTGTCATTTTCTTTGACTTTGACTTTGAAGAAAAGGGCTGATAAGGAACTGGAAGATTTGTTCTTTGTTTCAAATCCTCAATTAAACTTGTCTTAATAAAGATGTGAATGGTTTGATTACAGATTTAATTTTAAGAAGCTGCTTTTAATAAAAACAGCCTTGATTTGATCAACTGTCATATCATTCATCATTACCTTGTTTGCCATTCATCTCTACTAATGTCCACTGATGCTCCTGCTAAGTCACATCACACTTGTCAAACATTGCCTGGGCTGTTGCAGAGACGTCAGCTCATGCCAACAGTCTTTTAATTTCAGACAATGAGCGATACAAAGTGCTAAATCTCAATGACTTCTAGACTTTACTACCTTAAATACACATTCACACACCAGTTATACATAATTTTAGAGTTCAGTACCTTGCCCATGAACACTTCAGTACAGTATGTGGACTCAAGGAGCCGAGGATCAAACCGGTTACACCCCGCCTTTCCGAAAATTGACTTCCATTTATTGTAATAGCTGTGTTTTCTATTTTTTCTAAAGACCCTGCTATTCCGAAAAGGCTATTGGGGAAACCCCTCCATTCCGAACGGACAGATGGATGCAATCAGAAAGGAACCGGAGGCTGTGCAGTGTGCAGTGTGCATTGATCCTATTTTCCTTTTTGGGGTCAAACGGATCATGTGCACAATTAACTGCAAAACAAGCAAATACTTCATGACATAATGTTATGCTTCTAGCCTGTCTAGCCTCTACCTGGTCTTTTTACTAAACTTAACCAACTCCTTTCTTCATTGCCTAAACCCAACCAAAGCATCTTCCTCAGTCAGCTGTCAGCAGGGGGAGAAAGCAAGTGGGACAGATCTGCCCAGTCCCTGAGCAGCGCACATTTCACAGACAAGCCACAACACAGAGTGTAAACAACGTCACATGGTTCAGCACCTTGGACAGCTGCGGGGGGGAGGGTGTTGTAACAGCGGTGTTTCGGAGTGGGGGTATTTCGGAACAGCGGGGTGTCGGAGTGGAGGTGTGTCAGAATGGAGAGCCGTCCCGATCAAACCACCAACCCCCTGATTAACTGATGATCCACTCCACCTCTGTAGCTACGCTCACCTTTTATGTGCATATATGTACTGTATGAGTGTTGTGTGTTAATACATGTCAGTAAACAATAAACCTATGCACTATATAATAGCCGCAGAACGGAGCCTGCTTCCTTTCAGCGCCCTTGTTAACCGATAGTGTAGTTCAGACCAGACGCAAAGTGCCGCGAACCTCTGCCTCCCGCTCGTGCCGTGCAGCGATCATTTCGGCGTCTGGTCTATTTTGTGCGCAAGCCGTGAGCGATCACGTCAGTTCTGGCAGGAAGTCACACGACACGAGACAATCAGGTCAATTTTTGAAATAAAAGCAATTTTCAAAATAAAATACCGAGAATGACAAATACCAGAGTCCAAAGTGTGTACGTTTGTAGCCTATAAACACAGCGTGAGGCTACAGACATACAGACACACATAGCTGAGGGGCAGAAGAGCTTGTCGAGAAATTGACGTCTGGTGTGAACTGGAGGGATGCGGCTTGCGGCACGGCGCTTAGGCGGCCAGTTTGAACCAGGCGTAAATGTTGGAGATGGTAACACTTATAAATACACACTATTAAGCATTAGTCAAGCATGAATAAATACTGAATTCTTCATTTTTAATGCATAAATACTCATTAGTATGTAGTTTATAAATATAGTTAGTGCTTATCAATGATGAGTAAAACATTGTTAACTGTGTTTATTAACTACATACAGTACTAATGAGTATCCATGTGTTATAAATCATGAATTCAGTATTTAATGCAGGGTTCCCCAATTCCGGTCCTCGAGGGTCACTGCCTTACATATTTTAGAAGTTTCCTGCTACAACACACCTGATTCAAATGAGTGGCTCGTTATCAGGCCACTGCAGAGCTTGATGACGAGCTGATCATTTGAATCAGGTGTGTTGTAGCAGGAAACTTCTAAAACATGCAAGACAGTGGCCCTCGAGGACCGGAATTGGGGAATGCATAACTAATGCTTAATTGTGTGTATAAAGTGTTACCTTGGAGATCTTTAAAGTGGTTCACCTAAAGCCCCTCCCCTAGAGTTTGATGATTTTGTCATCAAGTCAAATCTTCAAGTAGATCCTCCATCAGAAAACTCTACATATGAAAATGTTCTCTTCACCTTGTTCATTCTGGTTCGTCCTCCTTCGTCCGCCTTCAGCTATTGTTCGGTGGCGGTGTTTAGGGCGGCGGACGAGGAACCATGTTGGTCACACATGGCTGTGTTCCCTTGATGGGGGTTTACTGCCTTGAAAATGCCAAGCAACATGTCACAGCTAACCTTTTAGGTGAATGCATATGTGTGTGTGTGCGTATTTCCTAACATCCTGCTGCAAAACAACAAGCCGCCTTTACAGCCTCCCTCTGGAAATTGAAGTCACACAGAGACTAATGAAGGCCACTTTGGTTTCTGAAGGTGAACTCTGATCTACAGGCACATGTTTCATTCCAGATTTATATTCAAGCTTTTGCACACATGCAAGCTTTTGAAAGCTTTGCTATATTATATTGCATATTTTCTTTTTGACAATTTGAATCTGCAGCTACGGGACACGTTTTTATTTTTAGAGATATATTTTGACCATTCTGAATTGTTAAGCAACAACAGAGACCAGTATAACCAACACAAACACAAATGTAGGAGAAGGTGAATGTAGACGTCACTGTTACGGACACACTGGAAACATAGGAATGTTGTAATTTTTTCTTGTATATTCTCCCAAGGCTGTTTGAGGTTGTTTTGCAGCGGTAGTGGATGTGAAATGCTAGAGAAGATTTGCTTAAAACGCAGGGAGAAGGAAAAAAGAAAAACCTTTGAGTGTGGATTCTCCTTGAGAAAATATTCTGTGTATGTGCGTTTGTTTTGTCCTTGAAGAGTGCATTGCATGTAAGAATCAGATCGGGAGGTGAAGACGCACCAATACACTGACCCACCTTACAAAAATGTAAAAAAGATTTCTAAGGGTGTTTGTGCAGAATGGTTTTGTGTGAGGACTTGTACAGTCTCAAACACAAATTCAGAAAATCAGTAGTTTTGCCATCTTCTTCCATCAGGGTAGCAGAGGTCAAACATGTTGAAAACAATACACACCTTGTGTCGTTGGCAAACAGTCAAGCTGTTTGAGAGTTGATGGGTGATAAAATAACTGAGTTCAGGTCATGGGTGATTTTTGTGAAAAAAAAACTGTTTTAGTGAAAAAAACTATTGATTGTATAATCAAACCTTTAAGTTACAGTATATTTAATCTTTCTTTCAGTACAGGTACAGAGGATGAAAATGGCAAAGGTTATTCCTTTATTTAAGTCGGATGATAAACATGAATTTAATAACTGTAGACCAGTGTCAATGCTCTCGCAATTTTCAAAAGTGTTTGAAAAATCATATTGTAGAAGTTAGATTTATTTCTTGAAAAGAATCACGTGCTGAGTCAGAGTCAGTATGGGTTTCGAACTAACTGATCTACAGCAATGGCACTAACGAAAATAATGGAAGAAATAACAACAGCATTTGATAACACAAAATATACCCTTTGAATGACACTTTCTGTACACAGTTACAGTTGTCTTCAGTGGCGGCTCCTGACAAATTTCTCAGGGGGGGCAAAAGTTGTGATGATGGCTAAGATGACCCATTCTCTAAGCAAAAATCAGTGTTTATCACCGTAATTTTATAAATAATCGAACACCAACAAAAATATATGAAATTTAAACTTTTTTTATTCCAAATGTCCAGTTATGGTGTGAGCTGGTGACATGTCGTCTTCATGATGGGCAGTTGCTGTCTCACTGGAGGTGTACGTTCAACTGATATGACAAAAAAAAAAAGACAGTATTACTTTAATTGACAATATGCCATGCCCTCTGACGATTCTTAATGACAATATACACTTACAGTTTTCACTGACAGCACTGGGAGAGGGCACTTTATCCTTCTGCTCTGCTGCTGTCAGAAACCTAAATATTAATCCTGAAGAGAGATAAGGGAGTGATTTTTAAATGTTTACCTTGGGCTTTCATAGCAGTGATAACTTGTTAACTTTTACACTTTAATGTTAATATAATAATAATAATAATAGGCTACTCACTTCACTGTAACACAACTTTACTATGTCACCCTGCTAGCTAGCAAGTTAATAGTGTTGTTACTTGCTGCCAAGGAGGCAGAGCAGATAACGTTAAGTTAGCTGCCTTGCTTTTTTTAACGACCGTAACCGAGTGGAGCACCAGAACCGCACGCACCGAGTCCCTCAGTCCGGTGGTCAGTCGGACCGACTCCACTGCAGTGAAGTCCCACTCGCTAACGATAACTGGTCACCACTGGTCTGAAGCTAACATTAACATTAGCTGCTATTCAAGTGTCTCCCAGTTAGGCTATTAGCATTTGTTCAACAGTTATTTACTGTTCACGTTACACTCTGCTCCACTTACCACCACTGTACGACGATACGGGGAGGGGGGCCCGGGGGTGCGGTTTCTGCGCGTCTGGCCGAGGGAGTTGCAGTTGCCGGCGGCCATGGTAATTCAGCGGTCTCCCCACGCCCGCTGTACGTAATCGTCCGAGCACGCATCAGTGCGTATGACGAAATCACGCTAGGGCAAGCCCCACCGGAGCCCATAGAAATGCATTGTATCGTCCAAATTTAGAAAAAAAGAGTCTCTACATGCAAGTCTATGAGAGCGCCTGGGGCGATTTTCAATCTGACTGAAATCGCCCCAAGGGGGCGGGGCTACTGGTTGGAGAGTGACATCCAGGCTGCTGATTGTCGCAGCGGTTCAGGCCGCTGTTTTTTGCTCTATTAAGACTTAGACCGGCAAAATAAACTCTTCTCTCTCTCTTTTTTTCCGTTTGGTTTAAGGAGGGCGACGCACTATCGCCCACTATGGGCCAGCCGCCCCTGGTTGTCTTCACAGGAATCTGGCATGACATGCCACACTCATGACCAGTTTGCCAACACATGTACCTGACTGTTTGGTAATCAGGATGCTAGCGTCATACAAGGAAACATTTTACTACAAAAAATAAGGAGGCAGTGAGAGGAGAAATTCAAAGGTGTACCTTCAACCATTCTCTCCATGTTTCAGTCCAGTTGTTGTTGTTGTTTTCCGTGTATAAAGGAGGAAGGTGTATGTCCATCAGCTCTATGTGTAGATGCCTCTTCTGTTGCCTGTTGAAGAGCCATGGTGATGATATTGATGTGGGCGCTGTCCAGGGCTGGATATGATTCTTTCCTTGCTGATGTTGATGAGGTGCTGTGGCCAAACCCATAAACTGTAAATAAAGATGATGGATCCTCTGTGACATCACCCACACGTTCCTGAAGACTGCTTTTGAAGCTCCACCATCTCCTGACTCTGCTGAATTCATTGCTAATCAAAAACAAGTCCAGAGAGGAGAGAGGGTAGAGATCCAATCATAACTAAACAGGTCTCAGCCAGCACTCATACCGGGTAATATTAGATGTTAATTTTATATTATATTTAACTGAAAACATGAAATGAACAACATTGAAGTCATTCAAGTCATCATGTCTCAAGTCAAGTCCAAATGTCCGAAACGTTGAAGTCCAAATCAAGTCTCAAGTCTTTTTTTCTTCTTTTTTCAAGTCACAACTCGAGTTGACTTTTTGTTCAAACAGTGGAATTCAGAAAAGCTCACGAGGTTGAAATTCATGTTGTTTTACAAGTTGCTCCCTCAGTTGTCAACCAATGATGTCATTAGTTTTTGAATTTGCATAATACCACCTCTACCTGTGAGTACTGGCACTGGTAGAAGGGGCGGGGTGAGCAGTGGTTCATTTAAAGGGACAGGCACTGAAACCAGCCGTTCTGAACAGATCTGTTTTGAGAGGATGAAAAGAGCTGTGATGTTTGATTCTTGGGGTATTTTTGACCAAAGCAGGTCACAGACATGTCTTTAAGACACCTGGGAACTATTTTAATTTGTGGAAAGGGGGCAGAATATGTCTCCTTTAAAGGTCCAACCCTACTGTTACGGTCCAACCAAAAAGTAAAAGTAATGATTACATTGGATGTCACTGCATTGTCCAATAGGAATTCTGTATCATTCTGTACACGCACACACACAGTGATATACACAGCCACATACATAAATTGCACTGATGCCAGGCTTGCTGATGACTGTATGATAGAAGGGAAGGAAGGACAGTAAATTCTCCCTAAATGCTCATAACCAAGCAAAACTGTCACATTAGACGAATGAGGGAAGCCCTCGTAACTCAGTCTGCTTCCTCATCAGTGGGTTTCAACCCACCCATGTGCATGATGCGTGTGTGTGTGCGCATCTGTGGAAGTATCTATGATGGTTATGACTGAGGGGAAGAGAAATGGAAACACATTTAAATGGCCATTTGTGTTCATTTAACATCTGTGCTGCTACAGTAGACTGAGTTAATGTACTGTACTACCTGAATCACAGCGCATACCACCACGTGTCACCGCAGTCAGCTCTACTGTTGTGACAGCTGAGCACCTGTTATCTGCTACCACCATCAGAGCTGACACCGATACCTCTAACACTGTGGCAAACCCCTCTGCCCACTTCCAGCATTCACATGAGGTATAAACAAATGTTTATCACTGTCTAATAAAATAAATACAATTATATAAATAAATGTAAATGTATAAGTGATAAAAAAAAATACATGTAATATTTAGGCTATATATAATAAACAAATAAGTAGATTGTCTGTTTTGTATGTTGTATGTTCTCTGTATTTTTTACTGTTTTTTACTATGGACCGCCGCTGTGTCCGAAATAAAGATTTGAATTGAATTGAATTGAATTAAGTTTGATGTAATATGTTGTTCTTGTGCTGTTGCTTTAACCACTACCCCTCAATTGAATATATCAGAAGGAAATATAAAGAGCTGGAGAATAATATGACATTAGAGGACAAAAGTCTGCAGAAATGAATAAATGTGAAAATCATAAAATCCAAAAAAACAAAAATTCCAAGAAATAAATGAAAATATTATATAAAAATATTTTTCATTACAAGTAGCTATTTATTTATTGACTTAATTATTTGGTTTACTTATATTTATTCTTATTTGAACATGTCTAACCTAATCTATCTATTTTAGGTTCCTGTTTCATAGCTTTATTTAATCATTTATTTAATATAAATGTATATTTCATAATAACATTGTACCATGTTGGTGTAAGCTACAGCTCATTATCTGTAAAACATGTATTAACAAAGTTAATTACTTGGAAAAACTACAAATGCAGAATGTCACACAGGATCTGACTGTCTCACACAGATCAGCCTTCTACAGAATACACTGTAGTTTCATCACTTTTCACTTTCAAGTCTGGAATTTAACCTCTTTTTTTTAAATCAGAGGCAGGTTTTATGTCTAACTCACTGTGTTTCATATGTAGAGTTGTCGTTAGCATAAAGCCTAATTACTGATGACTTCTCTCTCTCCCCCTCTCTGCTACACTGTGTCTGATGTTTACTTCTTCCTCTGGCTCATTTACTGATATGTGGCAAGGTGAAGATGGCCCAGGTGGGCTTCAAACCCCAGACTCCCGAGTAACAGGCGCGCTCACCACTTGGCCAAAGGGACATCCCCTTGACCAAGTAGCCAGGGCGCATGATCAATTGGAGGCACAGTGACAGGACCCTCAACTGTCACACATATAATGAAAGTGGTTGGTGTAATGGAGGTGAGACTCGGTGTACTGGGAGTTCTCCTCCTCTTCATTGTAGCTCATTACCAGCCATAGATATACTCGTAGATGCTGCATTCGGGCTTGTCATGCACATCAACATGGCTGCCATCTTGGGGAGGGGTTTCTGACCATAGACATATATACGTCTGACAAGCAGTCGAACAAATTTCAGTGTATGTATGCATGTGGGTGTGTGACGTATGTAAGTGTATGTTTAATATAAAAATATATAGATGTGACAGCTGAGGGTCCTGTCACTGTGCCTCCAGTTGATCATGCACACTGGCTACTTGGCCAAGGGGATATCCCTTGGGTGACTGGTAAGCGTGCATGACTATTACGGCTTGAAAATCAGTTGAATATTCAGCGATTTTAATGGTTGATAGACTTCTGCCTCTGTTGACCAATGCACTAAGTGGACACAGATTCCCCCTGCCCAAGACAGCGGCCGCGTTGGCGTATCGTTCCAATGGACTGCAGCGTCAGATGCGGCATCTATTTGTATGTATCTATGATTACCAGCTAGGAAACCAGAGTGGCTCATGCTGTAGCTCAGGACTCCTCTGGCCAGTCAGTCAGGATTGGTAATGCTGTTGCGGGGAAGCTTTTATCCAGGCTAAAAGTGACAGTTGATGTTAGAAGTCAACGAGGAGATGATGATTAACAGCGTTAATCTAGTACCTTTGTGTGATTGTCAACATTTGGGCCCCATCCCATCCAAATACAATGAAATAAATAAAAGAGTACAGCTTGGACCCTTTGTCCTCTCATGATGAGCTTCTGATGAGCAGGTGGGCGGAGGATGGCACACTTCACACCAAAACTGCCGTTTTCACTTCTATTATATACCACGTACTGTGCACACAGTGAATCACCAAAACACTACACAGGTGCAGGAGAGGAAAAGATAACAACTCAGCAACACAAAGTCTATCTGGGAATCAACAAATAAAAAAATAAAAAAATCCCAATTATACTGAAATAAACTTTCACTAACCAACAGGTGGATTTGTTGGAAGAGTTAATGGCATTTTCCGCCCACCTGCTGACTTTATCTGTCAGATCTGATTACATCCAACTCTACTGTACACACATGTTTCTGACCATTAGAACTGGTGAGTCTGACTTGCATTTGATCTTTGTCTAATCCAGAGGCAACTGGAACTAATGAATCATAGGGTGAGTCACCGGAGTAAATGGGAAGCCCCTGAGTTCACTGAAAGACGCCACATTGAGCCCCAGTTTGAACTGATAACAAATAAACTAAGATATTGTCTGTGTTTGTGTCGGTGTAAAATGAAGAGTTCATTTGCAAAAGCAGATAAGTGCCATTTTGAAAAAAAATGAGCTGAGGCTTTGTAGCCTAATTACTCTTTGCATAGTGTTGTTTTGAATAAAACATTATTTTTTTGTTACATCTCAAAGTCACTCAACGTTGGTTTGACTGATATCACCTTATGTAAATAAAAAATGAAGATTCTAGAATTTTTTCAAAACGGAATCATCTGCTTTTGCAAATGAACTCTTTAGGCCTGCATTGCTATTTCCTGCTTTTGATAATCATTTTTGACTTATTTATCTACATGCTTTAAAAATGCCAATTTAGGGCTTGATGCTTGCCACATAACAGGGATATAAATGAATTCATGTAGTTGAAGCACAGTTTGAGTTACTGTATGTATTGTGAACAGATACAATGACTTCCAGAACATCACCTGAAATAGTGCTCGTACACCATCCAAGCTTATGGGACATCAGACTACATGGTTGTACTGAACAACCAACAGCACACCATAGTTATTATGGCTGCTATAATAATGCTCATGACTTGGTTGTGTGTAGGGAAAGATATTTTAGTAAGTTTACAAATTCCCATAGTCATAGAAGTAGGTTCATTACCTTAATTGTCAGTGCAAGCTGTTTTTAGATCGGCGGGGCAGAAATGTGAGCTCTGCATGGCGCGTGGTATTTGCTTCATGTGTCGTAATGTTACATAATAGGGGTTATGGCAATAGGCCAATTTGCCAAAATGTTGAAATATCCCTAGAATACTTCCTCAACATTAAACAGGATTTGTGTCCCTCAGCACCTAGCACAGATTATCATTTGTTGCTTTAAAAAAAAAGAACTTTAATATCTTTCAACTTTTAATGATTATATTTTTGATTTATGTGACATGACCCAGTGAAATGTGCAGAAGTGAGTTTGCTAATAAAGTGGAGTTTAGAGCTTGTTGTCTGTCTGTGAGTATCAGTGTGTGTGTGCGTGTGTGCGTGTGTGTGTGTGTGTGTGTTAGAGTGTGTCGGAAGCAAAGGAGGCAACAACCTTGATCTAAATTGAAGAACATATCCTCCACTTCCTGAAAGGCGAGGAGTTCCACGGAAGAACAAAACGCTCGACAGCAAACGTCTTCATATCGATTCAATAATTCATTTGTCTGTAAGGGCTGCTTTGAAGCCATGGAGGCACAGATGGCCCGGTGAGTACAGCACACACAGTATCACACACTCTCTCTCGATCGCGCACACACACAATTGCAGGTGTATAGCCTACTTAGATGTGCTCGACATACCAGAATGGAAGCCAGTAAACATGCGTCTGTGTCACTGCTTCCCTGTGACACTCACTAACCAAATCTTAGCATACATATCAGAGAATCTGATCAGAAATCAATAGCTCTGTTATTAAAGCGCTTCTTTATAACAGGTTTATGTGTTGCAAAGCATTGGTGTGTGTCTGATACGCCTTAAAGGGATAGTTCACCCAAAATTCGAGTCCTCCGTGCCTTCTCGGAGTTACTGTTATGAAAACAGGGAGCGTTTCACCCCAAAGATCAGTTAGTTTGGTCAGATGTGGACACAATCGCTTGAATGCAGAATAAAACAAGTGGGTACAAGATCGCTTAGAAGGGGCGGTCTCGGCTCGCTTCCACTCCAGCACTGGAGTGGTTTGCTTGCAGTGCGAATGTAATCAATGTTCTGTGGTTCTCACCGGGCCAGCTAGGGCTGCATGACCGCTGGTTCGGGCCAAGTTCAGGCCGGTTAGCCTCCTTTTTTTGGACTGTTTTGAAGATTCTTAAATCCTTGTTGCATGAGTCTATGGATACAAAATCTTGAGAAGACTTTTTAGCCATATTTGAATGAATGTTTACATTAAATCTGTGTGACAAAAAGTGTCTATATATAGAGAGAGACAATGAGCTAAGTTGCAACTGTAAATACGTCCCTCGTAGCTTCTGTTTGATCAATCGCCAGTTGATCGGTGTTGGAAATATGATCAGTCATTCACTGACATCCCACATTATAAGACTAGTGCTACTGTTGTGCAAGTCCAACTTCAAGATCATTATGAAATAGAGGAATACAGCACTGGCGAATGAAGATGCTATAGCTACAGTGTAGCGGTAGGAGGTAGGAAAGGAAATAAATGAAGCACTAAAGAAGAAGTAAAGGTGAGCAGAGGTACAGTCTACAAGGTTGAGAGGGAGTCTTAAATGAATAATGTGAAGAGGTGCTAGCAGACGGTGGGTGGTGGACAAGGAGGACATGAGGAGGTCAGCACTGGAGGGTTTCTGGAGAGGAGAGGAAGCTGAGCTAGTGGGTTACCTCTAGTTACACAGGAATTCCTGTTCTGTAATCCAGTGTTCTGGAGACACATGGGATGTACAGTGGGGGTGCATGTTTCTTTTATTTTGCAAACTTTGTCTGCTTATTTTGGAAGTTGGAGGTTTGTACAGTACGTATACCATGGGGATGTAAGACTGGTCTTACTTGAAGGTGGAGAATGTTCTCAAGTTTCTTTCTTTTCTTTTTTTTTGTTGCTTGTGTTTTATTTGAAGTGTTCATCCATAAAAAGATATATTTTTGGATTTTTTTTATCACAGAAATTTATTTTACAAGTCAATAGTATATAAGTGATTTTTCTCCCCCCTCGAAAACAACTCTGTCCACTCTGTAACATTCCATTATTATCTCATAGCATGGTGAATGTGCAGGTTACAACTTGAATATAGAATGTTCACCATTTGATACCATTTGAAACTAGTTTACACCAACAAATAAAGGTAACGAGCCTACTGCTGCATGTCTTTGTCCAAAGATATGCAGGTTAGGTTAATTGGTGACTCTAAATTGCCCATAGGTGTGAATGACAGTGTGAATGGTTGTCTGTCCATATATGTTAGCCCCGCGATAGACTGGCAACCTGTCCAGGGTGTACCCCGCCTCTCGCCCGAAGTCAGCTGAGATAGGCTCCAGCTCACCCGTGACCCGTAAGGATAAAACGGTATAGAAAATGGATGGATGGATGGAGCCTACTGCTATGACTACAGGGATTATGGTAATGGGCCAATTAGCCAAAATGTTGAACTATCCCTTTAAGGTTTAGGTTTAATTGCATTTTAAAAACTTCCCCTCAACTCTGTTTAGGCAAAACACTGACTTACTTCAGTTGCAAATCACAAATCCATGCCTGTTTTTCACTATGCATAGCACATAGTACTGTATATACATGATTGTTATGTTTTCTGTACTTTATGAATTGTACTTATCTTTTGAAAACACCAAGAGATGCACACAGGGTGAGCAGAAATGAAAGAAGAATAGGCTAATTACTCCACTTGAAGCCTTAAAAGAACCGATGACCACCTATCAAAATGCCATAAAGCCGGACAGACGTACCAAACGACCTCTCGCTAACAAAGCCTCCCCAGCGTTCGTGAGCACGTTTAATCCTTTTTCACTGACAAAAGCAGTCACATTAGAATAACTGCCATGCCTTCAGGTGACATAAATGCTGCCGATGCTTGGCTTTTAAGAAATCAATGTAATTTCATTCCATTCAAAGAGAAAAGATCACACACTGGTTACCAGTTGGTGTCAGAGCTGATTTGAAGAAGTCCTTGCTGTTGCTGTCAGGTTCCCTGAGCTGCCTGATCTGAGGTTTGTAGAATCATTTTTATCATGTTGTAATTCACCTCTAAAAGAAGAAAAAGTGATACATCTGTCAAGCTTAGGCTCAGAATGATGGAAAGTCTGAATACTCTACAGTTACCATAATAATATAACGATTGCAGAATTCCACCCGCTAATGAATAGAGTGAAAGGTTCAAGGTTAAAGAACAAGTGACCCTTGAGTGAGTAATTTAATTTCATACTGAAGGAACCTGAGTGCCAACTGTCACAACTCATTCATTATATGAACACAGTGATCTTTTTATATATAAATATGAATAGGAATTACTTTATTAATTCCCCAAGGGAAATTCATTTGTCTGTCAGCTCATTGACCAGTTGCAGAAGAATAACAAAAGCCTGATGGCCGAAGGTACAAAGGATCTTCTTTCTTCGTCCGGCAGCGAAGAGAGAGGAGCCGTCCACCACCGCTGCTTTCCTACTCCAACAGAACGGCCTCCACCAGGGAAACATGAATGAAGTGCCTCAGGATGTTTGGTGTGTATCGTAGCAACTAGGCCTGCATCTTGGAGATCTTTACATGGAACTTCAACAGTAGCAGTTGGTGGGATGTACACAGTGTTGTTATGATTTGAAAAAAATGTCCTCACCAATATCTCCGGCTCATCACTCTTGATGGGCAGAGAGTTGACATTTCCCATGGTGACTGACAGCAGAAAGGACCCAGTTCCAGTTCATCTCCCCTTCCAGGCCTTTAACCTTTGCCCCACCAGCATGGCAACCACAAAGCACCTCTTCATCTTAGCTGGAACAGGGTGGCGTCCTCTAGACTTGGTTCATTATGAAATAAGCTCCTCTACCAAAGAATCTTCTCTCCACATAGAAGAATCCATTGGTAGTTGACAAACATACGACAAAAACATACAAAAACACAACAAAAATAAAGCAAAGGTTGAGTAAAAGACTCAGAGCTTCTAGACTTTGCTGCTCCCAGTTGAAGCGCATGTTCTGGATATTGTTTATATTGTTGTGTTGTGCTCATTACAACTCAGAGGTTGGAATACCCGAAATTGGAAATTTCCGACTTCCAACATCATTATGTTCACGCTGTAGGAACTTGGAAGAGAAAAAACACCTGAAGAAAATTTGACATGTTGTGGCTCATCGCTGAATACAAAAAATATATGCAGCAGTAAATCATGTTTGTTTTGGAGGCAAATGAAGAGGAGAGAACACGCCTCAGATGAGTGCACATAATCTTATAGCCTTGATAACAGTTAAACGTTATTTCCGTCACATATAAGGACCGCAATTTCACACAGTACAACAATCACAGCTTAATATAAACGTATATTATATTGGCTACTGCAATAAAACACATTAAACCTCAACAAATAACATGACATTTCTAAATTCTAACCGTTTAGACGAGGGTTGCCACGTTTTGATGTTGTCGTGACGTCAAGTCGGAACTCTGAAATGATTTCCGAGTTCAACGCCGTTCCATTCATTTTTTTACAACTCGGACCTCGTTTTTTTTCCGACTTCCAAGTTTTCTTGAACGCAGTATGAAGATATCAATAATAATTCCTTCCAAATATGGTTATCAGTCACTTATGATAATTAATATGATAACTTATGGGTATTTGGGTCCAAACTCAGTTAAGACAAACATTTGATTCATTTCATATAGGCTAACACAACCCTGGAAACTAAAGTGATGAATGTATGATTATGCCGTTCAAAATCACTCATGAGCTGGTGTGAAACTGTTGAGGAATGAAAGCTGTGATAACAAAAAAGAAAATTGAAGCCAGAAGAAACATAAAATGTCAAAGATGTGGTGAAAAGATTAATGTGACAGCTCTTTCAACTAAAACTGCAATAACGTAACTGTTATTATGCCGGCGCTCCATTATAAGAAGAGTATTTGGAACTGAGGGAGCGAGGAGATGTGAAGGAAGTGTAGGTACAGTAGGTTACCATGGCTCCCCGCTGCTCCTGACTCAACCTTAGTCGTATTTACTGGTCTCTCCTCAGTGTCAAGCTATTCATGTAAATGAGCTCTCTATACTCTCCATATTGTCTCTCTACGTCTGCTTTCTGTCCCAGAACAAGGAGGGATTCCTCTGCGGGGACCGAAGCTGCTTCACTTGTCAGCAAACAGAAGGAATCATTGCTTTGTACTGGAGCCCTGTTATCTCTGGCTGTGTGATAAGGAACTCCACAGAGTTCCTCCTATCTGGAGGAAGAAGAAAGACGACCCTGAGGTATGCTCAGATTATGACGGGAATTTATCATTGCCATCGCTCCTTATTTACATTGTTCCTGCTCACACACACAAACACACACACATTCAGATATAAAAACACAGGCAGTGTCATGTGGATGATGATGTTGATACGTCAGGTGCATTTTTAACTGTTTCATCCTCATACAACAAACATTTCAAGATATGGTGATATTTGAATCAATCAATTCTTTCCTGAGTTATTAAACGTCTCAGTGCCAACAGCGAGACATTACAGATTAAAGGGATAGTTCACCCAAAATTCAAATTTCACTCATTATCTACTCAACCTCATGTCGACTAAGGGTTGAAACTCAGGAGAAGTTAGCCGCTCTAACCACTGCACCACGCACCGCCCTGATTTATTTAGTTGTTTTTTTTTTTCTGAACAGTTTCTCATGTCAGGGCTTCGACACAAGAGGGACATTACGAGCAGCATGGAGGTATTTGGATGTTTTTTGGTGTGTCTTTTTGGACGAAGACAAGTGAGCCCCGTTTGTGACCGTCATATGGACATGCAGTGCTGCACCGACCCCCCCTGTTCCTCAGAGAAGCCACGGAGGACTCTGAAACTTCTCCCAGCTCTTAGTCGACATGAGGGTGAGTACAGTAGATGAGTGAAATTTGAATTTTGGGCGAACTATCCCTTTAACAGGGTAAAAAACATTAAACTAACATATATAAACATGACACTTTATTACTGACAATTATAAGACAAGACAATTATTTTTTGTGTTAGAGTCGAACCTTTTGGATTTTGGATATCTCTTTTTAAAATTCCATAAATGAGAAAACACTGAAAAAAAGGCATGTTTTTAAAAATAAAACGTTTCATAAATCTGGCTGTGACAGAAACCCTCTCATAACCTTTGGAATAAAGCAAGGACCCAACCTGGGAGGTTTGGTGCATTTCTGGCTTCAGTCGAAGAAAAAACTAATTTCGAGAAAACAGCCTTTGATGATTTATATTGTGAAATTTCAAATGAAATACAAAATAAAAAATGTTCGCATTCAAGTTTGTACTTTGGGTTTATAACTCCCTTGTAACCCTGTAGCAGTCTGGTGTTGTGCACAAAAAGGGCGGCCTGGGGTGGAACACATTTATTGGCTTGGTTCACAGCCCGGCCCTGCATAAATACAATAGTTTGATAAAATGCTAATTACTGAAATGATCAATATTGGTTTTGTCTGAGAAACGCTTCCACTTGCTTACACAGACTCCGATATCAATCTGCATAATCAGTCTGCAAAGCGCTGTTATCTCTTGTAATATAGAGTCACGAAAAGCTACAGTAGCCAGTACAGAACAGGCAGATAATGTTACACA
The DNA here is from genome assembly GCA_030347415.2 of Decapterus maruadsi. NCBI lineage: Eukaryota > Metazoa > Chordata > Actinopteri > Carangiformes > Carangidae > Decapterus > Decapterus maruadsi. Next base: position 29,951,443 of record CM064903.1, read on the forward strand.
CATATTAACACACCTCTTCTCTCGATGGAGGTAACAGAAACCATCTCCAAATGTCAGCGAGCCCCCGCAGGCCAGCAGCACTATCTGGATTCCCATTATTATCCCTGCCTTTCCCATAATCCTAAGGGGTCCCAGCCGGACCACCTTGGAGGGGTTTCTGTGTTAGAGCAGTGTCGGACAGAAAGGAGTGACCTTCTGCTTCAGTATCGCTCCAGCCCAACGTCTAACAGAACAGGGAATATGGGATTTTTCCCGCCCGACCTCAAAGCTTTGACAGTTATGCATATGAGGCCTTTAGATACAGAACTGATGCAGGAAAAAACAACTGTTGCACATGTTCCTCTGAACCTTTAAAACAGAAAAACCTAGCTTGACTCCTGATCTTTTATTTAATGTTATCAAGCATTCTGATCGGCGAGGTCCAAGGTCGGCCGAGAAACAAGAACACAAAGTGTAAGAAGAACGAGAGAAGGGGAAGCGGAGGGAGGAAAACAGCACGAGCTAAATCATTTTCTCCAACTCTGCCTCTCATTCTGACATTTTTCTTGGAATATTAAGACATCTCTGTAATTTCCCTGAAATATTCAGCTCCCTCAGTGCAGTTATTGATGTATCACGAGGTCTGTTTTCATTGTAGCCTGGAGTAAAACACTGCACCCTGCTCTCACTCATACTCTCGGTGGATTTATCACAGAGATACGCTGGGCTTTTTGAAAAGGCCGTAAATCATGGCAGAGCTCTCCCAATATCCTGTGTTCCATGCAGAGCGGGAGGAGAATTGCGCGTAATCATCGAGTTTGCGGAAGAAGTTGAGGGATGATGAAGATATTAAAGGCTTTCCTCTGGTTACGCATGTACGGTTCATTTAGTGCAGGCTTCACCGAGGGGGGCTTAAAGGGATAGCTCAACCAAAATTCAAATTTCACTCATTATCTACTCACTCTCATGTCAACTAAGGGCTGGGAGCATTTTCAGAGTCCTCCGTGCTAAAATAAAAACAAGCAGGTTAAGAAAAGGAAACCATAAGTACAAGTACAATTTAAAAAGTTCTATTCTTTCTTTTTTAATGTGGATGAATCTACGAAAAAAAAAAACAGAAAAATAACACCGATTCGGGCGGCGTTATGGTCGGAACTACGTAATCTGACAATCACATTCACATTGTAAAACATTTACAACAAAACAGAAAAAGTAATACAATCAGTTTTACAACAGATTAGACAGTTTGTCGGTAACGGGGTTTAAAGTGCTAGAGTTGGGCAGTAAAGTGCTCGATTTATACTGTATTTATTAGAGAAAGTGAAAGTATAGAAAAAAGTTGTTTAAGATCCAGCAGCTCTTGTGTTTGGTGTTTTTAATCATTCAGCAAAAAAACAAAAACAAAGACATTTCAGGTGACCCCATTTGAATTCCAGGCGACCCCACGTGGGGTCCCGACCCCAAGGTTGAAAAACACTGATCTAATTTATCTCAGTGTCAAGCTTGTACACATGAGGTGTGCTGTGTGCATACCGCAGTTCACCCACTGTGATTTGTCATCATAAGTCAGTCTGCGCTGCGTCCCCTCAGCCATCGATCGGCCAGGCGACCGCCTCCCTCAGCTTCCAGTGGGAGCCACTCGTTTTGAAGATGGAAGTCAGGAGCTTGTCACCCTGACACGCCGTGGCTTCAGAGGGATCAGCCGTCACCACGGAGGCCATTTTCATCGGCCGCTCTCCAACGTCCCCTCTCATCAGCTGCTGGATCTGACTGCTACGCTCACACATCTTTTTAATCCTCCACGCTGTTGCCAGTCAGAGCCGGAGGGGAAACTGTTTTTCAGCTTGTCCAGAGCTTCAAATTTAGCAAAACACTTCTTTTTTTATGGTACTCAAGGATGAACACAGTCTGATGAAGTGATAAAGTTAAAGGTCACAATCATGGTACTTTCATACAAAGTAGACAGGTTACGTGTTGACTGATGAAGACACACAAAGGCAGCTGAAGAGACGGAACTACATAAAGGCAGAAATATTATCAAGGATTTTTTTTCCCACATGAAAAAATTAAAAAAATAAATATATATTTTTTTAAGATAGGGAGAACTTGTTCATAAATCCACTGCTGCTTGTCGAACACATCACTTTCCATCACAACAGAAGATGCCTGCAAATACAGTGGCAAGACATAGTATGTGAACCCTCTGGAATTACCTAGTTGTCTGCATTACCCTTCCCAAACAATTCAATCTTAGTTTCATCAATCAGACAAAACATTTTCCCAGCAGAGCAGGTGATGTTTTTTGGGGAGGAGAGCAGTGGCTTCCTCCATGGTGTCCTGCCATGGACACCTGTTCAATGTGTTGCAGTTCTAGTGATGTTGTTACTCTCTGGTTCTTTTTCACCTCACTGATCATCCTGTGCCCTGTCTTTGGTGTCAACTTGGCTGGGTTCCCACTTAGCCACCATTTACTAATGCTGAGTTCATAACAACCCGGAGGTAGGAATTCCCAACTCGGAAGAAAACTCAGAAGAAAAAAAAACATGGATACCTGAAGGAAGTTTGGCATATTGTGGACCGCAATTTCACACCATACAACAATCACAGCACATATTTCATAAAGGTTACTGTAATAATACACAAAAATAAGCATTCAGACCTCAACAAATTGCTTAAAATGTCTAAATTCTAACCGTTTAAGATGAGAGCTGCCATGTTTTAAAGCAACATTGCAGAGTTTCAGCTCAGTGCTTCCACCATTTGGTTGAGAAGTGCTATCGTCGTAACGAAAACAAAACTTATCAGCCAGCACATCCAGCGTTTATTCCCATTAATAAACGACAATATTTCCCACATGTTTGCAAGGCGACTGTGTGGCGGGTAGTCGGGGGAGGGGGGGTGATTCGTACCCGTACAGGGAAGTTACATAGTGCAGTTTCAGCCAACGTGACCCCACTCGGGCTGCGGCAGCAGCACCATTCATCCTATTAACCATTTTTCTACCACTGCAATGAGTCTGGAAACATTATTTTAAGGCCGAAAAACTCCGCAATGTTACTTTAATGTTGTCGTGACGTCAAGTCGGAGCTCTGATATGATAGCTGAGTTTCCAACCTGTAATTTCCTAGTTCGACGCCGTTTCGATTTTTTACAACTCAGACCTCGTTTTTTTCCGACCTCTGAGTTGTCTTGAACGCAGCATAAATGTCACCCGCTCTAGCGAAATGAGTTGGAAGCCGCAACATTGTATTTTTAGATAATCAGCTGATGATGTGGAAAATAATTTTTTTTTAAAAAGACATCCAAAAACAATCTTCCAAAGTTTCATAGTGCAGATAATTGAGAAAAGGCACCTAAATGATGATTAAAGCTGACTCGAGTACAACATTAAATAACTTCTGAACCGTTTATGATAGAGATGAGCTGTGAACTGCATCTGAATCGTGAGATTCTCCGCTTTCCAAGGGTCCTTGAATGGTGCCTGTATGCCAAAAAAAGGCCGTGTGTAATCATGTAGTATGGGAACAGATGCTAAGCTGAGTAACATCAGTGCTAAACTGACTGACTAGGGTCTCCTTTTAAAGCTTATTTTCTCCTCTTTCCATTGATACCAAAATCCAAATTTTAAAATTTGGGTCACTGTGACTCATTTTGCTGGATCAGGTCACAAATGGTGAATTGGCTATAAAACCTCTGAGATGATTTTATAACCTCTTCCAGCTTCATGCAGCTCAACAACTCTTGAGCATCTTCAGAGATTTATTTTGAGGCATGGTTCACATCAGCAGATGCTTCTGGCCCCAATCTAGTTTCATTGATTGGACTCCAGGTTTGCTAACTTCTGCCTCTAATGGCTTTTTTTTTTTTGGAGTCATTAGTCTAATCGGTTTACTTACTTTTTCCACCAGCGCTGTGATTAATGCATGTGTTACCATAATGACATGGAATCTTTTTTGTTTGTGTGGTGTTACTGTAGGTTAAGCACATTGTGTTTGTCTTTGCTTCTGTCTTGGATGTACATTAGATCATATTTAATTACCAATTAATGCAGAAAAAAGAACAAAGGGTTCACTTCCTTTGTCTTTCCACTGCATAAAAAAATAGAAGCCAAATGTGTTCACAGGCAGCATCTAGTATACCATGATCTGCAATTATTATTGTTAAATATGCAGCTATTAAAGGTGGAAATGTTTCAGCTACTTCAATGGAAGGGGTGTAAATGTGGGAAACAACTGACTGGAACCTGAAAAGGACACAGTTATACACACTGGCCTCCAGTCAGATCTGAAGACACATGTCATTTTATGAAATCTGATGGAATCCATAAAACCATGTGGGCAAATGTCACCGTTAAGTCACTGAAGATCCATGTCAAAAAAACTGTTTTGCCTTTTGACAGATTATTTATTTATCTAGTTTCAGACTAAATTTCAGCTGAAGGGTGGATGACATCAATGCTGACGAGTTAAACATGAATGTGCCATTTCAGATAGAGAGGACCAGTATAAGCTGTTTGAACTGTTAACCCAGAGCCCTGTAATGTAGCAGACCCAACCATCTATTCAGTTGCAGGGTAGCAGGTGTGATGGAGCCAATCAGGGTTCACCCTGGACAGGTCACCAGTCTGTCATCCTGACATACAGAGACAAATATCCCCACATGCTCACATTCACACCTATAAGAGTCGTATGATGTTGGACCGTGGGAGGTAGCCAGAGCCCATCTTCTCTTTCCATGTTGCTCATCATGGTATTATTTTTATTTAGCATACAGTGTAAAAATGTCACTGTTTTTGCCTTAACAAACATTAAAGGCCTTTGCACATGTCCATTTTTGTTTTGCTGGAGGTTGTGTCAATCATGTGAATGTGGCAAGGTGAAGAGAGCCCGGGCGGGCTTTGAACCCCAGACTCCTGGGTAACAGTCATGCACGCTAACCACTTGGCCAAAGGGACATCCCCTTGGCCAAGTAGCCAGGGTGCATGATCAATTGTCAAATCTACACTGACTCTGAAACTACTGTATGTCATTTAAGTTTTAGGAGCAGGTTTGAGAAAAAGGCATACAACAAAACAAAGTTGGTGTGCAAAGACCTGACCTTACGGTGGCTCTGACCTCGTGATCTGTACAATTACAGAGGGAATTTCTTCCAATTTTGTTAAAATACAGACTTTGACCTTTAGATACCAGTTTATTGAACTCACTCAAACACTCTTTTTTGTCATTATTCAAGACACAACAATTCTGAGAAAAGTTCATACAAATGGTTCATGTTTTAGGATGAAACATCATCAACAGTAACATCACTCACATCATCGATGTGACGATACCGCCTGGATGAACAAATTGGTCATTTTAGTTATTACAGTTAAGTTCATATCTCATTTGAGTCATTCACTTCCTGAATGACTAAATGTAGAGATTGTTTCACTAGCTTGCACGTATTATCTGTTGTTGTTTTGTTTGTTGCTATTATCTTTGACCTTTGAGTTAACTATAGTAAAGGAATAAGTCCTGCTCAGGGTCGCAATGTGTCGTAAAATGAAAAAATAAATAACAGTTACATTTATCTAATTCAGTTCTTAAAGCATAAGGTAGAAACATGTCTGTGTCTACAAATGGATTTTTCTATCTTTGGACAAAAGGAAAAATCATGTATTATTTCTGTTACCATCTTACATGCACAACTGTAGCCTTCAGTTCATACTCCAATCATTCCTGTGTCCTGCTCACCCCAACAGTGGAGCGACCCAACCTCGCTCATCACTATGATGCATGAATGATGTTAATTATTAAAAACATAAGCAATAAAAAAAGATTATACAATGTAACGATCTCTCTTTTTGAAAGCACCAAAGCCCCCACCCCCCAACTCCGTCGACAAGATGGCATCCTGGGAGTCTGCCCATGTCACCCGTATCTAAATCCACAGTTGGTGCAATGCAAATATGAACTGCGAGAAGCTAATGCAGGCTGACTCTTCATGGTGCTGATTCACTGACAGTGAAATATGAAAACTGCACTTTCATTTTCAAAACAATCCTCTTCATTGAGCATCATGATGAAAACCTTGTACGAGGCCTGCATCCTGCATGGTATGTGAGCTGTGGTTGATGGTTCTTTGCAAAGACTTTGCACTAAGCATTTCTAAATCTCTTACTAATTGTTTTGAAAATGATCTTTTGGTTGATCTTCAATTGAAATGTCATGATGACAATAGGCTACAAGTGTGTAACCACTTCTGTTCTGCCCTGAATAGGTTTAATATGTTTAAAAGACACTCAAAATGACATTGATGTGCTAATTTACTGTTTTCTACCTTTATATGTATTTGTGGCCCTTTTATTTTGAAAATCTCCCGAACCGGACGTAGGAAGTAAAAACGTAAACAAGAGGAAAAACATGTGTGCATCATCTCACGGCCGCATCAATGCAGTTATCTTACACTTACAAGTAGTGGTTGTAAGTGTAACACATAGTTTACAGGTTTGATAAGATCTTTTAAGGCTATTTTGTGTAGAAAGGAACAGTGTAATGTTGTGATTGTGTGACAGTAGTGTAGGCTATATACTTACCTGCTAATTTGCCTTGTTTTCTAGCCTTCTAAACTAATACCTGTTAAATAATAAGCAGTTAATACACTGATATCGATATTTACATGGCTGCTTATTAAGACATTTTTTTGTATCTTTATTTTCTAGTTTTACACCAAATTCAGTGCAGTCAGAAATGCTGACTTCCTGGCTCTTGAATAAGGAGTTTGGCTGGCTGTTTATCTGCGTTCACACAAGAGCAAAACACATAGAGAGAACAGTACAATTTCCTTATTTAAAGGAGACATATGATGTCCCTTTTCCACAAATTAAAATAGTTCCCATGTGACTTAAAGACATGTCTGTGACATGCTTTGGTCAAAATACCCCAAAGATCAAACATCACAGCTCTTTTCATCCTCTCTAAACAGCCCTGTTCAGAACGGCTGGTTTCAGTGTCTGTCAATTTAAATGCAAATGAACCACTGCTTGCCCCGCCCCTTCTACCGGTCCCAGTATTCAAAGGTAGGTGTGGTACTGTATTATGAATTTTGAAAACTAAAGACTTAAAGGTTGAATATGTAGAATTTTTATTAAAAGCTATATTTTTTAAAAAATAATACATCCACAGTGCGTTTTGAGGTGAACAGAATGAAAGTATTCCTTCTCCACAAAAAAATTTTTTTTAGTCTGAATTAATATTTTTAACATTTTTTGACGGGCTCGACAATGACTTTTTGTCAACGTTCTGTTTACATTCGTACCTGCCTGTAGCCGACACGTGGCTCACTAATCAGCTGTTTTCCTGCCTCCTCCCGGTCGTATGCGTCTGTTTTCAACGAAGCCTTTTCAATAATCAATCGGTGGATCAATGGATTATCATTTACATGTTAGGATGGGTGTATTTGTGTAGTCTAATCTGTCATAAACACGTTTACTGTCGCCGACTCCCGGTGCCTCGGAGCTTTTTTTTTTTTTCAACTTCACGAGAGCAGTGACAGCGGAGGCTCTGAGCGCAGGTTTGGTTTCCAGCAGCGGTGTGGAAGGCAGAGAGCCTCCACTCTCCCTGTAACAAGCTACAAGTCATTTATTATGCTGTTAATGACGGTAAAAAGGTAAAAATAAGGTAAATCCTGCATAGTTCTCCTCCTCTGCTGTCCTCTGATCAGAACGGAGTTCCTAGCAACGGCCCGTTTTTCCTAGCAACGGTCTAACGTTCTGTTATTGTTCTGGAAATCCTACATAGTCAACCTTTAACTGTCAGACAACTGAGGCAACAGCTCGTAAAATGGATTTCAACCACAGAACTCTGCAATTACAGATTTGGCCAATTCTGACATTTTGGGGGCTGGAAGACAAGACAAACACCCAAATACATGTTAAAGAGGCTATTGATATTTCTATAGTATGTCCCCTGTCCACTGTTTGCCTGATGAAGGTCTAGTACAGAAACGCTGCAAATAAACACAATGCTTTTTCAAGTGAAGACAGGGTACAGGAGTATCTGACAAAAAAAGGTAGAAAAGAATATAAGTGGATGTTGAATAATAACACCATTATAACTTATTAGAACACGGCTCACTTGAATACTCGATCCTGATTGGTCAATCACCAAAATTCTGCGGTGATTATTTTTCGATAGACACCGCTGAGCGGACAATAATCACCGTTGCTAGGGACTCCGTAGCAACGGTCGACTGGAGGAGCAATCACTCGTTATATCAGCATACAGCAAAGAGAAACTTTACCTTATGTTTCGTTGTTTATGGTAATTAAACAGCCTCGGACTAATAGTGATGTTAGATAAATGGTTTGTAACTTGTTACAAGGAGAGCGGAGGCTCCTTCCACATCGTGGCTGCTGATCAGAGGCTCTGACCCGGTCTCAGCTCTCCTCTCGTCTCGGTGGCACCGCAGCTCCGCCACACAAACGCACCCGTAGGCTAAACGGTAAAGTTATAATCTCTTGTTTAGGCTATGACAGATACGTCTACACACAACACACACATCGTAACACGTGTATGGTAATCAATCGATCCACTGATTGTTGTCAAAGGCTTTAACACTAGAACAGCCAACATTCCATGTATACCTAGAACCGCCAAGAGGTCATTTTGACCTCCATTCATTCTAATGCAAAAAGGGTAAAATGACTGCATTTATGTAGCCATATACATTATAAGCCCAGCCAGACACACAGTTCAAAACACTTTATAGTAATTCTTCACATTCATATTCACACACATACTTCACAAAAAATAACAATAGTGGTTGCTAGGCAACCAGTATAGACTACTCTTTATTTGTCTATTTTTTGAACAGTGTGTGTACATAAAAAATTTCAAAATTGTTACAAATTTCTGAATTCATGTCCATTTCTCATGAAAACAAGGGATTGTCATTGTTATGTTCAATGTTTATTGGCAGTGTTAATTCTTTATCTGTTTTACCCGTTTTGACATTTTTCTAACGTCTGAACTGGTGTTGTGTTGTGGGATGAGGTCAAAATGACTAACTAACTAAATAACTAACTATATATATAACTAACTGACAAACTGAGTGACTAAATGAACATTATTTAGCCCAGATTGCAATCATTGGAAAATTAATTTTATACATTTTTATATATACACACTGTTCGAAAAATAGAAAAATAAAGAGTCAGCTATACTGGTTGCCTAGCAACCACTATTGTTATTTTTGGTAAAGTATGTGTGTGTACATGAATGTCAAGTATTACCATAAAGTGTTTTGAACTGTGTGTCTGGCAGGGTTTATGATATATATGGCAACATAAATGCAGTCCATTTAGCATTTTTGCATTAGAGTGAATGGAGGTCAAAATGACCTCTTGGCGGTTCTAGGTAAAACCACTCTTTTTTTCGCTGTCTTTTATACTAGAATCGTGAAAACGCATAAGATGATGTAGAACACACTTTTAGGAAAAGTCACCGACTGGGAGACATAGGGGTTTTACGTAAACAGAGTTACGCGCATTTTAAGACGCGAGAGAGGTCAAAATGACCTCACGGCGGTTCTAGTGTTAAATGCACGACGGGACCGGGAGGAGGATCAGCAGCGGACGTGCAGTCTCGCAGATTCGCTAAATGATGCAATTAAAAATCGATTGAAGTCGTATTTTGATTTACATTATGTTTCAAATTAATCATTTTACTCGTAGGCCGTGTTCTAAGCGGGATAATGTATAGTTGGTCATACTTCCTGTCGGGGTTTATTTCTCCATAACAACCTCCAAACTATACATTATCCCTTACTTAATGTATTATTCCTGTTTATGAAGTTTTGGACAGGGCCGAGGATCTGCTCATAACAAGAATGAACAGCAAACAAAAAAAAATCCAAGTCAGTCAATCTCTAATAGGCAAGACCAGGTCCTCAGGAATATTCTGATGTGGCCCCATGGTTCAGTTCCACTGTGGAGCTGGATCATGTCTCTGCTCTGACTGTAGGCAGTCCGCCTTGGGAGTACAAACACAAAAACAAGGACCAGAGATTTGCGGGAAAGAAGTCCCTGCTAAGGTTTTCCTCAACAATACACAGGGAGTTCAAAGCCAAACGAGTGGCAGAGCAAATATCCCATATCCCAGGTTCCTCCAGCCCGAGCCTTTTAGCTCGAGGCAACAAAAAAAAAAGAAAAGAAAAAAAAAGCTGCGCTGAGATCTGGGGAACTAGAGAGCTTTATCGATTTGGACATTCCTTAAAGGTTACACTGTCTCACAACTGCCTTCCCTGCAGACAAACAGAAAGAGAGACGGAGAGACGTCCAGCAGGGCCTCGCCATAAAGCAACGCAGGCTGGAGTATCTATTTTTTATTTTTATTTTTTTATGGGGGGGGGGTATCTTTTAATTTCATGCACGACAGCTCTCACATTTGTTTCCCTCCCTTTCCTGTTCGCCTCTTCTTCTTTTTTTTCTCCCCTCCTTCCTTTAATGTTGCTCTCTGCCTCCCACGCATCCCAGCCACCCACCCTCCCTCTTCCCCCTTTTTCTCCATCTCCAGGGTTCACATTCAAATGACGCTGCATCCTGAGCCATCCGGATGGGAGCGAAGGCACGGAAACAATGTTTCGTTTTGAACCTTTCCTTTTTAAGTAGGAGCGAGGCACTTCAGCCTTATGTAAGCAATTTATTCTGCAGTGCTGATACAGCTGAGTGATGCCATGCAGTTCGCACACAGAAATTACAAGGCTTTTGAAACTTGGGCCTCCTGATTTATATGTATTAAATGTTATTGCCCCCCCTATAAATGGTGCATCCCGTTCTAATTATGCGGACGATAATAACCTTCTCCTGGTAATAGTCTCTTCTGAGTTGTATTCTGGAGAAGAAGAAGAAAATAAAGGCAGGAAAAAGCTGACAGATATGCGTGAGGGAGGCTGGTATGCTGCAGAGCTTGGAGCAGGAGGGAGGGGGGGGAGGGTGGTGTATGTCAAATGTGATTACAGAAAAAAAAAAAACAAGGTAATTAAAGCATAGCAATTTTGGCTGGAAATTTGAGTCAAACCTTTAGCCTTGAAGAGCTGCCAAATCAGCCTCCACTCATTCCTCATTCAGTCAAGTAGGGCTGGCTGAGGAGGTCAGAGGAGAGGGGGTAGTGGTGTGGTGTGTGTGTGTGTGTGTGAAGTTGTACTACAAGTGATATGCTTGACCCCTTCGCCCCCCCTGTGAGTCAGATGAAGAAACGGCACTCAGCGGCGGGTCGCCTCCAAAGGGTCAAGTGTCGCTTCCACCGGTTGGAGGAGCGGAAATTGGAGGTGGCGTTTTGACGGGGGACGGCTCGGCTTTCGAGTCGCTCCCGTGCGTTGGAAAGTTCTGTCACTGGATCCTCATTAAGCAAACCCTGTTAAGAGACTTAATTAGTACGATTTAGCCACAGTAATTGCTCCGCGCAGGGTAGAAGCGCTCCAGTTTCATGTTTCATGCGTGCTTATCGAAAACCAGCATACGAACCCCTGACAGGTTTTTTCCCTGTGTTGTACCAGTCAAGCCTGTGTCAAAGGAACTCCATAAGTCTGCCATTCTTTTTTTTTTTTTGCTCCAGGACAACCCTCAACTGTTCCTGTTACATTCTGGGGGTTTTTTTGTATATTTTTTGGCCTTTTTATTGCCTTTAATTGATAGCATCGAGAGAGAGACGGGAAGGGGAGGCAGAGAGGGGGAATGACATGCAGGAAAGGGGATGCCTGATGCGGGATTCAAACCTGGGCCGCCCCGTTTGAATGTTATTCCAGCACCCTGGGTTAAATGCTTTAAAGGGATATTTCAACATTTTGGTAAATTCACCTATGTTGCCAACTACGCATGTGTTGGAGGGATAAGGGTGCTAGAGCCAGATCTGTCTTATTTCTGGAGATAATTTCCCTTCTTACCGTGCTCCCTGTCTTCATGCTGTATAGAAGCCGTGTACAGTTATATAAATATCTATTTTTCTTTTATAAAGAAGCATTTTATGGAGCTAATTTATTCCCTCGTTCTGGGGAAGACGTACTGGTGTGGGCGGAGTTGTTGTGTTTTGTTTAGTTTTTACCTTTAGTTCATTACCTTTAATCGTCAGTGCAAGCTGTTTTTAGATTGGCGGGGCAGAGACATGAGCTGCACAGTACTTTCACATTTCCACCATCAAACTAAATACACAATCCAACAACTGCAAAACTCTCTTGAGGACAAGTCGTACCCTGCCTATTCAACACGCTATGAGATAATAATGGAACATTACGAGACAGAGTTGTTTTTCGAGGTAAATACGTAGCCAGAAATACCTTCAGACATGGCTGCTTTTGCTTCATGTGTCCTAATGTTACATAATTCTATGTTATTAGTGGAACGAGGTTCTTAGTACTTCCAATGTTTCCCGTCGACACATGTCAAGGTGCTGACTTTTCTCACGTTATGTCTTGTATAAGAATCTTGTTCCACTATTTTTTGGAAACAGACATTAACCTTGGGACCTCATTATACTGTAATATTCCATAGCATGGTGAATGTGTAGGTCACAACTTGTCCATGAGAGCGTTTTGGAGTTGTTGGATTGTGAATTTAGTTTGATGAGGGAAATGTGGAAATACATTGTGGCTCGCGTCTCTGCTCCACCGATCTAAGAACAGCTTGCACCAACAAATACAGGTAACAAATTCCTAAAACAATAGGGATTATGGCAATAGGCAAATTTGCCACAATGTTGAAATATCAGAGCCCATGTTCCGACAATTTGCCCGTCACGAAAGAGCGTGCCGTTTGGTTTCCTCTCTTTCTCCTCCGTCTGCGGAGCAAACAGACAGCAGGGAGCCGTGCATAGATAGATTAACCAGACGGTTGCAGTGCTTCACCAGGCAGCGATCCCACCGCTCATCTTGCCCCAGCACTCCGTCTGCTGTACATCGTGCAGGTCAATCTCGGGCCACTTCCCACCGGCTTCCCTTTTTATTTTTTTATTTTGCTCTCATTTGCTGCTTGATGCTGCTGCTTTGCAATAAAGCTGCTAAACCGCAGTGTGAGCCCTCGCAGCCGCAGCGTTTGGCTTCGGGGGTAATTGCGCTGGAGTTTCTCCGAACGCTCCAATTCCCTTAATTATTAACAAGTGTTATTGTGAATTATGGATTATTAGCTTCCCTCCATGACATGGGGCGGCCGGAGCGCTGCCATGGCGATGCCGGTGAATGGCAGGGACAGGTGAGATGAAGGGAAAGCGACAGCGTAATGAGCCAAAAGAGGACAAGAGCTACAAGACAGTGGAGGGGGGGGCGTGGAGAGTCGAGGAAGGGACGGGGAGGGGGGGTTCGGTGGGGTTCTGAGTTCTGCAAGGATCAGCAAGCTTCCACAGCTGCCCCCATTTACCCCATTCAATCATTTAGCCGTTCCACTGTGCACTGCCTAGCCCAACTTAGCCTCCTGCAAAATTACTTCCATATCATTGGTGTGGTTTTTCATTTAGATGCAGTTAAGATGAGAGAGGCTGGGGTGTCTGCATGGGTTTTTTTCTTCAATGTCAAAACCATATTTTCATTTTTGATTTAATGTGGAGATTTTTTATTTTTGGTGGTGGTTGGCGGAGGGGGGAGTAATTGAGTGGGTCAATGCAAAATGTTTGTGCAAAGCTGTCATCATTAAATCATTACAAGACACTGAATATGGATTTGTGTCGTTTAATTCAGAGGAGAGACGCTAACTGAATACAGGCCCTGCTGTTTGTAGCCACTGCTCAGTCTGTGAGGAGAACTCATGGCTCTGTGTGTTTGTGTGCGGTTGTTCATTTATTTTTGCACTTTGCATCTTTGTCTTCACCACCGGGTAATTGTCAAATCCACTACCCACTTCATCATCTGTCCAACCGTTTCAAGCATCCTGGGGAGGTGGGGGCATGTTGCTCACCTCCACACTGGAGCGACTCGACCTCATCACTAATACACTAACTTCGCATTGCTAATGGTTGTTTCTTAAAGCTTTGAGACTGGGGAGGTGGGGGCATGTTGCTCACCTCCACACTGGAGCGACTCGACCTCATCACTAATACACTAACTTCGCATTGCTAATGGTTGTTTCTTAAAGCTGTACAGAAAAGAAAATTTAATTTGAGACGACGGTGGGTCTTAACATTAGTGTAATAACTCATCTATCAGACGATGTACTGTAGCCCAAACTTTGTGGAAAATTTTATTTTCGAGTAAATCTGGGATGAAAGTGTGGCATTTTTTTCCCGCATTAGATAATACAGGCGCTGGGATTATATGTCAATATGCACACGATTCAACAGCCACTGATATCGGATCCATCTTCCGTCAATCACACCAAGCTCGGTCTCGCCCCAAGCATTGAATGTCCCGCCCACTTGATAACGACCAATCGAATTTGTTTTCCTTACTCGGGTAAACTCGTGCTGCAGCTTGTGACAACTTGGCGCGACAAACAGGACAAACGGCCATTTCTGAACACCTTTAATGTCATATACTATTATTATGTATATTATAGTTAAATACTATACAAACACATTTGCGTGTTTTCACCATTTCACATAGAGCTTTAAAGGAGCATTATCACAAATACAGCAATAATAGCAATAATTTAAAAAATGCAATAAATAGGTGATAATAATAGGTGGAGCCATAATTATATGTATACAAAATGTAGCCAACAGTGTAGTGTCTCTGGAGCAAATGCAGAATGTATTTTTGATATTTTGAACATGTTTGTCTACAAAACTGTGAAAAAATTATGTGTGTACAATGTAAATTGTGTCCAAGAGGAGTGTGGAAAGAAAAGAATCAGGAGTTTTTCTGGGCTCTCTCCCCACTCTAGCTGATGACATCACGCATCTAGCACGAACATTCCGTGCAATACACACCCATTATAATCTCAGGTCACATTGATCAAAAACTTACACCTATCAAAACGTGGAGTAATACACCAATACACAAGACTTGTGTCTACTATTTAAAGTTTAAACGGAGTCTCTAGGTGAAAGTATGCCTGAGCAGTCTTTGTTAAACTCCAATGTTTGGTCGTTCTAGGTGAAAGATTTGCCCAAAAATTTGTTCATTTTACACATAATTTGGCTCGTAAAACCTGAATCAGACTTCAATGCAAATTTTGCACAGTTTTTCGCGACTACGTAAAAATTTGTGTACTATTGAAAAAAGTAATAGCATACCGATCCCGATCAATACGCACGTTTTGATATATAATACATTTGCAGGACTAGTAGTTAATCAAAAATCGTCCGGAAGAGGATAATAACTAGAAAATTTCCTCTCGGGAAATTTTGAAGTAACTGCCCTAACCATCTCTGTCAACATGGGAATCAAACCCACGATCTTAAGGTCAAGACAGAGCTGATCAGACTATAATCACATGAATTACCTGTGTTAGAGTGAGAGAGGAAAGACAACATTTGATGTGTCTTTAACTGTAATCACAGGAAGTTACCTGTGTGTGTTTGTGGATCGAGATATAACTGTAATGACATGAAGCTGGTTCTAGAGTCTGTAGCTGCATCCTGTATCAGTCTGATTTAGCTGTGTGTCTGTGTTTACAAACATCTTAACGAGCTCCAGGTGGATTGTTTATGGAGTTAACGACCCTGGCCTGAGAGGTTACCATGACAACTTGAGCTGGTTGCCCATGACACTGAGGCAGACAGAAACGAGGAGAAAAAGACAGATTTTCTGCCTCTACACTGGTCTCGCATTTAGGCTTATTCTGACAAAACGGTAGCTCCTATCAGAACAAGACACGGATCAACGGTGCCCTAAGGACTTCCTGAAAATTTTGAACTGTAAATATTTTGGCGACACGGGCAGTTTTAAAACATCGGTCCGTTCTGCTCCTCTCAGAAAGTTTTTGTATTGGAGTCAATGAGGAGGAGAGACATGGCCGCACTCAGAGGCTGCTAATTCAAATTCTGTAAGTCTCTCTGATATTTTGAACACATTGTGGGAGAGACAACAAGTTTGTCTACAAAACTGTGAAAAAATTATGTGTCTACAGTGTAAATTGTGTCCAAGACAACTGGAAAGAGAAAGAATCAGGAATCTGGGCTCTCTCCCACTCTAGCTGATGACATCACGCACTCTAGCACGAACATTCCGTGCAATACACACCCATTATAATCTCATAATTTCTCCAAAAATGATCAGAACATTGATCAGGGATTGATCAAAAACTATTCAACCTATCAAAACGTGGAGTAATACACCAATACACAAGACTTGTGTCTACTATTTAAAGTTTAAACGGAGTCTCTAGGTGAAAGTATGCCTGAGCAGTAGACGTTTGTTAAACTCCAATGTTTGGTCTTTCGCTCCATTAGACGACTCGTCATACTGTTGAAAAA
This sequence comes from Decapterus maruadsi, assembly GCA_030347415.2. Classification (NCBI taxonomy): domain Eukaryota; kingdom Metazoa; phylum Chordata; class Actinopteri; order Carangiformes; family Carangidae; genus Decapterus; species Decapterus maruadsi. The sequence continues at coordinate 29,967,801 of CM064903.1, forward strand.
GTAATAGCAGCACGATCCCGATCAGGACGCACGTTTTGATATATAATATGTCCTGCAACTCTTCGAGTTGCAGGACTAGTAGCTTAACAATAGTGCCCAAGTTCCAGCACCACAGCTATTTCATAGCTGTTGGGCCGAGTGCCCTGGCGATGGCCGGTGCCCTTAATAAGAAAAAATCCACAGAATAAAGTGCCCGGCTTAGCATTGCTCACTGTTGGGTCACTGCCCTGGCGATGGCCGGTGCCCTAATAATTTAAAAAATGCAATAAATAGGTGATAATAATAGGTGGAGCCATAATTATATGTATACAAAATGTAGCCAACAGTGTAGTGTCTCTGGAGCAAATGCAGAATGTATTTTTGTTATGAGACAAGCCGGCCCGGCCGCTCCTGAACGACATGCTATGTAGGACATTTACTTCAGATACGCTGCACCACCGGCCCCATCTAGTGGCCGAACAAAAAATTGTAATTTGCGATAATGCTCCTTTAAGTAGCCACACATACGCACACACACTGTATAGGCACTTAGAAAATAATTACATTACCTCAAATGAATGAATGGATGCATTAATATACAGGTGCAGTATCTGTGGTTGTTCAGGTTGTAGATTTGCTCCAAACTCATTCAGTTTGTTCATTTTACACATTGATTGGCTCATACAAACCTGAATCAGGGGTCAATGCACACAGTCATACAGTAAACAATACACTACTGCTGCTTGGTTTAGAATTGTAAGGTCCTATACTCTCGCCTTATTTTGAAACTACACAGTCTGAGGTGCTGCTGTCAGGGTTATATTGGTATAACAGAAATAATTGCAAACGGAGAATAAATGTTGAAGTAGATGCTCCAAATATAACAAACATGCAATGGGTTTATGGGTAAATAAATACTATAATTAATTGTAGAGATTGAATAAAAAGACAACAATTCATCGTTTTGTTTCTCTTACATTGTGAATTACGTCAAAAATGCCTGTTGAAATAATCTGCTGATCGTCCAAGTTTTGGATCGATTGCTCCTGCCTCCCAGGTGGAAGAGGCTGACAATGGATAATAAGATGATGATGTAGTAAAACGTTTTATCCGACTTCTATAATATGACAGAAAGTGCACTTTAAGTTTAAGTTTTACAGCTTTGATTTGTTTCCTTTGTTCTTTCAGTTCACATGAGTTTGTCTTAGCTGACCTGTGGTTGAAACTTGATTGTTTACGTCTTGTTCTGCCTTGAGAGAGAAGCGGATTGCTAGCAAAAGATAATACAACAATGGACCTGACAAATTCTTCATTTTCCATTTTTCCCCCGTTACCGGGGTGTAACGCTGCTGCCTGTTACCAAATCCTATCCTGTTAGGTGGGTGTGGTTTCTGTTTGGAGAGTTCCACACCTACAGGCCATTACCTCATCACTGACAACTGCAAATCCTCCAGGATTTCCTCCTCTCATCCCAACATTGTCCAACAACCACAGTGTTTTGTAGCTACATGACCTCCAGAACTCCAGAACCAGGCCTCGCATCCTCCTCCACCTCTACCCTCCAATCTTCAGTCATCAGCCAACCACTGTCTGCATTGGGATTTAGATTTGGACTCACCTCATCACCCCAATTCCCTCTTAAATCCTGGATCTCTTCCACTCCATTAGACTAGACTCCATCCTTTATTCTCTGGCACCTGGCCTATGCCCCCACCCCCCACCCCAAGTTCCAGCACCACAGCCTCCCATTTTAAATCCTATTGCTCACCCACTGCTGCCTGCTTTTGGGTCTTCAATCAACAGTCAGATGTGTCACTTTAGCCACAACCCCAGAATATAGATGATGTTTTAATCAGCTGGTATGTGCAGTTTATTAGGTACACCTAGTCAAACTGATGCAGTGTAGTCACAGACTGTAAATTAAGATGGGCTTAACCTCTATGATGTCACTGCCACTTGTTAGCACCTGACATCCTAGGGACTTGGGGAAAGATTTTTTTAAATTATTATAACTTTTTAAAATTTAGCCTTTATTTATCCAGGAAGGATCCATTGAGATTTAACAATCTCTTTTTCGAGGATGTCCTGGTCAGGAGAGCAGCAAATAAAGACAACAAGTGATATCAAACGTCAAACGAGCAGCACAATTACAGAGTTTTAAGTTAATTGTCACAGCTGGTGACTAAGAGTTGTGAGATTATATGTTTGAAGCCAGAAAGACGGATGAGAGAGCCCAGTCTCATCCTGGCTTGTAGGTCATTCCACGACCATGGCCCAAAGTAAGAGAGGGTCTTCATCCCTAACTCAGACTTCATAAGGGGAACCTTAAATCCTAGCCAATTTAGCTTTGTAAATCAAGGTGTACCAGTGCAATAACCTGTGAGTATTAAGGGAAGAAAATCCTGTAAGTGTGTATAAAGTGCAATGGTGGGTTCTGAAGGTATCTCAGAGCAGGATGATAAATGGGATCCAGTTTTGTTAGGGTGGACGGACAAGCCATCCTATAGATATACAGCCAGCAATGCCATGTTCAATGCACTTGGGCTGCAAATGTGGGCCCCACATGTGGCTTGCACACTGGTAGCCATTATGGGCAAGATGGGCTACCATAGTAGGGGCCTATATGGATTTATGCACCCAGGATCCATATAGGCCCCTACTGTGGTAACCCATATGGGCTATCGGGCTACCGTAGGGGCCTGTATGGATCTTGGGTGAAGCCACATAGGGTGCCCACAATTGCAGCCCGAGTGGGGTCCATATGGACCCCATGTAGTATTGCTGCCTTATAGACAAGTGTCTTATATAAACAGTCCTCACAAAGGCAGAGATAAGCTGTGGAGACAAAAACAGTTTTTGTAGCAGGGTGTAAAACATGTTTATTTCTACCATCAAGTTTGACATTTTAACATGGGAGTCTATGGGCACTGACTTACTGTTGGAGACTTACTCTAGTGGCCATTAGAGGAACTGCACACATGGCGCAGTGTAAATTTATCAGCTTTTACGAGAGTCCACGTTCAGCTTTTTCAGAGGGATGTTGATGATGCTTTATGGTCATTTTCGGGCTTCGGTTTATGTTGCTGTTGATCTGTTTTACACCGTACAGACAACATTGTACATTAACATTGTATTGTATCCTGCTATTGTATCCTGCTCTCCTGCACTGCAGCTCTGTTCAGCAGCAACAACCCTCTCTCTTCTTTTCTTTTTATGTTTGCCTTTTGTAATGAGCTTTGTAATTGCTGGTTTTGTTAAGTGCTATAAAAATAAACTTCATCATTATTATTTTTGTTCTCGTGGCGTCTTCTGCGCAGCTCCTGTCTGCGGGTTATGCCTCTATCACTATGTTTAAAGTCTGCAGCAGATACACCCCGGGGCTGATATAGGCTTTAGGCACCAGCACGGCATAAATTCTATACTGGATTAACATCTTCGCAACCTTCATCATCTAATTAGATGTATAAATTCAGACTGGTGGTGGGGAGAGACGGAACCAGGAGAAAAGAAAAGTGTGAAATATGACGAGGGCAGAGCTGAGAGGAGGATAAGAATCAGCTTGAAACACAGGTTCAGACTAATAATTTTCCAGATGACATTAGAAATTTGAAATAATATTAGTCACGCAGGAACCCTGAGACGCCGCGCTCATTTTCCCACATCCCCTTCTATCTCTGAGCCTTTGTTTCCTAGCCTCATTAGCAGTACGGTTTTATATCTTATTACATCAGCTGCTTATTGGTGAGAATCAAAGGCAAATCTGTACCACTGCTTTCTCTTTCATGTTTGTCCCTTTTGTCCCACTTCTCCCTCCTTTCCTCCCACTGTCTCTCCAAAGGATGATAAGTTTTCTTTTCTTTTTTTTTCTTTCTTTCTTTTTTTAATGACAGCTGAGAGGATCCAGAGGTTTAATAGGAAATTGCGACTGTCGCTCAAAGGATCTGGGATTATTTGGCATAGAGAGAGAGAGAGAGGAGGGGGGGGGGGGGGGGATAAAGGGAGGAAAGAGGAGAAGAACAGTGAGCCTGAGGGATGTGATATTGAATGAAAAAAAAAATCTGGTTTTGGTCAAACAAAGAAATTAACCGGTTTTTGCGTTTAATAGCCACACTGGCTTGACTCCATGTGTCACTCACGCAGCCATACGGCACGTAGAGCGGCGTGCGATACGAGGCGAACCGTTCTCCCTGGGTTTCTTTGGGAGATATATTATATGGATAATGCACATTATTTGAAGCCTCCCTCTACACTTCCCCCTAAATGTTGCTGTTAGTGCACAGAGCCGGATTGAGCCTGACAGCCACTGCGTTCTGTTCATTAGCCTGAAACAGTCCACCTCCCATGGAGAGCTGTGTTTACCGTCAACACCAACAAGCACACACACTGTGATTATTACCATGGAGACCTATGTTATGGACTGACAAGCATAACGGTGGATATTGCCTCTGAAAATGATGATAAACAAGGAACATAGGTGGAATATTCCCTCCCCAAAAAACAGGTGCATGTTGCAGTTTGAAGTGAAGGGTGTAAGTGTGAGGGGTGGGGGTGGGGGGGGGGTAATAAGGTCAAAGAGAGAGTGTCTGTCTGCACATCTCAGCCACTGGACGCTTGGAGGGTCATTCAGGCTGAATGCCGAGCTGTGTGTTCGCTTGAGCGAGGCTGGAGCCAGGCACACACAGAGTACTACTCCCACCTACTGGAGAAACAGGGAACTGACACATACACACACACACTACACACACACACACACCATCGCTGCCTCGTACCACATCCTGTAAAAAGACAAAAAACCACAATCCACTTTTCACATTTCTCACTTTTGTGGAAACCTTCAAGTTTTATTTGTGCTCAAACACAAACTCATTTTCAGATCAGACAAAAATAAAAACAGCACTGAGTGTTCATTACACACTACACAGACAAATGGAAAACACAGTCTTCAGAGCATGCAGCTCCAGAAACGGTTACTGATTGTAAAACAGTGTAAACAGCTTTAAATGCTTTCCAAAACATATTTACATTTTGATTGGTGCAGCCTGAGAATGGCACTCATCCATTGTCAAGTGGGGAAATCCACTTGTTTTAGAGCAGTACTGATGAATAGACTTCCTCTCTATGGAGGAAGTATCTGCTACTCTACTAAACCTGGACAGTGGACTTGAAGCTCATGTTTGACCACACTGTATCTTTTGTAGACATTTATCTTGGATATATTAGAAATAAAAAGAAACAATATGGAAATATGATTAGTATTGAATAGTTTTTTTTAACCCTCCTGTTGTCCTTCTGGGTCAAATTGACCCAATCTGTTCCCTTCCTTTCTCCCTACAGGTACATTCTTTCCTCAAATCTTTTACCCTTCCTTTCTTCCTTCCCTTCATCTTCCTGATCTGTTCTTCCTTTGAAAGAATCTGTTTCTTCCCTCCATCTTTCTTTCATTCCCTTTTCCATTGCTTCTGTCCACAATCCTTTTTCCCTCCCCTCCTTCCTTCCTTGAACAAATCTGTTCCCTCCCTCATCTTTATTTCCTTCCTTTCTCCCTTCCTTCTTTCCTCAATCTTTTTTCCGTTCCTTCTTTCCTTCCTTCCTTTCATCCTTACTTCCTCTTTTGATCCAGTTGACCTGATCTGTTCCCTATCCCTCCATCTTCCTTTCCTTCCTTTTTCTATCTCTTCATTCCACAATCCTTTTCCCCCCTTCCCTTCCTTCCTTTCTTCCTTGAACAAATCTGTTCCATCCCTCCATCTTTATTTCCTTACTTTTCCTTTCCCTTCTTTTCACAATCCTTTTCCCTCCCTTCCTTAGTTTGTTCCTTCGTCTTCTTTCCTTCCTTTTCCCCTTCCTTCTCTCCCTTCATCCTTTCTTCCTTGACCCAGGAGGACAACAGGAGGCTTATGCTAATCTGTAATGAAAATTACTGTAATATAGAAATACAACTAGACCCCCCACCGCAACAAGCACCTTTTAATTTGTCAATTACCAGTGTTTCTTGCAATGGTACAATGTGGTGGCGAGTTGTTGGAGCCACAGCCAAAGAGCTTAAAGGCTCAGACAGACAGTCATTCAGGGTGGCTGGACTGCAGTTACAGCTCAGCATCGTCCTGTACCTCTTACAGTCAGATGGTGAAGGAGATACAGGTTTTCTTTCTCTGGGTTCCATACTGTAGGTTTGTCATGACTGAGAAGTTTCTCCTCTCAGCAGCTTACACAGAGGTGACACACGTGTTCACTTCAACACCCATGACTGGAACTGTGGATGTTATCTTCTCATACTGTGCCAACAGAAGAATATCCCAGACAGAGCTGCTGCCTCCTCCCTTTCAATTGTGAGCTTTTAAAGGAGACATATTATGGAAATATCACTGTTTTAAGGCTCTTTAACATATATTTGGGTGTTTGTCTTGCCTGTCGGCCCTGAAAATTTGAGAATTGACAAAATAATCTGTAATTTACAGACTCCCTAGTGGTTCATTAGCATTTAAAGAAACAGGCACTGAAACCAACTGTTCTGAACAGAGCTGTTTTGAACGGAAAGTGCTGTAATGTTTGATCCTTGAGGTATTTTGACTGAAGCATGTCACATTTATGCATTTAAGACACCTGGAAACTATTTTCATTTGTGAAAAATGGGCAGAATATTTCTCATTAACATTGGTCATCAGAAACACATTACAACCTAATATGACTTGGTATGACTGAGCTGCAGTTGTCAACAAGTGCTCAACATATTGTGCATTTTAATCTGTGAAATATGTATTTGAAATTATTTATTCAGTCAATCTGACATTATCTACTTATTCTTATTGGACACTTTAAAACTGTCAGCTTCATGGTGACTTTGTTTGGGCCATGCTTTGCTTAGCTCATGTTTGTGAATTGTGCATGTTTAGATGTGTTAGTGTATTATGTCATGTGCCTGCGGCTGCGTCCGGTACATATTCGCTCAAGCCAGATCCCCTTGGGGACAATAAACAAACACAACACACAGCACTTGGCTCAGGAAGTAGAGCGGGTTGTCCACTAACCGGAAGATCGGTGGTTTGATTCCAGGGCTCCTCCTGGCAACATGTCGAAGTGTCCTTGGGTACTGAAGCCACACTTGCCCCCCGATGTGTCCATTGGGTGTACTATTCATGTGTGTGAATAGTTAGATTCCTGCGCTGTGCCTTTACCAGTACATATACCATTTTAATTTTGTTATGTTACAGTGCTGAGCTATGATGTCACATCCACCAAAAAGGAAAATCCATGTGTTCAAATCTTTGGTTCTGCATGAAGAGATGCCTTTTCTGGTCCCTCGAACCACAATTCAGTTGAAAAGTTTTCCGTCAAAGTGAAGGAAAGATGTCAAGGACTCCAGTATTAAGGACTTAGGAACAAGACGACCTCTGTGCAGAGAAAATCGGACTTAGGAAAAAGACGACCTCTGTGCAGAGAAAATCCACTCACTGCACTCATGCTATGCTCTTTTTCTCTCTTTCTCTTTCTCTTCTAAACTAATGTCATTTATAGGACAAGGACAATAAATCCTCATTTCCTAGCCCTGAAAACAAAACAGGACTGAATGTTACAATTAAATGACAAGAAAGAAGAAAACATCCATTTATGTCTACTTGCATTTCCCTATCATTATATTTTATTTTTTATATGAGCCATAGTATTGACAGTTAGGATAAATTATACTCAGATGTTTTTATATGGCATGGGCTCTTTCATTCCTATACAATTTGAACACAATCATAATTACACACTGCACACAAGGGGATGTGAATTACTGTAACAACAGTTGTAATGTCTTTTTTGTTTTTCTATGATTATGATACATAATGGTAAATAGGACCAGCTATTTCTTCTTTTCTTTCAAGATGACTCCAAACAGATTTGATAAAGAAGAAATCTAAACTGTATGGATTCAGGCTTAACAAACATTAAACAGCTACTCTGTTGTTTCTGTATTGATGTGGGTCTGCTGTGGTGAATCTCCAGGCAGTCATCCATTTAAATGTGAAGAATTAACAGACAACATTTCTCCATTTCCTTTTGTAAAGGAAGGTGAAGAAGCAGTTAGAGAACAGGAGCTGAGTTAATAGCTGATGCTCAGATAACTTTCCGGTCACTTCACTCAGTTAGGAACTGTTCTGAGCACAATACAACAAAGATGAAGAGTATTAATGAACATTTAAACTGACAAAAAGGACAGAGAAGGGAAAATAAATTTAGAGATTAACTTGCTCAATGCACTTTAAAACCTTTTAAAATTGCTCATATAATATATGCGACGTACATGTACATACACTATCCATGAGTTTCAAATGTAGTCCTACAACCTGCCATGCTGAGGACCCGCAGGTATTTCAAACTAATGAATTACTACTCCAATCAGAAACACAACTCGCATTGAAACACCTGTGTTGGTCCTCAACATGGCGGGTGTAGGACTACATTTGAAACTCATGAGGTCGCACTTGAATATATGCTGCAGGTTTTCACAGAAAGACAGTAGGGAACTAATGCAAGTCTGCTCACTGTTTTGGTTACGCTTCTCGGCTCCAAGCGCGTTTGATGACAATGAAGCTGGCAAAAATCAATAAATGGCACGGTGTTACGGTGTGTACGTCTGTGTAGTCTTACCCATCATCAACAAAAGATTACAGATTACGGAGCACGTTTGTGTCGCGGTGCAGCGGAGACGTTAGCTGGGACACCAGGGGCCTCATTTCCCTGGTTTTGTGCGTATGCACTTTTCTTCGCCTAATTTGGGTTTCTTACTGATTTTGTGCTCAACCTCTGGTAAGTGTTGGTGGGGTACGCAAGGATTTGGTTGTCAACAATCTAACGCCATGATGCAGATATTGAATGAATAGGTAAAATGACAGCGATATTGTTACTGACTGCAGTTAACTTTTGAGATTGTATATTTTTGATAATAAAAGATAAAAAATAAAAATAAAAAAAAGCTGCGGCAACTTATCCTGTTGCCACTTTCACACCTACTGCCAATTCCTAACACCAACAGAACAATAGCACGTCAGGCTCATTTAAGGCTACGTTCACACCGCAGTTGCAAGTGACCTGAATCCGATTTTTTGGCTCATACAGATGTTATTGGTTCAAAATTGCGGGGTTTGTCTCGCACTGCAGGATCTCGCAAACGCAAGAATTTTCACCACCACTGTTTAACTCTAGGTGGCAGCACCGTACTAAATACTGCTTAGACGTTTTGGGGACAATGCTGACACGTCACACAATGTAGCCGCGATGAGGAGTGGCGCTTTTCATGATACAGGTAGAATGGATGAAAGGATAATGAGCTGCAGCCAGTAAATAATACAGTAGCCTATAATTTTTCAATGACAAAATGTAACGACGGCAGCTACTACGTCTCACTCTCTTTTTTCGGTCCTCTGTCTCGTCAGCTCCAAGTTGAGCCGGAGGGAGGGGGGGCTCCTTCTTATACCCGGATTACTGTTACCAAGTATACGGAAATAAAAGTGGAGAAGCTCCGGACAGAGTTGCGGTGATTGTACTGCATCCACTTCATGACTACATTATGAAAATGTGGCGTGACGTGATGAAGAGGGGGGAAGTTGTCCAACAACGCCACCTGGGGAATTGCACCCCAGGAAATAAACTCGGGACTACTATGAGGTCACACAGATTCGTTACACCAAATTCAAAGAGGACATGAGACGGACTTCCAAAAAATATATAAATTATTTTTATTTAACAATGGTTTACTGGATTTAAAATGAACATGTTCTTTGCAACCCGCGTGTCTGCGATACCCAGGGTTGGGGGGGTTACTTTAAAAATGTATTCCAGTACAATTACAAAATTACCTGTTAAAAAATGTAATCAGTAACGTATTCTAAGTACCCCAAAATTAAAGTAATGTAACACCACACAGACTCGCGCTCAAGTACAATACACGTGCACAGATACACACACACACACACACTCTCACTAGAGAGACATGGTATGACACTGAGGATTGAGGAAGCACCATCTTTTGGGGCCATCCACACTGGGAGGAGTCACAGGCTGAGCCACAGGGGGCACCGGCGCCCAGGCCCCCCTACCCTGACAGACCACAGTCAGCCGGGCTGAAGGGACCCAGGGACAGCGCCCCCAGCAGCAGCCCAGAACGCAGCTCCAGTGTGGAGGACCCCCCTGAGGAAACACTGGGGTTAAAGCTAAAAACTAAGAGCATAAGATAGGATAAAAACCCTGAAGAAGTAAGAAAACAGAGGGAACAACCTAAAAGGATAAGAATATGTAAGATAATGAATAAAATACTACCAATGATAGATAAAATTGAAGTAAGATTAAAGGCATCTTTAAAACAGGATAGAAGCAGAAATATAAGATAGAACCACATAAGAACATAAGAATTAAAAATCTAGTTAAAAGCCTGACTAAAAAGGTGTGTTTTTAACCTTCCTTTAAAAATATCAACGGTATGGTAAAAGCAGGTCAGATAAATAAGAAGGCGCAAGGCCGTTAAGACATTTAAAAACTAATAAAAGAACTTTAAAATCGATCCTGAAAGAGAGGGAGACAGTACAATGTAAAAGCTGCTAACTGTTAGCTGACCGTGCTACCGTGGCTCAGGCGTTGGTCTGGTCAGGTAGCTGCCGTTTATTCCTCAGATGAAGCTCATTAAGTTGTTCTCCGGTACAGTTATCCATCACTGCTGTTGAATTAGCCATAAACTGCTGGACGATTCACGAAAGCAACGTAAACGTACGTGCCGCTCACAATCAGTAGAGTTACGTCATGAGGCAGCGGATGTTTAAGCTTAGGTCGCCGTGGTGGTCATCAACAGGCTGTGCAGTGGATACTCATAGAGCGCAGGAGGAGAGAGACAGAACCGCTGCAGCTTCAGCAGCTACAGCAAAGCAGACGCAACAGCTTTAGCACAGGGCTACTATAGCCAATAAAGATTAATAAAACAAAGCATGCTTACCGATAAAGAGAGCTTTAAACACTCACGATCCAGTCCCAGTCTGCAAAACAGCAGAGAGGAGACACACACTTCCTCCAGCTGAAACCCAACCGGCATGGCGAACAATGAGAATAACAAAATCACGGTGGTTGTGTCACACCATAATGTGCCATAAAGTTGCACAACGTTGAAGCACTCACGCTTACCTTGCAAACGACCACAAAAATCACGCCACACACCAAGCAAAACGGAGCACGCCGACACAGAGCCTTTCCAGGTGAATGCCAGGGAGAGAATGCGGCCCGGAGGAGCGCAGTAATTGAACAGGTGATGCCAATGCACAATCAAGCACCGGCGATCAGATTGAGTGGGAGGGGGTGGAGCAGAGCAACACCCAACCTGCCACAAAAACACGAGTCAAACATGCAGATCACATTGATGTGGTGGTTTGCATTGACAATTTATGGTTAAAACATGGCGTGTACAGGGCGGAACGTGAAGCTGATTCAGCTGCCTACGATTGTAAGGGAAGTTTGCTTAGAAGTGTGCATGCGCATGGTTGTAAACATCTGAATATTTTTTTAGCACACGCAAATCTTGGCTTTTGGGCGTACGTACACTTGTAACAATCACAGTTTTATAAATGAGACCCCAGGTAGAGGCTAGACAGGCAGATTAGTCCCTGTCTGCGCTCTGCTGCGTAATTTTTTTTTTATTTTTTATTTTTTATTCAGAACTTTGTTTCACAGTACAAAAATAGGTTTTCATGAAAATCATTCAATTCATGAAGGACAAATATGTAATACGCCATGGGGGAATAAATAAATGAAATGTAATAAATAAAATAAACACAAATTACAGAAAAATGTTCAATTTTTCACATATATTAATAGTTTTGATCGCTTTTTGGTTGCTTGAGAACTTTATGGAGGCCATGTATTGCCTGAGCTCACTGCTAAGAGCAGTAAAGGAAGGTTTTCTTTTAAGGAACTTACATTTGTGGATATGAAATTTTGCCATTAAAATAATAAGGTTGATAATGAAAGTACAGTTGGCTTTTTCTTTGTTTTTTTCTGCGTCAGGGAGCCCAAACAGTACATACCTCCAAAACAAAATAAAATCACGATCAACGCTTGCAGCAAAAAATCACAGATATCACTCCAAAGTTTCTTAACAACAGGGCAGAGCCAGAATAAATGGGTCACAGTTTCATCATATTCAGAACAAAAAGTACACTTCACATCAATGTCTTTTTTGAATCTCTTTACAATGTGGTCATTGGATGGATAAAATCTATGAATAATCTTAAATGAAATTTCTCTCACTTTATTAGTGTAACGGAGGTCCGCGGGTGTGCCACAGTCACGAGGGACCAGTGAGGTGAAGTGACGGGTTGTGGCGGTAGCGGTACCGGAAGTAAACTCACTCACCCTTAAAAGACGTGCTAACCAACCGAAGCGGTTAGCATCGTTGCCTCCGGTGCGGAAGGTCGTGGGTTCGATCCTCGCTCAGGGCAAGTCCGAATCAAACAACATCGGTCACACTGGTGCCGTGACCCGGATGCCCTGGGTTGAGTGAGTTTAGGGGAGTGAGTGTAACATTTCTCGTTATACATGTCATAAAAGTATGTTGAAATGTTGTTTTTGCGGCCAAAATGCTGAATAAATATTGTCGTATTCACGTAATGTATTGATTGATTGAAGCTGAAAATGCGTGCATCCACCACGACGCGGTTTGCGTGGCCATCTCACGGAATTTGGACTCATTCAGTACACGTTTCAGAAATGTTGATATGGAACGTGATTTTGGCCCATGTAAAATGCGCGACCAACATAATGTTGACATTGGACGTAATTTAGCTCAAAAACGTTGAAAACGGACGTTTCCGTGGTTTGCAGAAACGTCCAATGTCGACATTTCATCCTGGCGACTGGGTTGAGCTCAGAGCTATGGTCTGCAAATACTCAAGAGACAAAAATATCATTAAATCTAATCAAATTCCTGGATATAATAAAAATAAGTGCCGTATTATGCCTAAATGTTATCTTAATTGACTACTGTAGTTTTAAATATGGGAAAAACTAAAATATTTTGAACACTGGAGATTTGCGTCGACGTCATTGCAATTAACTGACATCGCCGCAAATCTCGCAAGACTTAGGCGGACCAGGAAGAGGAGCTTCCACTGCAAACAAGCTTGAAATATGGACTCGTTTAGTTTTTTTGGGGACAATTTCGCATTTCAGGGCTTCAATACAAGACGGACATTACATACAAGCAGCATAGAGGTATTTGGACGTTTTTTGGTGTGTTTTTTTGTGACGAAGACCGCCGGTGTCCATTAGTTATACCGTTATATGGTCATCATTGTTACAATCATCATTGTAACAATTATGACCTGATGAAGGGCTGAAGAGCCCGAAACGTTGTCAGTAAAAATATCTGGAGCATAAACGAGGTTGTGCGGGCTTTTTCTTTTTTTGTCTGTTTCACCCCAGCCCAGCACCCCATACAAGGGATGTGCGTATATTTTTTCAATCTTTTTATACCGTTATATGGACATGCACTGCTACACCCTGTAGACCCCCTGTAACTCAGAGAAGCCACAGAGGACTCTGAAACTTCTCACAGCCCTTAGTCGACATAATGAGTGAAATATCATTCTGGGGTGAACTATACTTTTAACAGAGTGGGAGTGAAAAAACGTCCATAAAACTACACAAAAATAATTTCATATTCCTCCACACTGCTCATCCACTGCAATCCAATGAAGGGATATAGATCAAAGTTTACCTGAAACCACCTCTTTGAGGCTAGTCAGGTCATGTCCGTGTGTGTCGTCTGAACAGGCAAATTCAATACAGGACTGTTTAGGCTGTAAAAATGTCCTAAATGACATCGTTTGGAGTAAACTCTGGACTATTATACCTTTCAGGACACTTGGCTTGCAGTGAATGAGCAGTGTGGAGGAATGTTTTTTGTGTAGTTTCATGGATGTTTTTTTGTTGGGTCCTATTACTCTCGTGTAAAGTTTTTGTTGGACTGCAAACCCCCCTCCTGGTTTTCCAGATGCACTTTGAGGAATACAAAACTACTCCAGAGTCACTAAAACAAACCACCAAACATACCAATATACTGTAGAGATACACCATGCTAGTTAAACAGAAATGTCAAACTATTCATTATTATATCAAATTAAAATTAATTTAAAAAATCAAAACTGAAAGACAGTGCCCCCTCCCACGATGCTGTACTGTAGGAACACAGTGTAGTCTAATTAATAATGAGCAGCATGTAACGATGCCTGATGGAGCTGGGCCTCCTTTTAGTGGCCAACCTGGCAACTCCAGCAGCACTCCTCAGGAACTAGGAACTAAAAGAATCCATGACAAACAACTTAATTTGATTGAAATATTGTGGCAAATTTATTTTAAAAAAAACATCATGCAAAGTGACAAACATAAAGACATGACACAGCACAAGACAAGGAGCTAACACCACAACACAGTGGTCAAAAAAAAGTAAATTAATTGATATAAATTGTGATAAGAAAGAGAAAAACAAGAGAAGAAGAGGATAATGAACAAAACACATCTAACACAAAAAGAAAAAGGTAAACTACGTTTTTCAGATATCTATACTGTGGCTTTAATCTACAAGATTTTTGAGTACATTCCTAAGTGACTTTAAATCAGAGACATACTGTAGTTCTGCTGCATTAAGTTCTCATTTATGTACCAACAGATCATTTGAGAATGAAAGTGTGAATTAATTTAATGTATTTGTATTTTTTTTAAAAACAAAATGTTGTTGGTTTTATTTCTTATGCTACCACTATCGCAGGCCATACAGTGAAACAAAAGTTTGTTCAAAACCTCAAATAAATTATTATTCAGTTATAATCATCAATTATTAAATGTGTTTTGTCAGTGAGAGCAGAACATGGGAGTTGATTCTGCCTGTGTCAGTTTAATGAAAAGCAAACAATAAACAAACAAGAAGAAGCAGTGTTTGTGGAGGCTTTAGCGACTGGAAAGCGGCGCTGCAGTCCTATGCCAAACTGCCACTCAGTGTGTAGTACATAATGAGGATTCTTCAAACTGTGTTCAGCCAATAATTTGCAGTTAGCTGATATCCTTTGTATCACTTAAGTGATGAATGGATTCATTGTACTTATTGATGTTATTGATGTGCTGAATGTTACTCAATCAGAGCTGTGGCAGGTGATTTCATGGCAAGGGGAGAGGTTATACAGAGAGTGACTTTTATAAATGGGAGATATTTAACACTGATTCCCAACAATAACCAATGTGCTGCCATGAGGTCATTCTGCTCTAATGGGGTTTTATGCATTTAGCCTTGATACAGTCTCGCGGTCAGCTGGGGCTGTGTCCAGCAGGACTGCAGTGGCAGTACAGGGGAGAAATTAATCAAACTACAAGTCTCAGGAAATTAGATATCTAATCCTCAGAGAGCTTCTTATTTTTGATTATGTTCAGATTCATGTTGATAACTCTAGTTTTTTAAAGTGTAGGAAAAAGATCTTTGAAGATTTCTGTAAGTTAAATATCCCTAGTAAAAGAGGATGATGAGAAAAACGTTTAATCTTCCATGGCAGGAGTGTTTTCCTGCTGCTCTCATAAGACAAGTTTAAAACGGGAATTATACTTTTACAAAGTTACATATCTCTGTGCAGCTACGGGGCTGATATTCACACATAAGTCCTCCGGTTGTTTGTCCATTCCCTCCAATGCTACCCACATAAACATGTCATAATCATCACCAGGAACAGCTGTAATCCCAGAGCTATCATGGTAACAATGACAGAACTGCAGATGTCATTGAAACAGGTCATGGAGTTTCTCGGTGGCCGAGTGGTAATTAGCACATCTCATATTGGCATCGCCAAAAGTGGAGATCGCCGGGTAGGTTCCTATGTGTCAACAGACTGGGTCTTCAGTTACCAGGCTCCTTTACTGTAGAACCAGCTCTCTCCATGGGTCAGAGAGGCAGACACTCTAACTACATTTAAAGCAGATATCAGCAGCACGGCCGTTTCGGCTAATGCTGCGTTCAAGGCAGGCTTTTGAAACCGTAAGTTACAGCTTCAAGTCACAACTACGACTTTGTAGCGTTCCAGATACCTCGTAGCTCGTGTTTTTACCGTCCTTTTGTCTGTGAAAGTCACTATAATGGTCTCTCGTAACTTCCGACCCGTGAACTCGTACCAGATCGAACTGGTATGACTTCACAGGAAGGAAAAACACAAAGTACGAGTTTCCATGAACGCACCATGAGTTAGCAGCCCCCGCCCTCGTCAGGCATCTATTGGTCCTCGTGCTACGTCACCACATTCACGCGCACCCCTTGGCTGCACACACAGCCCTTCATGCCGTTCTCTCTCCTCATTGGATAACACTTGTATCCTACAAGGAAAAATTTCTCCTCGGTTTACAGAGCAGAGTGACGGAGAGACTCGTGTTACGGCTGAAACACTCCATGTAAGTGATTGCTGACGGAAAATAGGACTATTAGGGATTTATATTAACAAAAACATTCCGCTGATATCTGCTTTAAGTCTAGGCTTAAGACCTTCCTGTATGACAGGGCTTTTTAGTTAGGGCTGGTTCAGGTAGCTCTGAACCATTTTATAGCTACACTGCTATAGGCTTGGACTGCTGGGGGACACATCTGGTTACATGGAGCCCTCTCCTCTCCTCTCCTCTCCTCTCCTCTCCTCTCCGTGGATTTTCTTCTTTTAGTAGCGCTGATCTTTTCATCATAGCGCTTGTGTAAATATAGGTTTACGCAGAAATATTTCTTGTCACTGTTTGAATTTACAATTCTAATTCATATTACTCTCTCTTAGGTTCAAAATACGCTGATGCCTTTGAAACATGTAATTTAAACATGACAGACAATTAGAAATATTTGGAGAGAGAGATGTTTTAGGGATCTGACACGGCTGATGCAGCTGATATGCCATGCAAAGTGTGTGTTGCTACGTGTTGCTACACACTCGATGGACGCGCACTTCATCCTGCGCAGTAGCACATTTGACACAGTTTTGGATGGAGCTGTGAGAGACGACTGGTTCATCTGTAACAATATAACCTGTCAATACAACTTCATGTGATACAAGGCAAAGGTGCTCATAGAGGACACTGTTCAGTCGAGACCAGCACACACAAATTCTAATAACGTTTAAGAGGGAGTTAGTATGTAAAACAGCTTTAACAACATTAAAATCAAGAATGTAATTATGTTTGGGTTTGAGATTAAATAAATTCATTCAGTTTATTTTAAAGGTTGACTATGTAGGATTACCAGAACAACAACAGAACGCCAGACCGTTGCTATGTAAAACGGGCCGTTGCTAGGGACTCCGTTCTGATCAGAGGACACAGAGGAGGAGAACTATGCAGGAAATTATCATCATAGTTTCATTTTTACCGTCATTAACAGCATAGGCTAATAAATGACTTTTAGCTTGTTCCAGGGAGAGTGGAGGCTCTCTGCCTTCCACACCGCTGCTGAAAACCAAACCTAATTGAAAAAAAAAAAAAAAGTTCAGTGGCGAATGTAAACAGAACGTGACAGAAAGTCATTGTAGAGCCCGTCAAAATTTTTTTAAAAAATTATTTCAGACCATATATTTTGACCATGTTTTTAGAACGTTTAAGTGATTTATGATTTAGTGGTTTGTGTAAACGCCACAAAAGACTGACACTGATTTCCAGCTGGAAAGCTCAGAGCAATGAAAAGCATTAGTTTTAATTACAAGTGCAGGAGAGGAGAATCATAAAACATGAGGTAATACCCTGATGGTGGCTCGTCTATAACCACTGGTTTGTTTTTTGGCCTGTGACAAAGGGAATGGAACCTTGTAACTGAACAATCAGTATTATTTGCTTTAGGAAAAAAAAAAAAGAAGTCTGGTCATTCGTTGGAATCAAATCAAAAAGCTGCTGGATCGATCGCTCTCGAGGGAGGAAGCTGCACACAGCTCGACAGACGATGGTGATGTAATATCCAGTCTCTGCTGTCCTTCACTGAACAGGACAGAACTAAACCAAAAAGCCTGTGGATAGTGACCAGCACAGACACCTGTGGGGCCACTGGAGCCAGGATCACCAGTCAAAGGCTTGGAGTTAGACCTTCAGAGTCTCGGCAGGGGTGTCCAAACTTTTTGTAAAGGGGGCCAGATTTGGTTATGTGGAAATGTGTGGGGGCCGACCATACAGCCTGACATCCTTTCAACCATTAACATTAAATGCATGAACAATTTAATACTATTTGTTTTATTGCAAATGGCAGTCCTTTCAATTCTTCACATGGTATATAAATAAATCTAAGTTTTTACCAAAATTACTAGTACTAATAAGTACTAATACTAATTTGAAGACTACATAATATGAAGAAAAAGTCTGTCTGGAAAAAAAACAACTTTCATTAAGCTTAAAGCAGATATCAGCGGCACGGCCGTTTCGGCGAATGCTGCGTTCAAGGCAGGCTTTTGAAACCGTAAGTTACAGCTTCAAGTCAAAACTACAACTTTGTAGCGTTCCAGGTAACCTAGGTAACCCGTAGCTCGTGTTTTTACCGTCCTGTTGCCTGTGAAAGTCACTATAACGGCCTCTCGTAACTTCCGACCCGTGAACTCGTACCAGATCGAACCGGTATGACTTCACAGGAAGGAAAAACACAAAGTACGAGTTTCCTTGAACGCACCATGAGTTAGCAGCCCCCGCCCTCGTCAGGCATCTATTGGTCCTCGTGCTACGTCACCACTTTCACGCGCATCCCTTGGCTGCACACACAGCCTTTCATGCCGTTCTCTCTCCTCATTGGATAACACTTGTATCCCACAAGGAAAATTTTCTCCTCGGGTTACAGCAAAGCAGAGTGACGGAGAGACTTGTGTTACGGCTGAAACACTCCATGTAAGTGATTGCTGACGGAAAATAGGACTATTTAGGACTTAAATTAACAAAAACATTCCACTGATATCTGCTTTAAAGCAGAAACATTGCAGATCATATTTTATATTATATTTTAGAAATGGGTTGGATTTTATTAAATTGAACACGGGCTGCATTTCGCTCCTGGGCCGGACTTTGGACATGCCTTCTCTGTGGCATTTTCTTCTGTATTTCTCTCGCTCTCCTTGTGTATTAATGCTTGCAAAACCTTAGCCCTGTAATGCACAATCATGTAATTGGCATCCCTTTTATCAGGAGTACCTCGGCTTTCAAATATTCATTCTGTAATGGTGTCATAAACGTTGAAAAAGCTATATGATTGGAAAAAGAAAGGAAAATAACAAAAACGGAAAAATAATCTCACATACTGTGTATTTATTGGAAACACACAGAAAATTATCATAACTATATTACTTTTCTGAAGAGATCTTGGGGATTAGGAGAAAGACGGGCTCTAACTATGAGGCCCATGTCTCAGCTTGTGCATTATTTATTGCATTTACAGCAGATTTTTTTTCCAATGTACATTAACACTCTTGTGTTGTACATCATGTAAAGGACTTTGGTCCATCCTGTGATGGGGCAGGAGTCTCCTATTGGACACGGATGTTTGAGGCAAGACTACTATTATTATATGCTTCTGGGTGAGCTACAGACACACCAGTGGACTCTTTGTAAAATGATGCTATTAATCGGTGTAAGCCTGAAAGATTAAAACAATACCCGTGCCATTGTATACGACGGCACCGACCTCAGAGGGCTAAAGGGATAGTTCACCCAAAATTTAAATTTCACTTATTATTTACTCACCCTAATGTCGACTAAAGGCCCCTACATACTCGGGCGTACATGTGTCCGCGGACGTCCGCGCGTACTCTAGGCGTACTCGAGGCGTACTCAATGCGGACCCAAAGCGGACGTCCGCCAGACCTGTCCGCGCAAAGCTCAATATTTACGACCGCGCGTACTCCGCGTACGCGTACTCGGTGTCACACAATAGACTGCTCGGCGGGAAATCTTCATATCGACCTGTTTTTATTGTTACGCCGTACGCCCGACTATGAAGGCTCAAATGTCCGCGGACTGTGCGCTCCGAGTCCGCGCTGCTCACAGTACACGCACAGTACGCCCGAGTATGTGGGGGCCTTAAGAGCTGTGAGAATTTTTAGAGTCCTCCGTGCCTTCTCTGAGTCATGGGGGGGTCCGTGCAGAAGTATTTGTCCATATAATGGTTATCAATGGACACCAACTTTCTTTGTATTGAAGCCCTGACATGAGAAATTGTTCCGCTGGATTTGCATTGACACAGGAAGAGCAGTGAACTGAGACACTGGGAGCTTCCG
Organism: Decapterus maruadsi; assembly: GCA_030347415.2. Classification (NCBI taxonomy): domain Eukaryota; kingdom Metazoa; phylum Chordata; class Actinopteri; order Carangiformes; family Carangidae; genus Decapterus; species Decapterus maruadsi. Next base: position 29,988,053 of record CM064903.1, read on the forward strand.
CTACAAACAAGCTTAAAACAGACTTTTTTTTTTCTTCTTCGGAACAATTTCTCATGTCAGGGCTTCAATACAAGAGAGATATTACAGACGAGCAGTATGGAGGTATTTGAATGTTTTTTTGGTGTGTCTTTTTGGACGAAGAAAGTTGGTGTCCATTGACAACCATTATATGAACAGATACTGCTGTGCGGTCCCCCCCCCGTAACACAGAGAAGGAACAGAGAACTCTGAAAATTCTCACAGCTCATAGTTGACATGAGGGTGAGTAGATAAGGAGTGAAATTTGATTTTTGGGTGAACTATCCCTTTAAACAAGGAAGAGCTCTTGTTGCAGAGGCAGCTTCAGCTGTGTCACAACTCTGGGTGAGACTGTCCTCTCCCCCTGCTGTGTGTGTCAGCAGCACCATCGTTGGCTTGTTGTAATCCGGCAGGTTCTGTCACAGAACAACACTTTTTCTCAACTAAGCAGAGAGAGAACACAGGAGGAAAAGAACAAGTGCATGTGAACATGTATGACAAGCCACAGAGAAAGAAAGTACAAGACACTAAATGTTTCTCACGCCTGAAATCTGCTCCAACAGATACTCCAGCGAGCTGTCAACAATAAAAAGTAAAACTCATACAGAGTTTGAGAATAGTTAGAGTTATAAAATGCAGACTTTGGGCCTGATCTACTAAAGGTTTGCTTGTATAAATGCCACTGTGATTGTTTAATCTGACATGGTGACCATCATATTGTGTAGTCTGATCCTGGCATAAGAGATGAGCCGATCCCTGTCTGTTACTGGCTAACTTCAACTAAACAGTGCGTCCATCTCTTTTCCGCTACCAATGGAGATATTTGGTAAAACAAAATCGTGCTGAGCATAGTTGGGAGAAGAGTGAAAACATCTTTTAAACAAGAGCAGTCGTTTGAATGAGGATACTCTCCAGGATACAGTAGCCAGTCGTGTCTATCTGACTGGCCTGAAGCACTTTGGCCACAAGTGAATAGTCTGAAACCTGGCACAGAACTGATGCCTTCCATCTCAGTGGAATTGTTTTCTTCTTTTTATTTCATCCAGTGATGAAAGGTGTGAATGGATGGTATAAGTGAGATATTCCAACCCAACAGTCAAATGACTAGTGGGTCAGGACCATTCAGAATAACAGAATTACAACAGGTACAAAAAAAGATCAGATCAGACCTAGCATGAAATTTCTGCGTACTTCACACTGACATAGAGATTTGATAAATGTCGATCTGTTTGTCAGATTTAACCCCCCTTTATTAAGCACATTTGGTAAATGAGGGTCAATATGGCCTCCTCTCTCACTGCTCAGCCACCTGGCTCCTGGACTAATCCCATTCATCTGGTTATACCTGGCTGCAGTTGTTTGTATTTCATTGAATTCATTGGTTTAACTCCTCAACCCACTGTTTTCAGTGGCTTAGGTTAACTCCACCTTCATCTGATTTTAGTGGTTAAAGTGTAGAATTTGGAGCGTCAGCCCTTTAAATTTAACGGACTTACTACTAGACTTCCATCTGGTAGCATTCTGCAAGAACACCACAGGGTCTACACCAGCAAACACATCAGTTGTCTTTATTTATTATTTCATATTATCCTCTGTTATTAATCTATCACACTTGTCTGTTATCTTGTCTGTACACAACATCTATTGCACATCTGCCAGTCCTGGAGGGATCCCATGTCTCTCACCCTGAGGTTTCTGAGTGGATGTGAAGGTCTAAGGCCAGAGGATGTTGTGATGCTGCTGCGTAAAGCCTTTCGAGACAAACGGTTTGTAAAAATGGGCTATACAAATAGACGTGTCTTGCCAGTTGTTTTTTGTAATTACTTAACAAGAGAAAAATGGAAAAAAGCGATACAAGTTGAGAATTCTGCAATTAATGAATAAACAACAATAATACAATAAATAAAATAGACAAATGAATAAATAAATCAAGTAATTAATATAAAATGTGTTATTTTTCCCTCAGTCTAGACCAAATGTCCTGTGTGTCCAATTGTTGAAAACATACTTCAACTGACAGTTCTCTAAAAAGCCACATTTTCATAAACTACTCAGGTCTTTTTTCCCCAGCGTTCATCGGTACTTGTGCGACCGGCTGCTGTGATGTTGACTGACTGGAGCGAGAGCAGAGGTGAACCAGTTATCAAGTCGATGTCAAGGACCACTTGAGTTCCCTCTTACTTTTGCATGCCTGCTCAGACCGGGTCAACGATGCGGGAGCTTCATTGCTGACGTGCGGTCCAGTCTGCTGCTGCTGCTCTCCGCCGCTGAAAACACCAGTGCACCACCTCCCTGTTCATGACTGACTGAAATATAAATCATTCATGCAGAAAGCTACCTAATATTTTCCTTTGGTTTGATTGAATCCCTGGAGGTCAGGGACTGGCTGGTGGATCTGCTTCCTTTCACTCAAACTGTTGCTGCAGTCCACAACAGCTTCTGTTTCCTTCTCCTCACAGTGAACAAACTTCTTTCCTCCTTCTGAGCAAATCGAATTCAAGGTAAGAGCTCCCACACAAAGACATCAGCTGTCCTCATACAATCCATGATTGTTGTCTCCATTATGATTTTCCTTCCTTCTCGGCATACTTATACTGTACATTGCACACTGCTTTATCAGGCAGGAAATTAATATACAAGTGATTTGCCTGGTTGTGAACTGTGGCCATTATTACTACACACAGACCAGTGGTTAAAACTGCGCTGGAACTAGTGCAGTACATTTAACCCACACCTGATATGAGGAGCAATGGGCAGCCACGGTGGACCAACTCGGGGACCAACTCCAGATCATGAGCCAGTGCCTTTGGTCAGGGGCACTGACTGGAGGACCTGACATGTTTTTAGTGGTGGGGGGAACCCACGGCAGTCACACACAGAAAGGACCTGGGCGGGCGGGGATTCTTGCTGTGAGGCAACAGTGCTAACCACTGCGCCACCGTGCCACCTGGTCTAACTAGTGAGACTGAGTAGAACAAAGACAACAAGTGGTGCAGAAATCTACCTTACGATGCAGGCAGTACTCCCCAATAAACGGCTTCAACCAACCTCTCAATTCTGGGTTTGAGTCCCACTGCTTTCTGTATTTTTGAGCATAAGACTACAGTTTAGACCAGGGGTTAATTGTGTGTGTGTGTGGGGGGGGGGGGATTAACCATTTCACATATGTGACAGTTCCTGTCACTATGCCTCCATTTGATCATGTGCCCTGGCTACTTGGCCAAAGGGATGTCCCTTTGGACAACCAAAGGGATGTCCCTCTTCACCTTGCCAAATAAATAATAATATACAAATAATTCTAATCAGTTTTTTACCCAAATCACTCTGCTTTTCATATTTGAAGACCACATAAATTGAAGGAAAAGTCTGTTGGGAAACAACAACAACAACAAAAAATCAGGAAGCTGAAATATTTGAAACATTGCATATTTTATATTATATTTTAGAAGTGGACAGGAAGGGTCAAAGGTCGTGCAGCTAGAGTGTGGCCACAGGTCTACTGCCATCTTCTGGTGAAATATACAATACCTATTTTTTCTACGTGTGTTTTTTTTTTTTCCTACGTGTTGGCGGGCCACATATTATTGACTTTATGACAGAGGCTGCGGGTCGGTGGGAATTTGAACACAGGCTGCAATTGGCCCCCGGGACTTTAGACATGCCTGCTTTAGATTGACACATGCCGCACAGAGAGAGGCACACACACAGTAGATGAGTTGAGTAATTGTAAGTAAGCTGAGGTGGTGTGAGACAAATGCAGTGATTTTATTTATTTTAGTTTGACAGTAAAGAAATATTTCAATGTACATCCCGCTGATCTGGACGGGGAGCTGTGTGGCTTTGTGACACTGCTGTGGGACTGACTGCCTGTCAGTGCTTCGGGATGGGGGCGGAGCTTCCTGTTTTTACGTCAGAGTCTCCAAACAACAGAAAGGTCTCCAACAACACCGTATAAAGCCGCTAGGTTTTGTCGCTAGTCGTTTTTGACAAAAAAAATCGACAAGATGATTTGGAGAGTCGCCAGATTTAGCCAGAAAGTCGCCAAGTTGGCAACATTGCTCTCGAGGGTGGGGGTGTTCTGCTCTGTCTCACGGTGCATTACACCATGGGTTAAATTAGGCTAGAATATCCCTTTAAAGTAAAAAAGAAAGAAACAAGACAGTGACCAAAATGGAAGTTCCATTTTGATCACATCAAAATCCCAACAAAATAAATGTCCAGAGGACGGGAAACTTACTTTATGTAACATTATTTGGGATTTACTATATATTGATATATTACAAATGTATGTAATGTCTAATTTTCAAGATACAGACACTTCAGCTGTTACTTCTGTGCTGGTCTGTTCCTAGAGTTTTGGGTTCTCTTCCTATCAGGTCCATTTTCTCTGAAAATGAATTTCTGCTGGGAACAGGTCAGTAATTTCAGACCCATTAAGACGACGCTGTGTGCCTGCACTAAAAGGAACAAGGGAGCATGGGTGGGTGGCGATGTGTTGGGTGTGGAGGGGCTCTGTCCTCCATCTCTCCTCCTCTCCTTAAATCCTCCCATAACTCTTACTTCATGTTAAAAAGGGAAAAATGATGTAGAGAACAAGGCTGCCCGTCTCTCTGCCTCGTCTGTCTCTGTCTATATATCTCTCTCCCTCTGGACTCTGAGAGAATCAGTTCAATGTTACCTTTGAACTGCCTTTTCGAACATCAAACCACTATAGCCTGTAGCGCGCTGCTCTTCCAGCTCTGAAAGTGTCGGACAAGTGGAATGATCGATATTTACACCAGTAAAACAGCTACTATTAGACCTCAGTGTTTTACTTAAGCCCTGGATTCAGTTGTCAGTTGTCTGTTTGTAGCCCTTGGGGCCCAATAACACTATATCTTCAACATTAGCTTTTCTCCAGAAAGGTCTGAGACGGCCTCACTTCAAACCGAGGCCAGGCTCCGGGGCTGGAGAAAGACAACAAACAAACAGAAATCTATTTCATTTCTCTTCCCTTCACTTTCTCTGTTTGTCTGGTGGATAGGAAGGGTTAGGGAGCTTAGGGGAGATGTTTGGTGAGTGGAAATGTCAATGCATTTCATCAAAATCAAAACAAAAAGAGAGAGGGAGGGAGGGGGATAAAAAAAAAAAAACACCTTCACGCAAGATGAATGCATGCAATATGTAGGCCCATATGGTGCAGACCCATTAGCCCCAGCAGCCTTGCATGTTGAGGTTTGTCATGAGCAGACGGAGTGTAATGAATGTTTAGGGAGGGAACAGGGCTCCTGTTGGCTCTGCAACACGGTGCAGGCTCTGACTGGAACAGGCGGATACTTTCAAGCCCATCACAGTATTCACCTATAGCTCATTAGGGAGTCTATGGAAATACATAATTATAAAACAATAATTATTTTTCTTTTACTTTTTTGGGGGACAATTGTAAAGACAGTGCACACACCCCAACAGGGCCGGCCCTAGGATTTTGGTGGCCCTATAAGCAAGGTTTTGTGTGTGGCCCCCAAAAACACACCAAGCACAAACACCAAACCACACTGACTGCTTACAGCTGAACAGACACACATAATACCGGGCTACTGAAAACTATAATTGAATTAACGTTTAGTAAGGAAACATATGGAACATGTTTATGTGTTAAATGTAGTGTTGTTCTCATTGCCCGCTGATCAAAGGGCAAGTGCAGCCTACAGTAGTTCGTTAAGTCCCACCCGTTAGCGGGCCGGTACCGAAGGGGCCAGATGACGTGAGACAGAATAATCGCTCTGGCAGCGGCACCTCCAGCTGCAAAGAAAGCACGCCGCTTTTTTTCGGGCTGGGTTCGGGTAAATAATTTATGCTGGTGTGTCGGGCTCCGTCAGGTCCAGGTTTAGTAATCCGCGTGTCGGGTTGGTTCGGGTTGTAATTTTCAGGCCCGTTGACAACTCTGAAAAGCACCTGTCCTCCATCAAGAGACACACCTCCATACAGTATATTTACACACAGATTGTGTCACCTGACAGGTCATGTGATTAAAGGGATAGTTCACTCCAAATTCAAATTTCACTCATTATCTACTCACCCTCATGTCGACTAAGAGCTGTGAGAATTTTCAGAGTCCTCTGTGCCTTCTCTGAGTTACGGGCGGGTCCACACAGCAGTATTGTCCATATAATGGTCACTGGACACCAACTTTCTTTGTCCAAAAAGACACACCAAAAAACATCCAAATCGTCTGTAATGTCCCTCTTGTATTGAAGCTCCGACATGAGAAGTAGTTCCTCCGGTCAGTGCAAATCTTGACACAGGAAGAGCAGTGAACTGAGACACTGGGAGTTTCTGCTACAAGGGACATTACAGATGAGCAGCATGGAGGTATTTGGATGTTTTTTGGTGTGTCCTTTTGGACGAAGAAAGTTGGTGTCCATTGACAACCATTATATGGACAAATACTTGCTGCGCGAACCCCTGAATTTTGAGTGAACTACCCCTTTAACAATGGTGCAGGAAAAAAATGCATCTCAGAAAAACTGCATTCAGATGTACACGTCACATTTATAAAAAAAGAAATGCAAAAAAATGATAATCACTTTTTTTTCTTGACAGTAAAAGATAAAAGATCAGCGAATATTATCGATGTCAACTGAAAACCTATCCATACAAATGTAAACTGCAAACCAAATTCCGTCCAATATTCTCGAAATGTCCTTTCCCCCCTGGTCCCACAGAACCATCCTCATGCCTGTGTCCCTCTTTTGCACTTTCCCTCCAAGATCCTAATCTCTGATATGCTTGATTAATGCTGTATCTACCTCAGAGAGACAGGCTCAGTGGCGGTCGATAGCAGGGCGGTAACGTGATTCTGTCACCCCCACAGCCTCCCTTACACATACATTTGCCTCAGCTCTCTCTCTCACACTCACATGCGCGCGAGCATGTGTGTGCTGCTAGATGTTCTGTGAAGGGCCATCAGTTTCTATGAAAGATAATAGCCTTGCAGCTGGGAGCCGGCAGCCATGATGAGCCCTGCAATCATTAGAGGTTGAAGGTGAGATATTGGTTGGATGATCCATCCTGTGCTTGGGAGGTCAGAGGATTGGTGTCTGTTTAAAACCATCTCCATCTTAATCAAACATGGGGGAGTTGAATAAATGGTGAAGTGTGGGGTCGTCTTTTTTATTTTTTTTGTATGTTTTTGGTTGTGCTGCTGATCAGCTTCTGTGTGACATTTCTAAAGAGCACTTGGGTTTTCTAATGTATAGGCATATTTTACAGGCACTTTATGTCTTGTTTTAATTCATACTATTATTTAGGGCAATTTTGATGTTTTTTTTATTTTGCTAGATCTGCTGCTATAGTTCGCATTCCATAAGGAATACCGTTAATTCTCAAATTGGAGCCCAGGCTTTTATTTGCTTCAACTGCCGAACTGACCCAGCTTATATTAGAGGCATCTACATGGAACAGGCTTTTATTTTACTTAAACTGTTTTGATCAGCAAATGGAAAATACTGTCAAATGGTTTTGTTCTTAATGTTTAAAAGAGTAAGGACAGAAGGAAAGAGCAGCATTCATTTACAAGTTTAATCAGCAACGATAAAACTTATTATAAATAAATGCATGTTCCGTCCACAGACTGTAGATAGGCTCTAGCTCTTTCCTTAGGTCAGTCGGAGTTCTCAACAGGCCGGGCCGGGCTGAACAACATGTTGTACTCGGGTCTAAAACATACAAATAACTCTGGTCGGGTCAGACCACGAGCTTCCTCTTTTTGGGCCATGTTAGGGCCAAGAATTAATGCTCATGAGTCCAGCTGCATCGGCTCCACGCTTCAACATCCACAGGTCGGACCGGGTCACGTTTTAATTTTCTTAGCACAAAGCACAAATGGAGCAGGTTAGAAACTGCTAAAACAGCCCATCGTGGGCTTTGAGAGGTTTTGTACACTTGCAGGAAATAGAAACAGACCCGACTTCTACTTGAGACCGACTTGTAGTTGTAATGGTTTCTTATTAACAGCTCAGAAGAGCAGCTTGTAGTTAGGTACAGTAAGGCAGGTGACTGCTTGGGTCCTGAGGTTGACAGGTGGGGATGGGATGGGAGAACTGAAAGGGTATTTTTGAGCCGGCACCCAGTCATCTTTTATGCAAGAGTCGAGCACGCCATCTCCTTTGTCTTCAGAACTGAAAGGGAAACTTCGTTTTTTTTTCAACCTGGGCCCTGTTTGCTGTATGTTTTTATGTTTTTGTTTTTTTTTAAGTATATTTATTTGGCTTTTGATGCCGCCCCGTTTTTCTATATATGTGAGTGATGGATAATACTTTTATTGAGGTGGCTAGAGTATTGAGCCGCGCAGGTAGCCTGCAGCCCAGCTAACGCTCTTCTTTTTTTCACACTGACAGGCTCAGATAGTTACAATGAGTGTCCCACAACATACTAGAAAGGAGAAATGAACATAATAGTCTCTACGTTTAGCACGTCTCTTCTTCTTCTTCTTCTTCTTAGTGTTAGCATCCATTTGCAGCACAGCTAACTGTTAGCCCTAACTTGTGAAAGCTGCGCAAAGAGTAGCCCAACATTTTGTTGTTACAATTTGTAAATTCTTCGGTCGTCTCTCTTCACCTCAGTCAGGTAACAGTATCCCCCACCGTTTTTTCCCCCGCGAGTTATCGCAAGGTTTCTAGCGTGGTGAGATTTGGACACAGATCACAGCAAACAGTGACCTCTAGCTAAAGGTAGACACATACGTTCATTTCTCCTTTCTAGTATTTTGTTGGACACTCGTAACTATCTGAGCCTGTCAGTATGAAAAAAATGCCCGTTTATACGGCGAACTTTGACGGGAGCCTCTTGCCCCATGGAAGAGCTTTAGCTGGCCTGCAGGCAACCTGCCCGGCTCAATACTGCGACCACAATAAAAGTATTAATAGCCCTTTAATTAAGATACTGTTGACCATTATATTAATACAGTGCATAATTAAAAACATTTACCGTTTATGTACTGCTGATTCAGATTCAGAGTTTTCTGACTCCATATCAAAATACTGAAGTTCAATAATCAGTGATTTGTACCTGAGCAGGCCTTGACCCTGCTGTCGGAGTGCAAAGGCAGAGGAAACACACAGTAGCAAACATCCCAGTGATGAGGACAGTTAGACAGTCTATTTGCCCACACTGATGTGTGAATATTTATTTTTTTTCATCTTGAAGAAAACTCCTCAACAGGCGAACAAGCCCTCGTCTCAAAGTCTCAAAGATCTGCTTCCCTGTAAACTCGACGCCACACAACGGTGCATACGGAAAATATTCTCTTCTTCTGCTGTGTGAGAAATAATCTGAGCGGAGAGTATCTCATTAATCCCTCAATCCCTGAAGAGCAGAGGGAGGCAGGGTTGCCCATCTCATTGAAACAGTGTTTGGCAGACAGAGAGGGAGAGACAGAGAGACAGAGGAGGGGAAATGGATAAAACAAAAACACGATGATAAACAGAGAGAGAAAGGGAGGGGAAAAAAGAAAAGGAAAAAAAAAACACATCAGACCACAGATTTTGAAATTGCCTCATGCCAACCCTGCTTATTATATTTCACATCTCATTATGTGGCGGGGGCTTTTTTGGAGATGGCTGTTTGTCAGTAGCTGTGACTGGAATAACAATGATGGCGAGGCTTGTGTGTTTCTGCTTCATTTTGCAGAGAGAAAAAGACACAGGAACTCGCCGCGATGCCAGCACAGATGAGGTCTCGCGAATGAGAGGCCTCGACGCCGTGAAGTACAGACCGTACCTTTGTCCTTCGGCGGCTCCGGCTTCTTGATGCTGAGCTGTGAGTTAACCGTCTCAGGTGAATGTTTCCCCTCTCACTCTAAGTGGAGAGTGGGAGTATAATAAGCACGAGAATTAGAATCCCTTTCAGACATGGTAACATTGGTGGTTTCACACCTTTCTTTTAAAGTAATGGCTTTTTTTTTTTTTCATCCAAAAATAGGTGGCAATTATGTTGGTGTTCTGCCATGGTTATTTTCCATTATGGATAGAGCTGCAAAGCACAACACAAAGTAGGATACCTGTGTGAAACGGCACACGGTTTCTACATAATGTTATTGGATGGTTGTGTCATTAAAGTCAGTCTCAGAGATTGCACATGTTAAAAAAAAAGTTCACAAAACAGTGAACAACATCAGTAATATACAGTAATGAAACTCATAGTTGTTACTGTAATATAGTTGTTGATTGATGGGGGCAGACAGAGGAAAACAGAACCATTAATTAAGGCTGATACAAACTCTTTATATTCAAACATGTTAGCTCTAATAAAAAAATAAACAGGCTGAATAGTGACATAATTATGCTGAGGTACAGTATACACTATGTGAAAACTTACATTCTGAATATTAATACATGTAAATGCAAAGAAATAAAGAGTAAACACCTGGAGGTACAATCAGAATTCAGTGTACAGTGTGGTATAAACAATAAACAGTAGTGTGATGCAAATATTAATGGGCGCGTGGCGTCTGTCCGACTACCCATCTCTCCGACCACACGTCTGTCCGACTACCCATTTGTCCGACCATACATTTCTTTATTTTTGCGTCCATTAGTCCGACCTCCCATTTCTCCGACTTAAGTAGCCCTAACCCTTTTCCTTACCCTAAACCTAACCTTAATGCTGTAGAATGAGTAGTCGGAGAAATGAGCTGTCGGACTTTGGGGCAGTCGGACTGACGTATGCTCCCCAATATTAATCTAGCGTAACATAACCAATATATGCAGTGGTAAAACTGTTGAATCATATACATGATGACTCACAGCAATGAGAGGACTGTGTTGTAAGTGGAGCAGGTGATTGTGATTTTGGTTTTTGGATCATAGCTTCTAGGTTCAATCAATGTCTCACGTAACAGTGAATGCCCGCACTACTCTACTCACCTGACCAAGTCAACTTTCAATCTTCCTTACTTGAATATGGGTTCATAAAACTGACATAACACTGTCATAATCATAACATGACACCTGTCATAAACATCAATGAATACTTACGATAGCGTGTCATTTGGTAAATTATGCCACTTTTGATGCAAAGCTGACATTGTTTGAGATGTACTTGTTAAGAGAACTTGACATAATTAAAAATTTTTGGCAATTAGGTATGCTATGATAGGTTATGTTGTCTTTATGTCAAGTTCTGTACATCTCAAACAATGTCAACTTTGCATCAAAAGTGGCATAACTTACCGAATGACACTTAACGACAGCTGTCGTATGTATTCAATGATGTTTATGACGTCATGTTATGGTTATGGCTGTATTATGTCCATCTTATGAACCCGTATTCAAGTAAAGTGTTACCAATTTACGTCCGTTCTCGTCTCGTCAACAAAAACTCACACACGTCTCGTCATGTTTTCGTCATCAGAGAGCCGTGTTTATCTAGTCACCGTCTCGTTATCGTCATGAAAAAAAGGGGCGTCGCCGAAAATATTTCATCATCGTTAATGAAAACAACACTGCTGATCACAACATCAGTATCATAGCTTAATGCCACATTATCCAGGAAATCTAACTATTTGAATTTAGGTAATGTATTTTGTCCCTCTCTCTGCCTCACATTGGCTTATGTCATGTAAATATATTATGATGATAATGGGTGATAACACATTCCCAACTGCCTTTCCTGCCAGCTAAGGATGTCAAACAAAGTGTGTGAACATGGTCTGGATGCACATTTGTATCTTATTTTGAGTCTTGTCCTGATGCAGGAGCTCACATTTCTGGGTTTTCACTTTGTTGTTTCGCGAAAGGTTTTCATACGTTAGTGAGGGCATCTAAAAACACACATGGTATGACACTATGAGGTTACAGAGTTACCACTGATGCAGAATGCAGTTGGCATAGCTTTAGTTTTGCGAAGGTCATTTACATAACCACTATGTAAATGAACGCATACACGAATGTATATGCATGATAGTATGCACGTGGAATTGCTTCGTACCAGTATGTGTGAATATGTTTGTGCAAATGAGGTATTCATCGTAACCCCAGGCAGCTTCTCATTCTTTTGTTCTGTACTAAAGGCGGACATGAAATCAATGAAAACACATTTTCTCTATCTGACTGTATGTTGAGGTGAGAGCAGGGAATTAACAACTAAACCATGTTTGTTACAGATTTATTACTCTATTACGCCTCATGATATTGATGCTGCTTTTTTCAAACATGACACATGACGTAATTGCCAATTTAAGTTATTCATGCACGTCTGTAGGAGGCTGCATGTGATCTTGTTACTCATTAACATATATGCAACATGCATTTATTATGTTTGGGCTGGTACAAAGAGGAACTTTACATTATAACTGAACATTGTGGTGAAGTGTGGCCACTGTAGAATGAGAAAGTCCTGTGCAAATGTTTTAGGCTGTTGGAGGACTGAGTCTTCTTGTGAATTGAAATAGTTATTTTGGGTCATTGTCATGCTGGAGAATAAATTTGGGACAGATCAGAGGCCTCTCGGATGGTATTGCATGATGAAGAATCTAAACATCGAAGTGCCTAAAAAATTTGCACAGCACTGTAATAAAGTGTATCAAGAGTTTAATAAGCATAAATTTGGAAACATGAGGTACTAATGTGGAATCACACGTGTCAAATTATTATCAGTCATATGATTAAGAATCTCTTTAACTGCTATTAAATGTCTTCATTTTCAAATATAATCCCTGCTTTTGCTATTGTACACTCTGATTTTAAATTAGGACTAAAGAGATTTTATGGGCGAAGCTAGGTACTGAGGTTTGTCTTCCTAAGACTTCAGAATAAAAAAAAAAAACTACTGCCTCCTCACTCTATGATGCAAACTATCTTTAGATTTCTCTTAATCCTAGGCATATGGTGTTTTCCTGTTTGCAACACTGTGGTGGAGGGAAAACGTTGTTATTCAAGAGAAGAGAAGCTGCCTTCACTATGAACTTTAGGGCATGTCAGCAATGTTCACCCCAGACTGGAGGAGCTGAGACACAGGTAGTGTGGGATGCGCAAGAAAAGAAAAGCTGTGTGCATCAATGCTCTTTTTGCATCATGCGAGGGCAATGTGGGAGCTTCTGTATGCCGACGTGTTTGTTTTCACTGAGTTTTGTTTAACTTTACCAACTTATTGTTTTATTTATTCATTTATTCCCCCATCCATCCATTCATTCATTAATTATGTGTTTGCATTGCTAATGATACTATCAAAGGGATAGTTCAACATTTTGGCAAATTGGCCCATTGCCATAATCCCTGTAGTCATTGTTACCTTAATTATCAGTGCAAGCTATTTTTAGAACGGCGGAGCAGAGCCGCGAGCTGTTCAGAGCTACGCTATGGAGACTCATGGGATTGCATGGTTTCCCTCATCAAACTCATCAAATACACAACCCAAACAGTCTGGTGGACAAGTTGTGAAATGCACATTCACCACACTATAAGATAGTAACTGAATGTTACAATACTGAGTTGTTTTCGAGGCAAATACAGAGACTGCTTGTTGAAAACCTGTCCCTGAAGGCAACACGCATCAGTGGCTTTCCATGCATTTACCCCTGATCGTTTTGGAGTTGTTGGATTGTGTATTTGATGAGTTGGATGAGGGAAACCAAGAAATCCCACGAGCCTCCGTAGCGTAGCTCTGGGCAGCTCGCGGCTCTGCTCGGCCGTTCTAAAAACAGCTTGCACTGACAATTGAAGGTAACAAACCGACTGCTATGACTATAGGGATTATGGCAATGGGCCAATTTGCCAAATCCCTTTAAACCTATCCTAAATTAGCTTAGCATAGTGGTTAAGCAATTAAGTTTGGTTTCATTTGATAAGTCAAGTTTTATGTATAATAGCAAATTTCAATGTGCTTAAAAATAAAAGTCAGGACATAAGACATAATATAAACCGACATTCAAAAGAATGACAAAATAGGATAGTTATTATGATTAAGATAAGATTAACCTTGAACTTCCTTTGTTACAGGAATATGTGACACTGTTTCCCACATTTAATTTAATGATCATTATTATCATGTTTTATATCCCACATCAATGCCCAGTAATCCAGTAAAAGTCAAGTTTGCAACAGAGCCTTTGGAACTTCCAGTTTCAGAATAAAGCTTTTGTTATCATCATCATTACAACATTAAAGCTTGTTATTAACATTACCATTGGAAAGTGTGACACTGAATCACATAAAGCAGGGAAAAGCAACCATTTGTCCCACTCCTATTTGTCAGATAATAAACCACCTCTCAGCGGCGATGAGTAGTATAAACAAAAGGTGCCCTGCGTGTTGACTGATTGACAGATGTGCTCCAGATGTGGAAATAATCCTCTAAAAAAAAAAAAAAAAAAACCCTGCCAGGGGAGACGGGACCCCGACGAGGTGGCTAATCCCTGAGCCGTCTCCTGTCTGATGGATGGCTGCTTTGGAGATGTAATGAACTTCTTTTCCAGTGGAGGAGCAGCACTGCGGCGCTGTCTGTCAGCCGCTCGCCCAGCAGCTCCGCAGACCCAAGGAGACCGAGGTGTCGGACGGCTTTTGTTCAAGATGGGTGGCTCATCTTGTGAAAGACACACACAATGTCAAAGTTTCTTTTGCATTGTGGAAGGCGGGTGTTTTTCCACGCCTCATTGCTCAGTAATTTGATGAGTTCTGTGTGTGTGTGTGTGTGTGCAGCCTGAAGGGGCTTGGCTGTTTGGAGTGAGTATCAGCCATGGATGTTACAACTCCGCCACATCTTCAGCACGCTGCTGTTGTTCCTTTATTTCTTTGGCTGGACCACAGCAGTTATCAACTGAGAGCCTTGTGTCTTTTTCTTTTATTTGCTGATTTCATAATCAGGACCGTTGTATAGGGGAGAAAGGTGATGATAATTCTAGGGGCCCAGCGCCCAGTGGGGCACCCCAAAAACCCCAGTAATCTAATCTTTGTATGACTGATTTATTCTGCATAAGACCCTGACTAATACCCATAGCAATGCTGCATTAGAATCAAAACAAAGCAAATAAACAATAATAATACATATAGTCTAAGTGGAAAAGTCAGGGGAGAGGGGCCTACTTTAGTATTCTTTCAGGGTCCCAGAATTCCTAGCAACGGCCATGTTCATAATCTTACAGCAGGAGACAGAAACAGCCTGATCAGTATCGTTAAAACCTGCTCTGAGATTGCAGTGAGTGAAATGTAGAGACTTGGAGCCCGTCCACATGGACATGGGTTTCAGTGAATCAGCATAGTATTTATGCTGATTTATGAAGTATTTTTATCGTTTCATTCATTTATCGTATCATTTCATCCAGATGGAAACATCATTTTGGGGCATGAAAACAGTATTTTTGCCCAGAGTGAGAAAATCTCAAAATTCCGCTCCAGTGTTTTTGTGTAGACACGATGATGTCATACCCCCCCACCGCTCTAAGTGTTACCTGGGCCACATTACAGTCTATGGAGGTAACATAACAACAATGGCCGACTACTGTCTGGTCCCTCAGACATTTCGGCTGAATCTCTGCCATTAAACCAACACTAAGTCACTTTTCAACCTTCATATCATATTTTCAGAACTTTTGTGATGGTACATCGACTTAAAACAGGTTGAACGACATGTCCTGAGAGGGTCTGTATCGCCTTTACTGGCACTAAACAGCTTCCAGGTGGATGGTAGGACCCCCTCCACACAAAAAATTACAAATGTGTTGACTGCTTTACGGCATACGCTACTTTACCATTTACCATTCGTGAAAAACAACGAAGTCTGCTATCGTGGCAGAAGCAGCAAGAAAATGACGGAGCATGGTGCATAAATTCAACATAGAGCAGCTCGTCTGGGAGAGGGAATTGTGTACAAAATACAAAACAAAACATCTGGTTAAATTTCAAAATAACGATAACAATCATCATCATATTTCCTGCACTATACCTTTAAAACATTGTAATGGATTGAGGTCGGCCTAGAGTCAAGAGGTCAGATGTGTTCAGACACGATGTCACCCCGTTGACGCCATGAATAAGGAGATACTGATTGTAAAATCACAAAATTCTTAAGTATGACATGACATGACAACTAATCGATGTTCGGAGTTTGAATACAGTGGGAGCTTTCCATCTTCTTCCCTGTTTTTAGTGTGTATGTGTGGCAGCGTTACGGCGCCACACAGGCCTGGCATATAGGCTACTAAGCATTTAGATTCATTTCCAGGTGTGCGCAGATATTTCTTTAAATTATTCCATGTTTATGGGGAATTTCTTCAAAACGAACAAGACAAATATTGTTTTTTCTTTTCATCTTGGCCTTGAACTGCTTCTGTAACCAGTAAATCCTCCAGAAAGCAGGATGCATCTCGGCCTCCGCAGGTCTTGTTCTAGCAGGTGAATCCTCAGGGTGTCAATACGACCGTCAGCTTGTAAAACAGAATAATTCATCCCCTCTGCACTCAGACTTTTAAATTCTTCATAGGCACATGTATGCTGTTTTTTTCTTATGTGATATTTCTCTTGTGTGGTCAAGTCAAGCTGCTGTTCATAACCAACTGCCCCTTCTGGGATTACTGTAATAGAGCCGTTGTAATTTGAATTTGCAGCATAATGACGTTAATAAAAGTGTTTTGTTCTGGGATTGAAGAGAATGAAGACAGAAGCTGTGCTCTTTGGTTCTCCTGGTGAAGAGTGTGTCATTTGAGCTTTTTTTGCAAGACAAGAGCTGGGACACTGGGTCAGAGCCAGGTAGACTTTTGGCCAAGAGACGCTATAGGTGGAAGGCAGAGAGCCTCCATTCTCCCCGTAATGACTCATTAAACCATCACAATCACTCCAAAGCTGTTTGATTAAGCTAAAAATCCTGCATAACTTCTCTTTAAATAGCAAACTTCAAGTGCTTTTCTTGGAAAAAAAAGCACTATATCATTTTCTTGGGACATAGAACAAAATAATACGCAGTGATTTACCACCAACTTACGAATACATCCCATTAGAAAGTTACAGGAAATATGGTTTAGGCCCCTTATTCCTGAGTTACAGTAGAAGTCATTTTGCAGAATATTATGATGTCACACTGAAGCTGTATCTCCTAATTTTATTTTAGGCATAATAAAAACTGTGCTTATTTTTGGTTTGGGTCAATACAGATGATTGATCCACTAAACTCACATTCCAGATGGAGTGGAATGACGTCAGAGAGCCCATCCTCTTAAAGACTCAACCACAATCAGTCCTTTTTTTCTTTTTTCCTCTGAAACTCAAGACTGGACAGACTTGTAATAGCATTAAAACGGCCTACATGATGTAAAACAACACACACACACACACAGCCATAGACTACACCACTAAACAGTGACAAATAGCACCACAGATGTTCCCTCCTCCACTTAGCACCCTACTCAGCACTTTTTCCCATTCACTGAGTTTTAAACGAGCAGACGCACCTGCACCTCGCAATTCCTGTTATTCCAAAGACATAACAACAACAGCTTGGCTGTTTAGAGGAGGCTCCGCAAAGTCCTCCCCCTAACGGAGGAAGGAGTTGGGAATGGTGATAGATCTACTGTAGGAGATAAAAGAGGGGCCATTATCTGAGAAAGCTTAACTAAAGAGTTCCAGTTAGCTCCAGGCAAGTTCCTCCTGCTTCGGAATACATTCATTAATCATAGCTAAAGTGTTTCACTTGAACAATGGAGGATAGAGAGGGAGGTAGGGCATCTCTGTTCCAAAGAAGCTCTATCAAGGTGTATGACTGAGCTGGGACGTTATTCTATTAATGAAAGGGAAGGAATAGATGTATTTAAGTATTATTGCCACATAATACCGAACACTACCTTGGATTTATTTTTCCCCACCACCCAAATGGCTCCCTGGGTGCTGAGCGCAGCCAGATAATGCCAGCGAAGAGGCAGAAAACCAATGATTCTGGCTGGGCTGTGAAACTCAATTGGATTTACTGTCAAGCTCCTTCATCAGTTTAATAAAGTCCCTCTCTCCATCCCTCCACTCCACTCCTCCCCCGTGGCCCTCGCACCTACAAGACAACCGGCATCAGTCATTACAGTAACTAACGAAAATGTCTATACTATTAATGCCATTAATTAGGCCTCATTAAAAGTCTTTCGTTACTGGAATCTGGACTGTCTGGTGGAAGGTGTTGTAATCACAGAGGCTGCCCTGCCTGGTCTTTGTCAAAGCAGAGGCAGAAGGGAATTATGCGTGTGCTTCCTGTTAGAGGTTTGGGGATTTTCTTTTTTTTTTCCCAGAGAGAAAGATGAAATCATGGGTATCAACCACTGTTGAGTCATGTTTTACACTGGGGGAAATGACTCAGCAGCACACCTGGGCTCTAATCCGAGAGCAGGTTCAACAAAGTCTGACACTTACTGTCAACTCTGGGTCAGTGAAACTGGAAAATCACAGTTTAGTGCATGCATGACATATTCAAACACAAGGGGTAGAACAGTGCACAAAATCCACTGTTTGGTTCAGATCACAGTTTTGTTTTTGTTTGATTTGCTGCCCCTTTTTTCCCTCACTCTTATTCTCTAATTAACACTCCACACTTTATATAGATGTAGCTATAAATGCATAAATACAGTGCATTGTCTAACAATCCACCAATTACCAGTATAGGTTACATTACGTCCGTGAAGGTTCTCAGTCATGCAGGTCATCTTATTTTTATGGAGTTTTAGTAAAAGGCAACTGGACATCTTCTGTTGCTTGAAGGTGATTTCATTCCCTCCTCAGGACTCCATCACTACATCTTTACATAGAAAATAGCTGTTTACAGCTTCATATTGCTTAAAGGTGTACGGAAATGGCCGTTTGTTCCGTTTGTCGCGCCGAGCTGCAACACGACTTTACCCGAGTAAATTTAACGGATTTGATTGGTCGTTAACCAGCCCCTGACACGTGGTCACATCAGGGATATTCGAAGCTTGGGGCGAGTCCGAGCTCCGTGTGTGTGTGCGTGTTTCAGACGTTTGAATGACGGATGACAGATCCAATATCAGTGGCTTTTGAATCGTGAGCAGGCTGACGTACAATCCGTGCGCCTGCATTGTCCAATGCGGAAAAAAAATACAACACTTTCATCCCGGATTTACTCAAAAATAGAATTTTGCACAAAGTTTGGCCTACATCGTCTCTTAGATGAGTTTTTACACTAATTTTATGACCCAGAGTGGGCTCAAATTCAGTTTTCTTTTCTGTACACCTTTAAAATGTCATTTACAGAACTGAGTGAGACACCTTTCGTGGCAGAGACCCCTCCCTCCCCTCCCCCCACTACGGTAGTGGGGGCAGGCCTACTGCTGCAGATCCACTACCCTAGTCCCTCCCACCCCACCATCCGACCTCGGTTGGGTGGAGGGGATGGTTCCTGCCTGCCATTACCACTCTGGTAACCCTTCCTCTATGTGGGCAGGGGGGAGGCCACGGCTGTGGATCCCCTGCCCATCAACCCATCAATCATATCAATCACTGTCAATCACCATCTGGTTTGCCTGTCCACCTGCTGGCCCTGTGTTGCCCCCCAGGTAGAGGCTTAAGCACCCAGGTCTACCTTTGCTCTTGACGTGACCAATGTAAGCCTTAAATCGACATCCCTTGCTCTTTAGTTTTTATTATGTTTTCATCTTAACTTTGTATTTTAAGTATTTTGACCTATTTATTGCACTCACCACACTTCCTTTCTTTCTTTGTTTGGTGTATGTTTGCCATCATTACTGTTGTATCTGGTGTGTGTATGTATTGTACTGTATGTACAAAGCAGTTGTTTCTTCCGGCGCAACTTGCCCGAGACAAAATCTTAGCTGGATGGAAGAGCATGGATGCCATGCTTGGTGGAAAAAGAATATTGTAGGTTTGAAAAATCCAATCTGAGGTCGTCCACTATTTTTTACTTTACCTCAAAATATTTGTCACCCCTGACATTTACAGGTGGAAGCAGGATGGCAAACACACCCTCTGCTTTTCTTTGATGCCAGATACTGCTGGAAATGTTTGTTGACGGGAACAGATGGAGATATTAGCTATCGTCAAAAACAAATATCCATTAAATGTCAGTCTTCACACACTTCACATGGGGCTGGGATCCTGTTTCTTGCTGTAAGTCAATCACAGTGTGTGCTCAAAGGCAGAACAGTGATAAATCCTCCTTAATATCACCTATGGTTGGTGGTGACTGTGTCTGCGGAGGCCCCCCCCCCCACACACTCTACCCATATTTTCATGTTTTGGTGTAGTCAGGACGTTTCTTGATGTGTGTTTGCTTGTAGCCAATGACAGCGCACAGAAATAGTTGGGCGTGCAGTGCTCTGGGCTTGCACAAAAACTGAAAAAAGAGGGAGAAGCAAGCACTCACCCAAAAATTGAATTGATTTGCTTATATGTTTCTTTTTTTCCCCCTATATTATTATTTCTGTGCACTTTCATGCAGCTGTCAGTATTTCTGTTTTTACTCATTGTAGCTTCAAGTTTGTTTGTTTTTTCCTTATGTACTTTTTTGTACATGTAGGATTTGATTCAGATATATTTTTGGTGCATTATTAAATTACATTTACGTTCTGTGCCATGACTGTGTAGTGGAAAAGCAACTCTGACTCTGAAACGTCTCTCAGCCCTTAGTCGACATAAGGGTGAGTAGATAATGAGTGAAATTTGAATTTTGGGTGAACGATCCCTTTAAACATCAACTTAGGTTATGGTATGAGCATACAGTGGCTTCATACTCAAAGAGTAACACCATTCACAACGTCAATACAAAAGGTACCAGATTCAGTCTGACACCATCAGAGGAAGAACTAAACATGGGACACTGAGCAGAGAGAGCAGGACAGAATAATGATAATAAGGCTTTGGACTGTTGTTATGATGAATTTTACACATCAAATGGAGGAAGTTAAGACATGAAGACCTGCCTTTGATAAAGCTGTTACATTCTGGAGTCGAAGTGAATCAGAAAAACTAACTATAGTGGATCCCAGATAGAGGCTAGGCTGTGTTGTGTGTTGGGCTCAGTTGCTGCTGTACTGCATGTCTGTCTCTCACTTTTTCTCTCTTATAGCTGTGATATGACAAAACTAACAAAACAAAAAATACATACAAACATATTCAGTCACTCCTCTAATCTTCTCTCTGAGTGTTGCTGTTACAGCCGAAATTACAGCTCAGTCTGTTTGGTGGTTTCCGTCAGACGTCTGGTTACAAGAGGAGTCTCGTTAAAAGGGGAAATGGATAGTAGTTGGCATAATTAGAGGTAACGCTGGGGCTGTGGTGTCTGTAATATTTGTTTTTCATTCAATCACCTCTAAATATCACAGTAAACACGCTCTTCTCTTCAGAGTATTTACCCCCCCTGTGGGCCAATCAGTGTCAAAAAGGCCACGTGATTCTGACCTGTAATCTCAGCACACTCAGAACAATCACAATGATTTCTTTTAAATGCCAAAGCAGAGTGGTGAGATGCTTCGGTGTTTCATAAATAAGCGGATATTTGCTCAAATCCAAGCGTAGACAGGCAGTTTAAAGATAAAACCTTGTTGTTGAAACACAGACTTTTAACAATAGGAAAGATTTGCCCTGAGGATGCTCTCGCACACCATGAGAGCTTAACAGTGGGAGAGGAGAGTCTTGGACATGGGCAGAAAAGTGACATTAAAAGAGACCTTTACTCCTGTGTCCTGGAGAACATTTAAAACAATAACTTAAATAGCTGACAAAATGAGCCATTAAAATACATATTTTCAAAGCTGGAATTACCAGCTTGTGGCTCCAGTGTCAGGTGACATCTCTTTTTATTGAGCATCACGTAAAATATGAACCATTTGTGTGAAATCATGTCACTATTGCAGTGTGAATTCTTGAATAATGGCTAAAAACTGTTTAGCAAATTCACACAGAGATAGACCTTTAAATTTGCGCCAGTAGATTTGAATTTGGAGGTTGGTCTTTCTTTAGTTGTACAAAAAATCAAGACATTGCAGAGATAACAGAGTTTTAAAGCCTCAGTTAATTCTGAATCATTGTGCCAAATGTATAGCTATGGAATGTAGCCAAGGTTTGTCTGAAAAGTCAACTGATTTGCTGTTCAGTACTTTATGGGAAAAAAAAGGTCACTAAAGAGTGTGATAACACTACTTTGGCAACACTGATATGGTATATAGGTATCGACATTCTGGTTCAGTAGTTAGAACTGATTCCCTTACAGCAAGGAGGTTTTGGGTTCCATCCTGGAGCCATTCTGTGTGGAGTTATATGCCATATATATGCCATATGTTGGTTCTCTCTGCGTTCTCTGACTTCCTCCTGCAAGAAAAAACAAACTGGATCCGCCTAATAACTTTAGCCAGGTTAAACACATGGAATAAAGTTAAACTTTGTATATAAACTCAACTAAACCTGGACAGCAAAATCACAACATGGCACTGTCAACCACATAAATAGACAATAAGTTCGAAAAATAAAGAGTCGTCTATGTTGGTTGCCTAGCAACGACTATTGTTAAGCGAATGAATGGAGGTCAAAATGACCTCTTGGCGGTTCTACACACTAAAAACAGTTGGGTT
This sequence comes from Decapterus maruadsi, assembly GCA_030347415.2. Lineage (NCBI taxonomy): Eukaryota > Metazoa > Chordata > Actinopteri > Carangiformes > Carangidae > Decapterus > Decapterus maruadsi. The sequence continues at coordinate 30,010,620 of CM064903.1, forward strand.
AAAAAAATAACCCAATCTTAACCCAATTGTTTGGTTGGATAAGGACCAACCCATTGTTTGGGTTATTTTAACCCAACAGGTTGGGTTATTTTTTAACCCAACTTTTGGGTTGAATATTTAACCCAAAAATTGGGTTAATATAACTACAATGTTGGGTTATTCCTAACCCAACTATTGGGTTACGCAATTTGGCGCCTCCAAACTATTGGGTTATATTAACCCAATTTTTGGGTTAAATATTCAACCCAAGAGTTGGGTTAAATTAAATAGTGTTGGGTTATTTCTTTTAAATAGATCCTAACTTTCCCAAACTAATTCTGTGTATTCAGTATGCCATATTTTAGGAAATTTGTTCTATTTGGTGTTCTGTGGTTCCATGGGGAGCTTGAAACTGGTCTACCAATGACATCACTAATAGTGAATGGCAGTCATGTCACTGGCAAAGAAGTTTGGAATGATGCACCCACCCCAAATAAAAGAAAGGCATACAGAACAGACAAAGATTTTTTAAATGGTGAACCGGTCCTTTAGCTACAACTACTTATCAGAATTGTTTTCATTCCATTAAAAATATACTTGAAATCAAAAAATGAGGATGAGAATTTTAACAAGAATATATATTTATTTTATAAACAACTGTCAATCATTTGACTACTGGAAGTAAAAACACAATCTCTAAATCGAATCTCTAAAACATTAGAGAACATTCCTTAGCTCTAACTGAGTTACAACCATTGTTCTAACATGTGTTTGCCAAAGTCACTCTAGTTTGCAATTTAGCAGTGCCGTTTTCAGGAATTTCACTGGCTTTGTCTCTGGTCCCTCTATTTTGTAGACTACTTGTTGGAGAAACTCCCAGCAGGGAGAACACTCCTTGGGATAGTTGATGTCAAATACGTAGAAAGCCTTGAAACAGACATCAACTGCCCCAAGGAGTGTTGGCTGCGGGAGAGCTTGGCCTGCCAAGACGACGAAGACTTGAGAGGCACATTCCTGCGGTTCTCCAAGGGCCAGGACTGATGGGTAGGGCTTTGGCTGCGTCAAATACTCCACCACATTCGTTCCAACCTGAGACAAACACAAAGAAAGACAGATAAAAGGAAGTGAGTGTTGTATTGAAAGTGAATTCTCAGCAAGATAACAGATGTTCAGTTGGTGGTATAATATTGATAAACTATTGGTAAACTATACAACAAAGTAGTGTTGTTTTTGGCGGCCTGTTCCAAACCGTTATTTGGGGACTACAGATGAAAAATAGCCTCTTGGCTAATTCTGGCGCATTTACAGTGATGTTATTAATGTGCACTGTCCCTGTTTTCAAATAAACTTATTTCATTTTATTAGTTTTAGTAAATAATAAAGAGAAAAATAAAGAGTCGTCTATGTTGGTTGCCTAGCAACGACTATTGTTAAGCGAATGAATGGAGGTCAAAATGACCTCTTGGCGGTTCTAGGAGTACATGGAATGTTGACGGTTCTAGTGATAAACTGTGGCATGCCTTATGCCTTATCTGTGTTTGTTTCATTTGGTTGATCAATTGAGATGTTCAATAGTGTGACAAACCTTTTTTTAATTTTTTTTTTTATTGAACATCATGTTTCCTTGGACACTCTACATAAGTGTAACCAACATGTAAAGGAAACAGAGAGGGCTGGCCGCCTTTCCTAATTTTAATGAATTAAGCGAGTTGCTTGTAACACAGCACAGCATAATTAAATGATACGGTGCCGAGCATCGATGAGCACAGGGGCATATTAGATGTGCTACTTAATGTGACCAGGAAAATCCAAGTGCCGTATTGATCAGCCGCTTAATGTTCTCCGGCTCAGCCTCAACCCTCGACCTCCATTTCATTTTCCAGTCATTACAGTCGGCTGGCAGGATTTAGTGCAGCTGCAGGCAATACCATGATACATCTTGAGACCAAAGAAAAAAAAAAGGAAGAAAGGAAAGAGAGAAAATCAGAGGTACATTGTCACCTCTCCTCCCAAGTTCAAATCAATGAGCATTGCTAATGGCTAAATACTAAATATACCTGTCTGCTGCTGACAGGAGAGCATTTCAGCCTGGCCCCATCCCGTCAGGCCGGGCAGCCGAATCTGCCGCACTGGCAGACAATTCGGAGCCCCTAGAAAATACATATCGATGAGTCCATGATTTGGGATTGTGAAAGGGGCACAAGTGGAAAAGGTTTAGGGTTGGGTGCGAGGAGGAAAGAGACATGAAAAGAAAGGTATCGATTAGCAATCTCATTCAGAAAGTTCAAATACTATGACTCCTTGGCCCCGCATTAAACAATATGAGTGGAGATCAATGAGGTGTCAGAAAGGGAACTGCTTTTAAGGGAGAGGTGGTGCAGGTGGGATGAGGAGAGAGACCAAAGAGAGCACTGTCAAGGTCCTTATAGGGAAGTCTTGTTACCCAGTGGCCATCTTGGCAGTGCCCTTGGGCTGAGACTCTCAGCTAACTAAAGCAGGCAGGCACAAGATTAAAATGTAGCATTAATATAATATCTGGTTGATTAAACCATCAACAGTTTTATTTGGATGTGTATGCTACTGTATTTATACCATTATTTAAAGGGCCAACGAGGAGTTTCTATTCAGTTATAAAACAGTCTCACGTTAATGTGGATGAATCTACGCTACCCGCACTTGTTAATGGCTCCATTTTCGATCAATATATCGTTTTGTCTCTGTCATTATTTTGTTATTATTAGTGGTGGCGGAAATGCTGGTCGAGCCGACCAGCGTTTCTGTTGACCTGTGCTCTCTAAATTAGTAGTGCTCTTATTTTGAAACCGGAAGTAATTATCATTGACAGGATGTCTTTAATAAACGCACAGGTGTCCTCAATCTGTTGATTGACAAACGCAACCTAGAGTGTGGTCGTTCTTCTCCGTCCCTCCCGGTCTGAAGTATTTATTATTTTATTTCGCACTCTTAAAACAACTCTGCTAACAGGTTATGGGCCCAGGTCATGAGGCGACCGTTTGCAGAGTGAATGAGGACATTTGCGTGGCAATGTGTGTGAGTGCTGGCGTGTGAGCCGAACATGACCACGCGAGGTGAGTCGAGCCGCCGCTGGTCCCGGCTGGTTTTCGACGGCGATGAGAGAAATTATGAACTTTGGGAGGCGAAGTTTTTGGGGCATCTCTTGCTGGAAGGATTGAAAGACACCATCCTCCACGAGCCCGAGTCACCTGCTGACGATGAGGAGGAAGAAGATGATGAGACCAAGAACGCCAAGGCTTATGCGGAGCTGATCCAGTTCCTAGATGATAAAAGCTTGTCGCTCGTTATGCGAGAAGCGGCTGATGATGGTCGCCGGGCGTTGCAGATTTTGCGGGACTATTATGCAGGCAAGGGTAAGCCTCGTATCATTTGCCTGTACACTGAGCTGACATCATTACAGAAGTCCAGCGGAGAAAGTGTGACAGAATATGTCATTCGTGCAGAAACAGCAATCACAGCTTTGAGAAATGCTGGAGAGACACTGAGTGATGGCCTGTTAGTGGCGATGGTTTTAAAAGGACTACCAGAAACATTCAAACCGTTCGCAATTCACATCTCACAGAGTGAGGATCAAGTGACTTTTGCAGACTTTAAAACCAAGCTCAGAAGCTTTGAGGACACCGAGAGGATGCGCGGGGCAGCGGCCTCGGAGGACAACGTCATGCGGGCACAAGTGCGGCCAACAGTGAGGCGCACTTCAACAGGTGCCGGTGACCGACGGGGGAATGAGACTAGCGAGGATGTGGTGTGCTACAGATGCGGTGTGAGAGGGCACGTAGCCCGAATGTGCCACCACAAGCAGTGGTGCAATCACTGCAAGAATTCTTCACATCGTTTTACAAACTGCAGAAGGAGACCGCAACGGCGGGACAACGTGAGGAGAGCGTCGGAGGCGCACTGCAGCAACGAGTTCACGTTCGGGGTGAGTGACTGTGACTCAGAGGTCCAGCACAGACCCCGTGTCAAGCAGGCGGGCCTGATGGTCGACACTGGCGCGACTTCTCATATCATCAAGGACATTTCGAGGTTCAAGAGGTTCGACGACAGATTCCGGCCAGAGACTCACTTCATGGAGCTGGCTGATGGGACGAAATGCCGCGGGGTTGCTGAGCGCAGGGGAGATGCAGAGGTGGTGCTGATTGACAGCAGGGGGCGACGCCACAAAACTACCTTGACACAGGCGTTGTATATACCCACCTATCCACAGGACATCTTCTCCGTGCAGGCTGCGACCACTGGAGGAGCCACAGTTACCTTCAGGAGAGGTAAAAACCTTCTCAAGTGCAAAGACGGTACAAACTTCAACATATATATGTACAACAGACTTTATTATTTGAACACTGTAGATGATTGTGTAGATGACCAGTGCAATGTGTGTTATGATATAAAAACATGGCATGAAATCCTTGGCCACTGTAATTATGATGACATTCTAAAGTTACAGAGTGTGGTTGAAGGAATGAAAATCAAAGGGAAAACTGACAAATCTGTTTTGCACTGTGATGTATGCACTGAGGGTAAATTTGTTCAAACCAGGAACAGGGAGCCAGATGCTAGAGCCAGATCAGTCTTAGAATTGGTTCATACTGATCTAGCAGGGCCGGTAGATCCAGAGTCCATTGATGGTCATAAGTATGCTGTATCTTTCACTGATGATTATACCAGTGCTGTTTTTGTGTATTTTCTAAAACACAAGAGTGATGTTGTACAAGCCACTGAGAAATTTCTTGCAGATACCGCCCACTATGGCAGAGTTAAACGAATCAGGTCTGACAATGCCTTAGAGTTCATGGGTAAAAACTATCAGGCATTGCTCAGTAAAAATGGAATAAAACATGAAAGGTCTGCTCCATACTCACCACATCAGAATGGTACAGCAGAGCGGAACTGGCGAACCTTATTTGACATGGCCAGGTGCCTGATTATAGAGAGCCACTTACCAAAAGAGCTATGGACCTATGCAGTGCAGACTGCATTTATGGTGAGGAACAGGTGCTTTAACAACCGCACAAAGCAGACACCTTATTTCATGCTAACAGGAAAGCAACCAAACCTGGCAAAGATGCATAAGTTTGGGTCAGCGTGTTACGCCTACAGACAAGATAAACGAAAACTAGACCCAAGATGTGACAAGGGGATTTTTGTTGGGTATGACAAAAATAGCCCAGCCTATTTAGTATACTATCCCAGCAGTGGTAAAGTTCAAAAACATAGGCTAGTTAAATGTGTGACCCCAACTGTTGCAGAGCACCAGACACAGACAGAGATACCTGCTGATGATGATTTTGAGGTACTGAGGCGGGTTGATAGGGCCAGACGTACTCTCCCCCTCTCACCAACAGGACAGATAAAGGAGGAGAATCCGGTCCCTACAATTGGGCCTCAGGAGAGTCAGGAGAGCCAGGCACGACCAATCAAACAGGAGAGCAGCCGTTACCCCTCCAGAGTGAGGAGGAAACCAGACTACTATGGTGATCATGTAACTGAGGCAAGTGATGACCAGGTACAGATGACCATAGATTACTGTTACAGGTTGGTGTCTAATGTACCCCTCTCATTCAGTGAAGCTATGGCCTCACCTAATTCAAAAGAATGGTCTAGTGCAATGGATGAGGAGATGGAATCACTTAATGATAACAACACATTTACCTTAACCCCACTCCCAGAGGGTAAGAAAGCAGTGGGGGGTAGATGGGTTTATGCTCTCAAAACCAATGCAGATGGGTCCAACAAATTCAAGGCACGTTATGTAGCCAAAGGATACAGTCAGAAGCAGGGTGTAGATTATGATGAAACCTTTTCGCCTACTGCTAACATGACAAGTGTAAGAGTGTTAATGCAGAAAGCGGCACAAGAGAACCTGATTTTACATCAGATGGATGTTAAAACCGCTTATCTACATGCTCCAATAGATTTTGAGATATACATGACACAACCAGAAGGTTATGAAGTAACATCTGACAAAGGTGAAATGTTGATGTGTAAACTGGAAAGGTCACTGTATGGTTTAAAACAATCAGGTAGAAACTGGAACAGAATGTTGCATGATTACTTGAGTGACAATCTTTTTACTCAGAATCCTGCTGATCACTGTGTTTACACCAAAGAAACAGAAGATCAAAAAGTGATCATTGTGATATGGGTTGATGACCTAGTTATTGCAGCCAGTGATGATAATGTCATGATGAATGTAAAAGAAATGCTCACTGCTAAGTTTAAAATGAAAGACTTGGGTAAACTGAACAACTTTCTGGGTATTGATTTTCAGCAAACTGATCACTGTGTAAAAATGTCACAGATGAGATATGTGGAGAAAATACTTGACAGATTTGATATGCAAGACTGTAAGCCACGAGCAACACCTTGTGAGCCAAAGCTTAACTTTACTGACAATGCAGAGGTAATGAGTGATGTCAGAAAGTACAGAGAGGCTGTTGGTAGCTTGATCTACTTGTCAACATGTACCAGACCAGATCTGAGCTATGTAGTAAGTAAACTTTCACAATATCTGTCAAAGCCAACTGTACAGCAATGGGTTACTGTTAAACATGTACTCAGATACTTAAAGGGCACAAAAGAAAAATTGTTGTGTTACAAAAAGAGTGACAATGTACTTGGGTTGGAAGCATTCAGTGATGCAAACTGGGCTGAACATGATACTGACAGACGTAGTACAACGGGTTATTGTATCAGCTTAAGCCAATTTGGTCCTTTGATCTCATGGAAAACCAAAAGACAAGCTACAGTAGCTCTTTCAACTTGTGAAGCTGAATACATGGCGTTAGCTGCGACTATACAAGAATGTATGTATTTGTTGCAATTGCTTCAAGGTATTGACAGCTATGATTACAAGCAGCCAAAGGTCTATGAAGACAACCAAGGTGCCATAGCCTTAGCTAAAAATCCTGTGCAAAGGCAAAGATGTAAACATGTCGACATAAAGTATCATTTTGTAAGGTCAACTGTAAGTAATGGAAAAGTCATGCTTGACTATTGTCCAACAGAACAAATGGTGGCAGACATTTTGACAAAACCACCAACAAAATCTAAGTTAAAGAGGTTTGTGACATTTATGTTTGGAGAGTAATATGAAATGTTTATGTTTATGATTATGTAATGTGTGCGAGAAGCAACATGAGAAAAGGAAGAAAAAAAAAAATCTGTTTAGCAACATGCAGAGAAATGTTTATGTTTCATGAAGACCTGTAATGGATTGTATTTCTGTTTATATTTTTGAATGTACCAAACTACTTATTTAAGAGCAAGTGGGGGTGTTGACCTGTGCTCTCTAAATTAGTAGTGCTCTTATTTTGAAACCGGAAGTAATTATCATTGACAGGATGTCTTTAATAAACGCACAGGTGTCCTCAATCTGTTGATTGACAAACGCAACCTAGAGTGTGGTCGTTCTTCTCCGTCCCTCCCGGTCTGAAGTATTTATTATTTTATTTCGCACTCTTAAAACAACTCTGCTAACAGTTTCCTTACTTTCGGTTTTGCAGGCGCAAATGAGAATAACGGCGATTCGGGCGGCGTTATGGTCGGAACTACGACGGTAACTGAACCTCTTTGAACCTCTGACTTTAATCCTTGATGAATGAAAACATGAGTCCGTCTTGCGCCGGTGGAGGAATTCTACGGTGCGTGCGGCGGCAGCGTGAAAACACTTTGTTTTCCAAAACTCCTCGTTGTCCCTTTAATCTCTTCATGCTGGACCTCATCTCTCTACTCTGCAGCACTGGGACAGTTATTTGCTGAGGACAGTCAGCAGTTTGTTTGGATTTTGGCTTGGTATCGGAGCTGCATCTGGCTGTGCCTCTCACATTGGTGAAGGAGCATCACCAATGATGACCATCATCAACACTGGGAACCTCTGTGTTATATTGTTATGCCGCTATGATGCGATGGGAAGACAGTATTAGCGGTGGATGCTACCCGCTACCACTAGCAGAAGTTAGCATCCAGCTAGCTCACTACAGCAGCCCTTATACTTGTTATACTGCAGTTTCCAGTTACACAGTCACCACCACTAGAAGCCCATAGGTGATGATTAAGACGGACTTCATTTAAGTCTGATGTTTATTTTTGGGCACAAAACTCCAGACCCAACCTTTAAATATTGTATAATTTTGGCTCCTCCATCCAGCATCAAAGCAACATCATCCTCCCTATGTTAATCTTCACTTGATGTACTATGGATCATATTTGTCTGGAAAGACAGAAGTTTCACATTTTTCACTAGCTGCTTCAAACTTTTAAATTCGAATTTAAAACATGACATAACACCATTCTCAATCAGTGGCTCCTTTAAATCTTTCCAATTATTTTACCGGTCAGGCAGGTTCAGAGATGCTGTGCCACTTAATATAAAATGACTGGAATGCTTTTCTTTCTGCAAGAACATGATTATTAATGAGGCTCCTTCAGGCGAGTACAGGCATGAATGTACAAGTGTTTCTTCCTGGGCTGAAAATCAAAGCTTTGAAGCATTCTTTTTTGGTAACTTGTACATATTAGAAGTGAATCACATAGAGAGCAACTGCTGCTGACAAGCAAGAACTGCATGTCAATATTGTCGAATGAAAAGTAAAGGGTCAGCTTTGAAGAAATTAAGAGAAAGATTTAATTTGATGGAAGTTACTTTCGTTTCCCCATTTGAGTAAACACTTGAGTTGAAAAAGTGGATCAGATAAGGAGGGTCAGAGTCAGGGATAGCAGCAGCCTGGGTTCAAGTCCAAGCTGTGGTAAACCACTTGGAACCACAATCCACAGTCAAACAGTCATACAGTCAAAGGAATTTGCAAATTTAAAGACAAGAAGGATAAATAAAAATAAATGCTCACTAATTTAAATTTCCATGTGTGTTGTGCATGACCTGTCCTCGTGGCTGCTCTTACCTAAGATGCATAAAGAGGCACTGAAAGATGGAACAACACAAATATGCCATGGAAACACCCTCAATTTGATCTGTTGTTACTGTTCAAAGAAAAAAAAAAAAAAGTTTAAAACCATGTTGGGAACTACCTGTTGAGCAACACACATTTCCTTATTAAAATCTTGTCGGAATGGTGGGACGCTCACATGTCGAATAGGGGTATTTCGGAATGGTGGGATGTAGGAGTAGTGGGATGTCGGAATGACAGCATGTAACCGAATGGGTAGATGTCAAATGCCCTGCAGCCTGACAGGATGATTGCAGCCAGCGGGTAGGCAATGTCACAAATTGACGTAGTCTTCCATGGATTTAGCAGCATCCAGGCGTCACAGAATAGCTGACATGCCTCTTGAAAGGTGAGGATTGTACAATTAAATTAATAATTGGATAATAAGTGTCTTTATAACGGCATGTTCACACTGGGCGTGAGGCGAATTTTTCGCGCTTTAAGATTACATACAATGTCAACGTACGGACACAAATTTGTGCCGGCGGTGCGAATGGCACTATGCGAATGTAGCGAACACGCAAAATTTGCCTGCAAATGCCGCAAGTAAAAACTAATATTCCAGCGGGCAAATTCGAGTGAGTCTTTGAACATTTATGTCAATGTGGCAGATTTTTGCCATTCGATAAATAAATTTTAAAAAAGCCTACATGGAGTATTGTTGAGTTTAGATGTACTACTGTAGATGAATGAAAAATTCAGTTAAATGAATGCACTGTCAGACATCACCATTATCAACGTTAAAACCACATTTCATTTCATAACTTATTTAAACTCAGAGATATATTGAGGAGCAACCTCATTTACAATATGTGACCCGCTCTGGCGAAATAAGTCGGAAGTCGCAACGTTCTATTTTTTAAAATATTTTTAATCAGCTGTAAACATGGAAAATCAATTTTAAAAAATCATTTTTTTTCTTTTTAACTAATTTCAAAGCAATGACATTCAAAAACAATCTCCCAAAGTTTCACAGTCCAGATAATTGAGAAAAGGCATGTAAATGATGATTAAAGTTGACTTGCTATTTAAAGGACAATTCCAGGCAAATTCAACTCGGGGGTGTATGTTACTATCATTTTAGGTCTAAAAGAAGAAATGTGAAGATTTTCAGTTTAATCGCTCCTGTTTTGTGGTAGCTGTGTCTGTCCCCGCATCGCTCCGGCAGCAATGAATGGGAAGTTCCACTAGTTAGCCTGTTTACATCCCTCAAAGACGCATTTTTTTCCCCACAGACAGCGTCAGATGGTTACTCAGACATGTAGGCTACCGAGCAGTTTATTTACTTCAAGCAAGCCGACATGCTTGTAAAACCATCAAATGTATGACTTTGACTAGGGTATCATTTTAAAGCTTATTTTCTAATCTTTCCATTAATACCAAACTTTAATACTCAACTTTGACATTTGGGTCACTGTGACTCATTTTGATGGATCGGGTCACATATAGCTGAGATGATAAAGACAGAAGACAAAACAATTGAGACATAAATAGATATTCAGACATAACAATAAGCATAACTTGAAAATATAAGTTAAAAGCAGGAACAGTTGGAGCTAAAATATTACGTAATTATCGATTTAAATTGCCCTAAAGTGAATTGATAAAAGTGAGGTAAGTTTCAGATGATTTTGCATAGAGTTCCAGGTTGAAGGTGCACAGTAAGAAAAGCTGGTCTTTCCAAGTTCGGTGGGAGAGAGGGAACCTACAGTGTGAGCCAGTCTTTTGAACATGTGCGATGGGGAACTGAATTAAAAGATACTAGTGAATTAATATAAGACGGTAAAAGACCAGTAAGAGCTTTAAGAATAACATCCAGTGTCGATCACGCCTGGTCGATAGTGAGGCCATCCGACTTTGGAATACAAGTCACAGTGATGAGTGTTGTAGCTGTCGCCAGTAATAAACCTCAGGGCTGAATGATAAACGGTGTCAAGCGGATGTAAAGTTGTAGCTGATGCATGCCTATATAAGATGTCTCCGTAACCTAAAACTGACATAAAAGTTGCTTCAATAAGTTCCTTCCTACAGTGAGAAGGAAATGTTTTGTTTCTGTAAAAAAAAAAGCCTATTTTTTGTCTTAATTTGGTTACCAGATATTTGAAGGTGATTTTGTCATCTATCCAGAGTCCAAGGTATTTGTATTCAGAGACTCTTTCAGTAACTGTACCATCTATATTTTTATTTTACTAATGAAGCTGTGTGACTTGACAGAGTGGAGCAGCGGTGCACTCAGTCAGATTCCGCTGACTCTGAGTAACACTGAAACAAGTCAGCAATCATGTTTCATCAGATCAGTGTGTGTGTGTCATGTATCTGAGTAATATGTGTCTGTTGGTTTCTGTTCTGTAGACGCCTCAGGGATTTATTACACTCCCTGCTGCTTGGATTCAGTGCTCAATACATTGAGTAGCAGAACTTTTCTTTCTCCTAATGTTAATATATAACTATAAATGATCCTACGTCCTGCAGCACTTCTGCAACAGACCAGTCAATTTTATCTTCCATGAGAGATCGACATATCAAACTTCATGCTAATCTTAAAATGTAAACTGTAGTCTCAGCTGCCAAAATGTAATATGAACAAAATCCAAAAAAATAAAAACAAGAACAGCAGACAACTACATTATACCTTACATAAACCTGCAGTGGCAAAACAAAACTGTTGTCTTGTTTGCTTATTTTACATCTAATTCCATTTGATTTCTCTGAACAAAGACTGCGTGTAAATTTTTGTCTTCATGTACCACATTAAAAAAAAGGATGCGAGCCAAGCCAAGCACTCGAGTACTTGGATATCGGCTACAGCCCTAAATGATGAAAGGGATCATGCCTGACGGAGGCGTCCATTATCACAAATTAATGAATGACGCAGAGGCGTTGCTTCTGCTAAGTCCATTAATTTGTGATAATCGGACACCTTGAAGGGCATTATCCCGCTTAAAAATACGTAAATCATTCACTTATAATTTGATGTTGTTTTTACCGTTAAAATCATAGCCTACATCTTTAACAATAAGCTGGCTGAGCAGACTATTTAATAACTCTCGTCGGCGATGAAAAAGAAAAAAAGAGGGAGTCGCTGTGACCACAGCGTACAGCCATCGCTCTGCGTACAGCCAGTGACTCTGTCACAGCCTGAGTGAAGGGAGGTGAGGTGATGGCCAAGTTTTTCAGAGGGCTAGTTCACTTCTTACCGCTTGTGTGTTTACAGACTCCGGTGCCGTTATGCGCTGAAAAAAGTTGTTATGGTCCGAGTGTCCACTTGGCCACAGTCTCTCCCCCACTACACTTGAGATGTTTGTAGCTGACCAGTAAAGGTGATTTCTGATGCTTCCCTGCCATTTCTTGACTTCACATCCATTCCCCTTTGTGATTCCCATCACTTTCTCGTTGATGCCTGTGGGATGCATACATGACACATGTAAGAAATGAATGATATAAACTATGATAAATATAAATCTATCAATAATAATTCTTAATTGATTATAATACCTTTTGCAACATGCCATACGTCAGATACCATGACAACACAGATCACCATTGTAATATAAGACATGAACATATTGTAAAAACAGGACCTGCATACCCTATGTTGCGGCTTCCAACACAAACCTTTTACCCGCTTGGCTCCTCAGGTTTGCAGATTTGTGACGCACTATAGTAGGTAATGATGACATACGCTGAAATCCAAATATGCCTTTGGTGCATTCATTGTAAACAAACAGCACAGAGCTATCACAGCGCAACAAAGATATGAATGTAAAAATGAGACAAGCGGATTAAACAGATAAAAAGGGTGATGAATGAATGAATAAATGAGTAGCTGTCAACAAACATTATAGCTAGTCCCAAACCTGACTCTCTCTCATCTGTATCACTGGTGAGTGCACACCTTTACGCACACACACGTGAACCACCCCCTCTGCCACACACACCATCAAGCACACCGTGCTCCTCATCTTCAACATGTCTCTTACACCCTATGTGTCGGTGTTCCGCACTTCTGGTTTGGTGTGAGTTTTCACCAGTGGCATGTGAAGACATTGTCTATGACTAAAGGGCTCGTCCGGGATTTGAACCCGGGACCTCTCGCACCCGAAGCGAGAATCATACCCCTAGACCAACGAGCCCCGTGTAGTCATGTTTTATCCCCCAGAAACTTCAAATTCTGTCTTATAGGATATAACCAGCTTTCAAATATAAGCAATGCACACTTTTGTATTGGTCATTCACACTTTTAGTTATGAATTATTGATGCAGTAAACATTTACAACTTTCAAACGACCAGAGAAGCATTAAATGATTCTCAAAGAGATCTCAGTCAATGGTTAGTACATATCTGTCAGTGAAACACAGTGAGTTGCTTTGATTTTAGGAACATTCTGTAGCTTTTTGTTTAAATATGCCACACAGTGATCACAGCAAAGCTCCAGAGCTGGAGGGAGGCTAGTTGGTTTATTCACTGAATAAATACAGTGGGTTGGAATTAGGACAAGTAGGGTTGCAAAATTCCGGGAATTTTCAAAGTTGGAAACTTTCTATGGGAATTAACGGGAATAAATCAGACATTTACAAAATTGAGTTGGGGTATTTTACTCAACATTCATGTTTTTGTTGTTCAGTAAAATAATTGATTGTTCAAACAAGAATTAAAACTTGATAAAGTTCTATATCTGTTGAAATGTCATGTTGTTTTTTAATTGTATTATTTTTTATTCTACAATTACCCCCAATTTCTAGTTAATTCCCATAAATTCCCATAATTCCCATGGAAAGTTTCCAATTTGGAATATTTCCAAAATTCCCCAGCTTAACTTCCCATGGAAAGTTTCCGGAAAGTTTCCGCCCCTTTGCAACCCTAAGGACAAGTAAATGTTACAACCAATGAAAAGGGTACCCTCACACAAGTACAAAACACAGGCATTAAGGTTTGGCATCTGTTGCAGCCTCACTGATCTGTAATTATCAAAAAGGGCATAAATTACATAACATGTGACAGACTCTCCAGCTCTGAAACTTGTACCAGTGTAAAAACACCCAGATCTTTTGATATTGAGACTGTGGACAATAATGTACTTACAGAACTGTTTCCACTCTCATTGTTACAAGTTACAAGTCATTTATCGAACATCACAAGTAGTCTGAAGCATAATGAAATGTAAGGTAAATATCCTGCATCGTGCTACAACCAGAGCGGCATCCCAATGAGCAAAACAAGACAATAGAAAATAATCCAAATTAAATAGCAGCACTCTGAATCTCGATGGCAAAATCTAGTACAGCCTTTATAAAAACACAAAGAATGCATACCAGTGCATCTCAGCTAGAAGCTCCATAGCAGTCACCATGGATGGTTTTGAGACAGGAACCATCCTCCCCCTTTTCCCTCGGATCTTCACTCTTTCAAAGTACTCGCACATCTTCCTTTCGAATGGAGTCAAGCAGAGAGCCACGTCATCATGCAGCGCTGACTTGTTCCAGGACCTGGAGGCAGTCAGTAACATCCACGACACCTCTCCTGTTAACCCTACTCGGGCAAGAGAAACACACCCTGTGCTCTCCTACGTCCTCTGATCAGGTTTTGACCTCAGCATAAACCAAGGGACAAAACTAAATGCTCAAATATGATCAATACATAACAATTCACATTAGCATGCAACTTGAACTTGCATTCATGTGTTCAGATCCAGGCCAGAGGGAGGTGCAGGCTGGAAGAGGCAACAGTAGCAGTATAAGTACATTGATGAGCTTGCCATGTGGATTATTATTTATCTGGTTAGTTTAGGACACCAGTATTTCTACTATGAATATGAATAAAAGGCCAGAGACTGCATGTCACTGATGGTGAGCTTTGTTGATGTCTGAGTCGAGTCATGGCTAAATGATAAGATGTAGTCTACCTCCCAAGCTCAACATCAGGATTAGGACTAGTTTTGAGGGCAAGGACACATTTATCCTAGTACATTAGTGCAGAACCAGTCACACTGTTGCTGCAAAGTCATGTACCGTGTTGACTGTGGAGGACAAATGAAGAGCTCTTTTCCAAAACGTTTTCTAAATGACATTTTTTTAACCTAGACCCAACCATTTTGTTAATATTCAATTTATCCTGTTAAAACGATTGTTGGCTCAGTCTGAACATGTTGAACAATGATTATTAAATCAAACAATATTATTGATAAAAAAAACTCAAAGTTTATACTTTATTTTTTTCAAAACGGTATAAATCCACATTTAAAAAGACAAAAACTGATGGTTTCCATCTTGAAAAACCAACCAACAAAATGAAAGAAAGAAAGAGAACATCACTGAGTTGTGTGTGTGTCTGTGTCTCTGTGTGTGTGCGTCGGGGGGATGGTAATGATGTAGTCTGTCCATGGTTACTTAACCAAAAGTCTCTTGACATGTTAAACAAAGAGAACTATGGACTATGGAAGTTTTAATGTTCAAAATACAGACGTTATCATGATGTGAATCCATGTTGCTGTAAACAAAAATATGTCCTTGATGTTAAAAAAACAAAACAAAAAACGATTGTTGATTTGGAGGATATCCGGCGTTACAGGCGGGGTCCCTACAGGATGCAGAGGCTGTGAGGGGTATACTTAAAGGACAATTCCAGGCAAATTCAACTTGGGGGTGTATGTTACTATCATTTTAGGTCTAAAAGAAGGAATGTGATAATTTTCAGTTTAATCGCTCCTGTTTTGCGGTAGTTGTGTCTGTCCGCGGATCGCTATGGCAGCAATGAATGGCGTGGATGCGAGTTCCGCTAGTTTGACTGTTTACATCCGTCAAAGCCGCAATTTTATTCCACAGACAGCGTCGGATGGCTACTCAAACATGTACCGGGCAGTTTATTTACTTCAAGCAAGCCGACATGCTTGTAAAACTAGATCTAAATTCAAAGTCTCCCCGAGTCTCGCGCGAGACCCAGTCGCCGTGCTCGGTGCATTCAGGGGCAGTCAGAAAGCTACCGTTTGTGTCATAAACACAGAAATATCGACTCTTGACTTGCTTCAAGTAAAAAAAACTTGTCGGCGCATGTTTGACTCGCCACCTGACGCTGTCTGTTGAAAATAATGTGCACTTGAAGCAATAAAGAGTCGATATTCCTGTGTTTATGACACACACGGTAGCTCCTACTGCACCTGAATGCACCGAGCACGGCAGCAGGGTCTCGCGCGAGACTCTGAATTAAATCTAGTTTTACAAGCATGTAAGCTTGCTTGAAGTAAATAAACTTATCGGTACATGTTTGAGTCGCCATCTGACGCTATCTGTGGAAAAAAACTGCGGCTTTGAGGGATGTAAACAGTCAAACTAGCGGAACTTGCATCCACTCCCATTCATAGCTGCCGTAGCGATGCAGGGACAGACGCAGCTACCGCAAAACAGGAACGATTAAACTGAAAATCTTCACATTCCTTCTTTTAGACCTAAAATGATAGTAACATACACCCCCAAGTTGAATTTGCCTGGAATGTCCACTAGAACCGCCGTGAGGTCATTTTGACCTCTCTCGCTTCTTAAAATACACGTAACTCTGTTTGCGTAAAAACCCTATGTCTCCCAGTTGGTGACTTTTCCTAAAAGTGTGTTCTACATCATCTTATGCGTTTTCGTGATTCTGATATAAAAGAGAGCGAAGAAAAGAGAGGTTTTACCTAGAACCGCCAAGAGGTCATTTTGACCTCCATTCACTCTAATGCAAAAATGCTAAATGGACTGCATTTATGTTGCCATATATATTATAAACCCAGCCAGACACACAGTTCAAAACACTTTATGGTAATACTTGACATTCATATACACACACATACTTTACCAAAAATAACAACAGTTGTTGCTAGGCAACCAATATAGATGACTCTTTATTTTTCTACTGTTCGAATAGTGTGTGTATATAAAAATGTATAAAATTGATTTTCCAATCATTGCAATCTGGGCTAAATAATTTCCATTTAGTCACTCAGTTCGCCAGTTAGTTAGTTATAGTTAGTTATTTAGTTAGTTAGTCATTTTGACCTCATCCCACAACACAACACGAGTTCAGATACTAGAAAGTTGTCAAACAGTTCAAACAGGTCAAACAGATAAAAAAACTAATATTACTCATAAACATTGAACATAACAATGACAATCCCTTGCTCTCATGAGAAATGGACATGAATTCAAAAATTTGAAACAATTTTGAAAATTTTTACATACACACACTGTTCGAAAATAGAAAAATAAAGAGTCGTCTATATTGGTTGCCTAGCAACCACTTTTGTTATTTTTTGTAAAATATGTGTATGTATATGAATGTGAAGCATTACTATAAAGTGTTTTGAACTGTGTGTCTGGCTGGGTTTATAATATATATGGCAACATAAATGCAGTCCATTTACCATTTTTGCATTAGAGTGAATGGAGGTCAAAATGACCTCTTGGCGGTTCTAGGTATACATGGAATGTTGGCGGTTCTAGTGTTAAAAGGATAGTTCACTCAAAATTCAAATTGCACTCATTATCTACTCACTCTCATGTGGACTGGGAGCAGTTTCAATGTCCTCCGTGGCTTCTCTGAGTTACAGGGGGTCTTGATGCAGCAGTGCATGTCCATGTAACGGTTGCAAATGGACACCGGCGGTCTTCGTAACAAAAAGACACACCAACAAACATCCAAATACCTCCATGTTGCTCGTATGTAATGTCTGTCTTGTATTGAAACCCCGAAATGCGAAATTGTCCCGAAAAACAAACTAAATAAGTCTATATTTCAAGCTTGTTTGTAGCGGAAGCTCCTGTTCCTGGTTTGTCCCAAATCTCACGATTTGGCGCTTATCGCAGTTTGGAGGGGAACTACATCTTGCGCTGCCTTTTAAACAGGGAAATGTAGCGATTTGACATGAGACGTTGATGAGACAGCAAAATGGCGTGACAAACTCTTTTTTTGGGGGGGGGGGGGGCGTTTATCGCATATTGGAAAAGAGCTCTTCAAGTGTTCCACATGGCTGCCGTTGGACTGGTCACCCATCGATGGTGTGGCCACAGGAGCAGTGGAAATCTGTAGTTCACACACACACTCACACACACACATCTGAGGTTTATCTCCTCTCCCTCTTGGCTACAAAGCAGTGAAGTTTTTTTTCAAGCCTTTAATGTATGTGCTAGTTGTAGCAGGTGAGAGTTTAGGTGATGACCGTTGTCTGTAGATGAAAGGCAGTAATGTCTCTGTTCGTTTTTTTTTCCATCAGTCTGACAAATGATGGCAGGAAAGAAAAACACTTTGCCAGTCAGATGAGCTACAATGGCTTTTTAATGTTGACTCGCTGATTGGATTTGAATGTTGTACGTGTTTGTTTGCTCCAGCGTTTTTTACTGCCAGTCACTTAAAATCCTTAGACTGCTTTAATCCATGCTCCGCGCTCAGATCCTGCGCGTGACCCTCAGCTAGTTCACCCCCTCACTTCATGGTCCCCCCCTCCTCCTCTGTTTGCATTTGCCTGCACAGCTCTGTGTTTTCACTCCAGGTATTCTGCTCGCTTTAGATTGTGGGACTCCGGCCAAGAAGACAGAGAGTATACCAAAGTGATGAAACGCGTTGGAAGTTCATTTTCTCTAATCATTTTTCACACACAGGGATGGATTTGGAGTTCCACTTGGCTGATGTGCTCCTTCAAGGGAGACACACAAAAAAAAAGACTTCAAAAGTCATAACAAAGCTCTGTATTTACTCCAAGCAGAAGCTGCTCAGAAGCTTGGAGAGGCAGCGATAGACTTTCACCCCACGTAGAGGAACAGGCAGCGGAGGAAAATATTTTAAGTCCTGACATTCAAAGAGAAAGAAGAAGGAAAAAAAGCCTCCTCATTCTTATGCATCCTCCTTTGTCTTTGTTTGAGGCAATAATGGCTGACAGAGGGGACAGAAAATTATAAATCTACTCGGGAAGAAAATGGTACACATGGATTTTCATAATGATCTATTTTTCACATACACACTTGGCAAAAGGGAGGGAAAAAATATCTTTACTTTCACTAAAGTCCCATTTTGGAGCTCCCCGCTCAGCGACTCTTAAGACAAATGAAAGCACTTTTTTCCACAGTATAATTTGGATTTGTTATCACATTCTATTACATGAGCGCCTGCATGCCTGTGATGCATGCTTAGAGAGAGGAGAGTGGGCAAGAAACAGAGAGAAAAGGGAGAGGAAGAGGAAGTGAGAGGGGGGAATGGGAAAGTGTACCAACCAGAATGAACTTCATATCCTTAAGCCAAGGCCAGTTCATAAAAAAGGAAAAGTCCATTTATAAGCTTTCATGGAGCGGGTCCTCGGAGGGGAATTCATCTGGCATGAATGGTGATTTCTATGTGGCTCTGCAAAATGACCATCTGAGAATATGAAAGAGTATCTGTATAAGCCAGAAACATATCTACATTCACACCAGAGCTCTGTGCATATACAGGTCATTGACCTTCTGTGCACAAGGGGCCATTGCATGTGGAATCAGGAATTCATCACTGGATGTTTGTACAAAAATACACACGTTCCATAAATATGTAACGACAAAATACATGTATAGTCAACAACTGTAGATGCCTTTATTGTGATGCAGTCAGTACATCAAGATGCACTGTAGAACAAAATTATGTTCGGACCACAATGTATGGCAGGGGTCTGCAATCCTACGCACGGTTGGCACGCCGCCGCATAATCATTGGCACGCTGGCACCTCCACCGTTAAAGTTTTTGGGGGGTTTTTCCAAGCTTTCTGCACACTTTATTTTGAAAGGACAGCTGGATCGAACCCAGGGTCACTGCAGCAGGGCATGCAAGATGCCCACAGCTCGGCGTATTTAATCAGAGATTCAATCAAGCGTTTCGGTGACGGTGAGCGGCCTGACGCTGCGTCATTAATGCGCACTGTTACCGTTACCATACCAACGAGCTACAGTACGTGTCCCTTTTAAATCTCTCCTTCGGCCTCACGTTCTCACACCGGCTGTTCTGTTATCAGTGAAGCTGCAACCCAGCTAAATGATTGGTTGTTTGTCTGTCACTCATAGTGTCCAGCCAGGTCTGTGAAATTTGGACCGGGAAGAGAAGCTTCCGCTGGAAACAAGCTTGAAATATGGACTTACGCCTAAACTCCACTGACTGCGGAACGGCTGCAGATCCGCTCCGCTACGGCGGCGGAGCCGATACGTATTCATTTTAATCACTGTGTCAACGTCCACCGACTCCGGATCCGCTGCGCTGTGGGTCCGGAACGACTCCGGCATCCGGCAGCCCTCGCAAAAGATACGCACAGCTTCTATTTTTGCGGGACGCCGGAGCACAGCGCATCAAGCAGCACAGAGCAGATTGTGCAAGACAGGAAACCGCGGGCAAAATACAAAATAAAACACCCGGTTAATTTTCAAAATAAAATACACCATGTTTTTTTTTTCCTGCTTTACACCTTGAAAACGTTGTCATGAGTAGCGACCGGCCTGAAGTCAGCAGCTCGGAGGTTTCCAGACATCGTTTAATGATTTTGTGGTTCACTTTATGGAAATTAAAACCTGCTATATCTCGAGATCACATGCTCCTGTTGCGCGGCGGAGCCGCAACAATCAGCATCACGGACGGAACCGGTGTGTTTTGACGGAGTCGGAGAACGCGGCCGTTCCGTAGCGGACCCGTTTCGGAGTCGTTCTGCATCCAGTGGAGTTTAGGCGTTATTCAATATTTTCCGTAACAACATCGCATTTCGGGGCTTCAATACAAGACGAACATTACAACGACGAAGACCGCCGGTGTCCATTTGCAACCGTTACATGGGCATGCACTGCTACGTCGAGACCCCCTGTAACTCAGAGAAGCCACGGAGGACTCTGAAACTTCTTCCAGCCCTTAGTCGACATGAGTAGATAATGAATGCAATTTGAATTTTGAGTGAACTATCCCTTTAACACTGATTTGTTTTGTCTAAGAATGATGAAAACTCATATTTCCCTCAGACAGACTGTGGGTTTTTATTACAGTGTACTCACAGTCCTGAGGGATTTCATAACAACAACCAAGCAGACTTTGACAAAGAGAAGAGCATTTGGTAGGTGCAGGGTGTCAATGAAAAGGTTGATTCGTCCACTTCATCTCTCAGTGGAATGGAGAAAAGATGGGTGTCCTCACTGCACCCCCCCACCCTCCACCCCCACCTATGCTCTTGATTCGTTCTCATTTGATTCAGCTTGTCCAAGTGATATTCTCACCTAAACACATCACGGCTTTCTCAGACAGAAACAATCATCTCTAGACATCTCTGTGGCCGTTTTCATCTTATTGTATGGTCCAGCTGATCAAAGCAAACATGCTTTACTATGAACTCGCCTTTATTGAGAGATATTCAGGTGCAGGTCTGATGTGGTGAAGGTTCGTCCCCGGCTCACACTCGGTCAATATGTTTGTATTATTACTACTTCATAACGTGTATCTGACAGATAAATCGCTCTGTTGTGCTGCTGGAGGAATTTACTCGGCAGTCTGTAAAACTTGTTTGCCTGCCTCAGCGGAGCCTGAGGCCTGTCAGCCACCTCTGGGTGGTTAGACATGCATCGACATTTTTATACATTTCACCTATCAAGGAATCATTACTCCCAAAGTGCTGCTTTTGCACCAATAATGTGAGAGCAATAAGACGGTCACTGGCCTGGTTTTGGTTTAAATCTAATGTAAAAAAAAATACACTGTATAAAACGATATAAAAACACACTGTAATACCATTTGAGTTAGACACTGTTGATAAAATAATTTAGAGAGGTGATAGGGACTGGCCTTTTGGCCCCCGACTAGGTAAGTCCTCTTTCTGGACATTTTATTTTCTATGTTTTATGTACATTAAGTATAGAAATTGTATAATGTTTCATTGGTCAATGGGGAATTCCATACTCTTTGATGTCTTTTGTACGCTAGAAGTATGAGGCCACAAGATTATAATAGTCAACAGCATCAGAGGCAGCACACAGCAGAATTCAGTGTGGCCATGTAATGTAATTAAAGGGCAACTTCGGTTTTTTTCAACCTGGGCCCTGTTTTCATATGTTTTCCTGTATATGTGAGTGATGGATAACACTTTTTTTGAGGTGGCTCCAGTATTGAGCGGGGTAGGCAGCCTGCAGCCCAGCTAACGCTCTTGCATGGGGCAAGTGGCTCCCGTCAAAGTTCGCCGTGAACGAGCATTTTCTTTCAAACTGACAGGCTCAGATAGTTACAATGAGTGTCCGACAACACACTAGAGAGGAGAAATTTAATCTGGATCAAACCCTCAATTTGAACTTAAATTAATTTAACTTTAAAACTTTTTAGTAGGATCGTTATAACGTTGATCCAAACAGTCTGGATTATTTTGATCCCAGCAGTTGCTGCTTGATTCAGTTCAGGTTTAGTTAGTTTACTTGTCACATGTGATTACAAGTAATTACACTGAAA
Source organism: Decapterus maruadsi (assembly GCA_030347415.2). Classification (NCBI taxonomy): domain Eukaryota; kingdom Metazoa; phylum Chordata; class Actinopteri; order Carangiformes; family Carangidae; genus Decapterus; species Decapterus maruadsi. The sequence continues at coordinate 30,033,037 of CM064903.1, forward strand.
TTAGTTTGTACCTTTTAGTCATTGCATAAAAATACAAAAACATAAAACAAAAAAATTAAAAGCAAAAGAATTAAGGATTATTCTGATGCCAGGTTGATTCAGGGATGAAGTGTGATTTAAATTAAATTCAAAGTGGCATCATTTATCATTATTATGTTTATTGATTTATTATTTTGCACTTGATTTTTAGACTGTTAAAATGATAAAGTGAATAAAATCAACATCTGGATAATTTAATGAAATTTTAAGCTTGAATTTGAAACATAATGGAAATCAGCCAATCAAAATGATCTTGTCATATACTTTAAAATACTGAATGTTCTGCTCTCTCCCCTGCTGTCGTCTCTGTGAGGACTCCTCCATCTGCTCCTGTTATAATTACCATGGCCACTAGATGTCACCTTAAAGACCCTCAGTATGGCTCACACATGGCCAGTGAGCGTGTTCTTTACTGAAGGACAGCCTGCTGTAATGAGGTTATTTGTGCAGCTCCTTGTTATTGAGGACTTTGTATCTCATGGCTATTTTGTACAAAACAACCGTCCTTTGAGAAAATGTGTTCCAAATTGTGACAGCTTTCAGAGTAAACAACAAAAATGATCATCTTAATTATAAATCATTCATAAATCCTCTGTTTGGGTGGTCTTATTGTGAAGCAGTAACCACATTACACAATTAATAATTCACATTTCTTAGCATGCACATCCAGAGACTCACACATTTTCCTGGTAACCCTCACATTGATCTGAAGGCCTTTCCCCCATGCCTTCCATCCCCCACCTTCTGTCTCTCACATGCTCAAGTTGAGCTCCTTTCAAGTCGCTGCCTTTCTTTTTCTTTTTCTTTTCACTCCATCTGCCAACCACCTTCTCTCTCTTTCAATTCCAGTCGAACACTTAGTTAAAAACCCAGCAAGATGTTTTCTCTCCATCCTCTCCAAACATTTATTTTACTCTATACTGAAATTCCACCCGATTCTTACCTCTCCCTCATCTTCCCTCTGCTATTATCCAATTTTGCTGCTTCTCTGCTGGTTTTCATTCTATGTAAAATTTATATTTCAGGTTTTGAGATAAGTGACTTACAAGGAGTGCAACATCAGAACAAGCTTAAATTCCCACGACGGAGGCGTACGCGGTATGAGTGCAAAAGTTCAGGGACAAGAAAAAGCCTCTGTGATATTTCTACAGCCTCAGAATGATGGAGACAGATACAGAGCAAATACAAGGGGAGCTGTATTTTAAAGTGGACCTTGTCAAGAGGGTGGTGTCATTCAGCAAATGCAGGAACCTAAAGAAAATAAGGAATGAGTCTCAAGGCTCCTTAAACCGTTATTATCAGGGGATGCCGGTGTGATTTTAAAATCTGACTCATGCAGCTACGGTTTAAGTCAGAGCTTTATGTCCACTCAGATTCAAGCTATGAAAAGAACATTCTATCCAACTCATAAGATTCGATGGTATCAAACTTTAGTTTAGTAAAGGAGTTCTCAACAGGCCATACACGTGTCTGTGCAAGTGGCAGCATTGTTTTTTGGACTCCCCAAGGTCTGCAAATTCAGTGTATGCACAACTTCCCAACTTCAGCTGGACGTATTATGTTTAAAGTGTTGTCTGTCACCAGCATGACATCTTTGTCATCTTAGATGCCATTCATCCACAGCTCCAGACAGTAACTGAATGCATTAGCACCCGTGTGACTCTCAAACAGCTCTCGTCTGCAGCACATGTGATAAAATCTGCCAGTCCTCGCTTATAATGTGCTGTTATTGTTACGTACGACTCTGTTGCAGTTGAAGTCCATGAATCACATGTAATGGCTACACGGCTAACTTTACTCATTGATTGCATTACCGAGGCTTTGGTTTCATCGTACAATGCAGGCACAGCAGTTTCTGTGGAGTGTCTTCTTGTCAGCAGGTTATACCGAGGCTCGAGTGTCTTCAGGAGGTAACAAAACCCGACATTTTCTACCACAGAGCCGTAGATCGGGTGATCTTCTTCCCTCTCTCTGAAGCAGACGGCAAAGTTGCCAGCGCTTGTTCGATCGTCGGCTGAGATGCGCTCGCTGTTTTCGTGGCTGTTGCTGCCAAAGTCCTCACAGGGTGGAAACATTCAAAATGTTTTGTCATATTAGTTGTGTTCCCAAAGTACTTTATTTTCGTGTGGCAGACTTTACACACAGCGTGCGTCTTCTCAAGCTTCCCATCAAGCTCATGAAAGCCCAAATTAGCCCAGGCGTCCGATTTAAATGTAATGGGTGCATCTTTGATTACTCGTGTGGTTCGCGCCTCAGAACTTCATTGTTCAGGTGAGGCCAAAAAATAATATAATAAATGGGGGAAAAAAGCGATTATGTTACATCACTAAACTTAACCAACTCCTTTCTACATTGCCTAAACCCAACCAAAGCACAAAGAAGGACATTTATTTTTCAGCAGGAGCGCCGCGGCTGCATCAGACTCACACATGACTGAAATTTCGGAGAGGGGGGAGACTGTCCCCGCGGCGCGATCGTGTCAAGCTGGGTAGGAAATCAAGCACAGAAACACGAGAGAATCCGGTCAATTTTCAAAATAAAACACATTCAGAATGGCAGACCATCGGAATAGCGGTCCTTCGGAATGGGGGTCGCCCCCCCTTCTAAACATCATACACACCCCCTACAATAACATGGAAGTACTAACAGTTGTCTATCAAGCAGTTTATTTAATAATGTTGTTCTTGGTCCTCTCATTTTCTCTACTTGGGGGCTAAACCAGATCTTATGACTGATTCATGTGTTGAAGAATGTTCATGGATGACGTATGGAAATTGGTGTTATTTTTCTTTACAACCATCTGTAAAACGTAAAAAGTGGAGGAGTATGCTTACAGTAATACCTTCACCCTTCTGGGCTGTATGAGAGGATTTGTTTAGTGTCTTGTTATGACCTATGGAGGGCAGCATTCTGCCGGATGGCGTACAGCCTGCTGGAAATCCAGAAGAAGGTTTCTGTAAATAAATGCACGGCTCAAAGGCTATTTGTGACTCCAGTCATCATCTTTTCATCCAAAAACCCACGTTTGTGTAACACACACCCACACACTTAACTCGCATTCACCTACAGACAATTTAGAGTCAGCAGTTAACCCAGAAAGGCTCAACAAAAACCACTCCATCACCATGCCACCTCAGAAATGCACCAGTAAAATATATAAATAAATATTTTTAAAATTTTACAAAAAAAAAAGAAAAAAAAAAAAGAGTGGGTTTTGAGTTTGCTTGTTAAAATATCTGGGTCTACTGGGAGGCTCCTCCACAGATGTGGACCACAGTAATAAAAGATGCCTCACCATGGGTTTCAGTCTGACTTTTGCTATTACAGTAATTAAGTCCACAACCAAGAAGACCTGAGGGCTCGACAGGGTTCATAGGCTAAAAGCAAATCAGACTTTAAAAACCAATGAAAGAATCTTAAAATCAATTCTTAAGCAGACAGGGAGTCAGTGCAGTCAGTAATTTCATCTCTATTTCTGGTGGAAGTCAACACTCAGGCAGGTGACGTACTCTGTCTGCTAGAGGGGAACTTACTTTGTGCAAATCCTGTGTGGCATGAACCCATTTTTTTTAATCAGCCGCTCCTTCTGCAAAAGCTAAAACTTGTTTCTTTCTTTTACCAGTCAGACAGAAGTTGCAGATGTGATCTCAACTTCTTGCAAAACTAAAAAAAAAAAAAAAAAAAAAAACACATTGTGCACTGATTCATAACAGAAGTTAAACAAAATTGCAGTAAAGTTGTCACAGTCTAAACACTCATAGCTGTTTATACGCATTTGCTCATGAGATGAAATCAAAGAAAGGCAAAGTGTTCAGGTTAAAATGAGGGCTGACGTTTGAACAAAACAGTGGAAAATATTAATAAGAGAAGTAGAAGAGGAAGGGGAGGAGGAGAAAGACCCAGAACAGTCATTTCAGGTGAAACCTGTGGGAAAGCAACACTCTGCTGTTCAAGTTAATTGGGAAGAACAGAGCTGTGGCACTGGGCTCCACAGTGTGATGTGCTTTTCACCTGCCTTTTGTCACACTCTGGTTTTAATGTTTGTAAGATCTAAATTCATTTTTGGGATGCTATTAGGAACTAGAGGTCTTCACGGGTCCAATTTGACGGACCCGGGAAAATTGGACATTCTTGCAATGTTTTCCCTCCAGTCCTTCCCTCTGTTTACGCAGCCCAAGTTTTCCACTAAATCAGCACTGAAGTTAACAGGTTAATATCAGGACAATCTGGGAGTTGTGATTGCTGGCTAATTAGCCGTACATAGCTAGCTGGCATCACACCAGCTACCTGACTACATCAATATCAGTTTCGATTTGTAACGCAGTTTACGTCAATGTTGTATTCTTACCTTGGCCTTGCTTACGTTTTAGCTAAAGCAAGCATAACCATCATTTGTCCTCGGGACAGAGCCGTGACTCGATCACCTACTGTAACACTGGCAGTTCCAAAACAAAGGTAGAGTGCAGTAACTTAGCCTACAATGAGCCCCTGAAACTAAGGAAGAATGCAGTAACTGAAGTTACTGCGTTTAACCTTTGTTTTTCTGGGGTTTTTTGTGAAGTTACTGCAACGTGAAACCTTATTTTCTCCGAAATAAAACACTTCAGAGATAAAATATTTCTACACATGATAGAGTATATCTCCAAAATGACAAAAATGATAATAACTCATTTTTGACCAAAATTGAAGTTACTGCGTTTTTCCTTTGTAGGGCAGTGTAGGACCCAGCCTTTAACAATAAGAGACCCGAGACAAACTCCACCGGTTCCGACCCGCACCCGGAGTCACTTCTTGTGAGTGGACCCGAAACCGAGCCGGGTCAGGTCAGAACCTCGGGTTTTCGGGTTGTCGGTTTTTTCCGAAGACCTCTACTAGGAACATAATAAGTCATAGCCTATATTGTTATGTTGTTTATTTATTGTCTTAGCATACTCTGTTTTTTCATTTATGCATGTATCTCTATTGTTTCTCATTATTCATTCATGTATGTATTTTCCCTTTAATTCTAATATTCACTGTATAATCACTGATTTTATTTGTAATAAATTTGGTTTTTGATTATGTTCTTATTGGGTGAGGTTTTCAAATAAACCCTTTTGGGTTTCATACCTCTTATAATAATGGTTTATATTATTTTAAATGATATGTTTGTGCAAAATTTGCAAAAAGTTTTCTACAATTTATCCATTAGAAATTAAGGATGTAATTTTACAGGTAAGTTGTTTTTTTGTTTTTTACACCAGCACTATATTTTTTTTTTATATTTTATATTAGTGTATTAAATAAATGCCAATGTATATGACTGCACACCTCAACTGTCATAAACATATCACATGACAGATTTTGTTGTGAACTGAGACTGTTGTCCTCGTAAAGCTGCTGTCCATCAGACAGGCCAGGAAACACTTTGTGGACATAGTTTACAACTAGTCTGATAGTCATTAGCACCGATGCTGTCAAACCAAATGTTTGAATTTGCCCACTCTCGTCTGTGATCAAACAGGTGGGATGATGGATGATGCTGCCTTCAAGACACTTGGGAAATACAGGACAAATCCTGTCCCATATTGATTCAAAACAGGACGCGTTATTTAATCTTTAATCTCATTCCTCAAGGGACGGGTGGGGACACAGACACAGACCATAGACTGTAGACAGGCTCACATAATGTGATTCATTGTGCATTCATGTGTTCAATGTGTTAACTTTTAATTAAATTCTGGTGTCATGTGGATTTACCTTCTAATATATCATTCACAGCCTGATTTATATAACATTTTATTCCTAAAATCATGGAGACATTTGATTTGATTTTCTTTTTTTTTAGGGCTAATGACAGTATTTTCTCATTTACAGAGTGATAAAAATGGAGTATCCAGAATCCCCTCTGTAAAAACTTCTGACTCTAATATGTCAACAAAATAAATCAAGAAGTAGCTTCATCCATTTCTGTTCTGGAAATATATGCAAATTAGCACATATTTAATTATTGCCTCATTTACATCAAATTTGACAAAACTTTTGACACATAAACTAATTGTCTTAATGTAATGGATAAACTTGGGAAGTTTCATGGTGAGATCTGTTTACTTTGTTACCCTATTCACTTGTAGTGTCTCACCTTGACACAGATGTCGGACAGATCCTGCTATTTGACACTTGATCGTAGCATCAGGCTACGATCAGAAATGTTCAGGTCAAACTTCCCATGTTACTTCCTCAAACGGCCTCAGTGCATCAACTGTTTGATTGATCAGGGATAATTCTCCCACACTTAAACACATTTCACTCCTCTCCAGGAGGCAGAGGCCTGTGCTGATTTTTGCTCATAGTCACTCAGGCATGTGAAAGACTGGATCCCAGCAGGTATCTACTGACTAAATCAGCTGGGGTGCTGCCATTTTTCATCTGCTGTTCAACAGCCCTGAGCTTCTCTGTGACCTTTGTGCTGTGATAGGGGGAGAAAAATAAAGGACACGGACACACTGCATTTTCACCAGTACCCACACCTTTCAGACTGTCCTTTACCACTAAATTGAGTGTGTGGGCAAAACAAAAATGATGCCTCCACACGGCCTTGTGCATTATATGACCCTTTGCCTGTTTCATGTGCCAACCCCCTCTCAGTCCTGCCCATTAATTCATCTGCGTTCTAAATATTATCTGCTGTATGCTGACCATAGATCCTAAGGATTTCCAAAACACCTTCCCTAATTTTTTAGCTTTGCATAAACGGGGATTTTGCAGTTAAATTCACACTTGGACATTGTTTCCATATGGATCTGAATGATGAATTTCCCTTTTGAGATGTATAAAGTCATTCTTTATTTTACTCTTAGTCTTGTTATTCTCATATCATTTCACTTTGAGCATTTTACAAAGTTGTCATTACTTTGGCTTTGCACTTCTCAGACATTTTACAAGATGAGTGTATATTTATATTTGAGTGTATATTTTAGGTCAAGGGATCATCCTCTTTAAATACAACAGTGGATGAGTTGTGGCAAAAAGTGCTGAAGTAACCTGCCATGCTCAAGAGTGCTCAAGAGAGTCTCGACTGACAGATGAAGAGCTCTGCCTTTTGCTTCAATTCCCTCTTCACCGCTGCACTGTGGTATGGGGTTGACTTTAGACAAGGCAAGTGTATTTGTATAGCCCATTTTGTCTCAAATGTCTTTACAAAGCATCATAAACAACATCCTCTGACCTTAGACCTAACCAATCCACTGAGGGAAAAACTCCCAAGAAAAAAACTCAGGGTGAGCAACAGAGGAGGACGCACAGATGCAGTAGATGTTGTGTGGACAACGTGGGAAATGGTTCATTCAAGGAGGAGCTGATGAAGGCAGCTTCTGGTGGGCAGGCTGGTTCAGGGGCAGAGGAAGGATGCAGGTGGCGGCTGGTGCAGGGGGATGGAGCTCTGGAGTCTGAGAATTGTTTTGAGAACACAGAAAGTGCGAGACACAGCTGATGCTGCACTGATCTTCCTGTTAGGAACCCAAAGAAGTGTGATAATCACTCACTCTACCACACTTTATCCATATTCTTGCCACTGTGTCTTCTATTTCTATTCGACATAATTTCTTCTACTGAAGTGAGGATGCTAACTCATTAGCCTTGGCCATTTTTCAATAGTGACATGCAGTAGCCTCCAGCTGTGAGGATATATACGTATAAAACTATTTCTATAGAGTTGGTTGAATGCTCTGTCTTTTTAATGAAACACATTGTGTATGTAATAACCCGTGGTGATACAATAAACAGCTGAGTCACACAGGGAGGCAACTATAAAGAGCCAGATATAAGATAATATAGACCTGGAAAGTATTGGTATATGGTAATTGGTATTTATCTCTATGTCATAATAACCATACAGTGGCTCCTGTTACATAACTGTGGTACCTATTCACTCTATTAGTCTATTAATAATCTGCAGGTGAATCTGAGGGAAAAAAAGAAAAGAAGAAGAAGAAGAAAAAAAAACTGTCACACTAGTTCTGTGAGTGGAGTTTCCTGTGATTATGGAGGATTTCAGGTGCTGTGGAAAGAGATTGAGTGATGAGCGCTGACATTTATCAAATATTTGCAGATGCTTTAACTGGTGAAGCCACAAGCTCAACTTAATTGATTTCACCGTCTGGCTCGCTGCGCTGTGGAGCACAAATGAGTAATCCCTGCCATCCTGTGGAGAGAGAGAGACTTTTGTGTGCATGTGTGTGTGTGACGGAGATGTGCAGATTTAATACTTGGCACTGAATAGTTCAACATTTTATTTTTCTCTCTGTCTGACACAGATACATGGATGTACATGAGTAATTCTAGTTTATTAAAACATAGATGTTATTTTTCTTCTCAAGGCCACCATCTCTGTCAGTTATGACGATACTTTGCTCAACAAAGTTTAAATGCTGGATGATGTCATCTCCGACCGCTGCCCGGCTCATTCTGATAATAATCATTCCGCTTCGACATTCAGGTCCATCTTTAGCGCAACTAGTCCAAGCTTCAGTGAGTCCAGGCTGCGGATAGGAACCCTGTGGAAGCTGAACTTCATCCAGCTGCTCATTTTGTTCTGACAAGTCAGAAACATGCAGAAACGAACCGTAGTATTAGCGTTAGCAACCAGCCACGCCGCGTGGTGGTCAGAGATGACATCATCCAGGTCAGAGGTCAGTAGGTCAACCTACAGACGTACTAGTTCTGCGGTGGATAATGTGTTATTTAGAGGCTGCATTGTGCTGCCCCATGTACTCGCATTATACAGATATACGTGGCTCTCAGCTGGATCTAATTTCGTCAGAACGACTTGTACTGACACCAAAGTTATCTGGGTGAGTAAATTATTGTATTTTATGCTAGAAATAAGGTCCAGATTGTAAAAAAACAACAAAAAAAAAATGGTAATTATCCTTTAAAGAAAAACAGCATAATGACTTGTTCTGATTTTCTCCTTCCCAGCAAATGCAGACATTGCAATAAAAGATGTTGTAGGCTACAATGGTGAATGGTTCTTTATTTGGCTTTCTATACACACAGGTGGTTAGCTGAAATATTGGGCAGGATGGCTGTACCGGTTGGATGCTCCACAGTCAATGGATCGATAAATGCTTTGTCATTCTCAACAATTTGTAGGAGTTACCCCCATCTAGCGGTGCGGTTGCATATCGGAACGTATTCTTGATGTTGCATTCACGTGAAATCGGTTAGATGTCAGACAGACAACAGACACTGCATGTAACAGGATAAACAAGTGGTCCGCCAGCACCAGGCAAAACAATACAGGCGTGACAGTATGTTGTCATGGTGATACCTGACCCACGTTTTACCATCTTTCTCTCGTTGAGTACAATGACATCAGTGCTTCCATCCTTCCTCACACTAGCCTACACAGTGGTGACCGTTTTAACAGGCGCTACCTGGAAAACTTTCTCCCCGAGCCGACAGCTCCGCAGACACTCTGACACTGAACGTAAAAAATGGCGATGCAACATGGCAGCCAAGGTTCAGTGCGTCGCCCACTTATGTATTTGTAACGACTTCTAACAACTCATTCTAAGGTATGAGAAAACTTCCATTTGTATGCTGGTGTGATTCAACTTCAGTGAAATACGTACTGTATTTATGAAAGCAATATTTGATTTTTGCTAATAAAAAGCCAAATAAGTTACACACTGGGGCTTTAAAGGAGTGGAAAAGAAATAAATGAATATTCATCTTGCCTTTGTGCTTGTACCATCAGTTCATGGTAAAAATTGGAAACAACAATACAAAAGCATAATCATACATACATCTATCACTTGTCCCACTTACTTAATTGGTCCTTAATTCCTTGGTGAATAAAAATAAAAAGTAAATACTTACTGTTTAATATTTTGTTTCAATGACCTCTCAAGAGTCATTAATTACCTAACTGTTCAATAGCTTCACACCACATACAGACATGTACAAATTTTCCTTGTTGATCTTACTTTTGCTTTGGTGAAATAAAACAATCCTCTTACATTATATTTTCTTCCCTCTGACAAAACATGCTCTGAATGTTTCCAGGTCACAAAAAAACATACCAAAAAACATCCAAATACCTCCATGCTGCTCGTCCATCTTGTATTGAAGCCCCAGAATGTGAAATTGTCCCGAAAAAAATTAAACAAGTCTGTATTTCAAGCTTGTTTTGTAGCGGAAGCTTCTCGAAGCTCCTCTTCCCGGTTTGTCAAATTTGGATGAACCAGGGTCCATCCTCTTCCCAGTTTGTCCAAATTTGACGAACCAGGAAGAGAAGCTTCGAGACAAAACAAGCTTGACATACAGACTTATTTAATTTTTTTCGGGACAATTTCGCATTTTGGGGATGTTTGTTGGATGTTTTTTGGTGTGTTTTTTTGTGACGAAGACCGCTGGTGTCCATTTTCAACCATTACATGGACATGCACTGCTACACCGAGACCCCCTGTAACTCAGAGAAGCCACGGATAACTTCTCCCAGCCCTTAGTCGACATGAGAGTAAGGAAGTTTTGTTGTTGAATCCACACATGAATCTGTGCATGTGCTCCTTTGTGTGTCAGTTTTAATCAACAGTGTTCTGGAGTATAAGCTATCAGTCCTGCTAGTGTCAATCACACACGGCTGAGAGGAGAGTGGATTTACAACAGGAAGGGAGGGGCCGTGGGGGACACACACACAAGCAAACCAATGAGACAGAGAGGAAGAAATGGAGCTTAGGAGAGACACTGGGCCTCATGCAAGTCAAGCTAATAGGCTCTTCTGTGCCACAGTTGTTTGACTTCCTATAAAAGCACTGGGAATTGAACTCACGGCATCATACATTACATGCAAAGTGTGCGCTCTGCCACTGAGCTACATTCCCCTGTTGATGTTATCAACTTTCAGTCAGCGCTGTGGGTGTGAGGGCCTGCAACACTTCAACTTACTTTATCTCAGAGTGCTTGTGGATGCATTATGGTACAATGTTTCCCACACCATTATATAAGAGGGGCACTCTCCCCTTCCAGCACGGTCTGGGACTGGAATGACCTCACTGGGTGCACTTTATTACTGTTTAATGTTTTATACTATTCTGACTACGCTATACTCTTTTGTTTTTATCTTTACTTTTTACGGTGACCTTCAGTGCCATAAAAGGCACCTATAAATGAGATTTACATAAGATTTGATCATTATCTTAAAGTTAGCTACCCATAGAAAATGAGACTTCTGAATTGCTGCAAAAATAAAAGGAAAAAGGAGCCAGTAATGTAACAAACCAAAATTTCTGGCTGCACCCAGAAGTCCAAAAAAGTGATCTGTTGGAGATTGAGGGTGTCAGGTTTTGTGTCCACATGCATTAGGCAACAGCCACACACCTTGGTCATTTCAAAAATGTCTAAAAATGTTTGAGAGAGGTCCTCTGTGATGCCACTGTTCACATTCCCTGATATAGTTCTTTCAGGCAGATATGCTCACCAACACTAGTTTTCATTTCACATATCGCAACTGTAAAACAGTTTGTTTTTTCTTGTGAATAACCTCCTTATAGGTCATAGTTTTGGGTTCTTCAGAATTATTTTCACCTCCAGGAAACTTGGTGCTTCTTATATTTTTATTCTTTAGTCTGGCTCTCAATAAAAGAGAATAAGAAGGCTAATAAAGATCAGGGTTGCTTACATTTCATTTTGGCTCTTTTCATTCATCATCGTGTGGAGGGAAATTTGTAGCCTTTTGTAATCTGGCCTGTTCTTTACATTGCAATCAGTTAAAACACAATCATGAGTCATGTACATTATGCCACTAGACAGGTAACAGAGGGCTGGTTTTCACTTCTTAAACCAAACACCAATTTTCTGAAGCATTCAGTAGATTAATGAAAAAACATGGAACTATTGACACACAAGTAAAGCAAATATAGAAACACCTTGGAATATCGTATTTGTCGGATACCATACATGTGTGCACACACACTTACTGTACAGGGTTGAGTATTTTGATCAGATTTTTATGGCCTACATGGCCTCATTGCTGTACACCGACATGTTTAATGTATGTTTTTGTTGTTTTGTCTTCCTTCAACTCCAATTTTGAAATGTATGTTTTAAATGTATTGTGTAATTGCGCACAACACACACCATTCATCACCGAGGACAAGAGGACTTCAATTCAATCGTGTCAGGGATTAGTCCCCATGCCTGAATGGCAATGAGGATCAGCTACTGTCATAATCTGTTCATTTCAGTGAATGACGTAAAAGAGGCTCCATCATGCATAGGCTGTGAGTTCACTTTCTATGAGAGCAGTGTAGATCAGGATTGATTATTTAGCAGAAATAGTAATATTCTACACTGAGTCACTGTGACCCTCACATAGGTACAGTACAAGGCTACAAGAAATTGAACATATTAACTATATTCTATCTTTTCTCATAGAGGGCATTTCCATAGGGTAAAGCAATCTCAACTCTTTTAATGGACCTTGTCATCCATTTCAAGTGTGGAGAGGGTATTTTTTAGAGGTTTGATGTGAACTGTACTGTAAGGTTTTTATATTTGTTTGTTTTCTAAAAAAAACAACTGATTATTAAGCCTCAGTGATTCATGCATAGCTGCTTACTGCAGTGCTTGGCAGTCATCAGGTGCCCATGTGGTGCCAGTCTTTTCAGTAAAATCCAAAACCAGGACTGAGTGTCCATGAGGCTTCACCAACATGCTGCTCTCATGGATGCAGTTTCCAAAATGTGATTGTTTCTGACTTTGCAAGGGGCTTAGTGAACGACAGCAATGCGAGGGATCCAGTGAGACTTCCCCCGAGTACAGATCAAAGGCAGCAAAAGAACAGCATGAAATCCATTTGCCCCGTTTAAACACTGAAAATAGTCGATCCTGATACCAATGCATAATGCCCTGTATGACACATTCAACCAGTACACATACAAAAGGATGAGAGGGACATGCTGTGGAGGGCTGGCCTGGTTCCACAACTGTGTGGCTGGATAAATTCCAATAGGCAGAACAGTTTTTTCCCCCTTTTCTACCCCACAGAGGCAGATTTTTTTCTTGAAAATCGAATCTCTCCATTCAGTCACATGTTCCTGATAAGATAATGAGAGTATCCATCACCATATTATTACCGTTAATAAGAAGTATCAATTCACCCACTGTAACGCTATGTCATAGGCCAGTTAAGTGGCTCTCTAATTCATCAATTAAGGTACACAGCACACGGAGACTAAAGCCCTTTTCCACATAGGATGCAGTGTTTCCCATGCGCGCCACAGGGTACAGCGCAAGAAAGCACCAGGACGTGATAATGTGTCTGTTGCTGGGCGACCGAAACAGCATCAGGAGGTTTTTCTTTACCATTATGCCCGTGTGGTAGGTTTCAATGTATTTGATAAATAAGTCAAAGAAAATTCCATCATTAGTTCTTCTGAGAAGGAGGTGAGTAGCAGCAAACACAAAGAGGGGGAGAGAGTGGGTTCACGAAACCATCAGGGTAAGACAGGAATGCTAGATGCTAGATTTTCTCTATCTCTATCTCTCTTACCAGCCTTAAGGCACATGACATATTATTAACATTTGATGTACCAGCAGCCGCTACACTGTTGTGCTTGTTGCCACTTCCTACTTTGCTGTGAGATAAATGGACAAACTCTGAGCTCAACTGTGTGCAAAGAGAAGACATTTATTTGTTACTGCAGCCTGGTGGTCTAATTGTTAGCTTACCTGTGCTGTCTGGAGAAACAGGGAAGAAACAACAAGAGTAAATGACAAAACCGGGTCAAAACAGAGTTCCTGAATTTGAGTAAACAAGGACTTTAATTAACAAAACAAAAGACTTATACCAACAACCACACACTGGGAAACGCAGGACCATAACAGCCCAAAAGCCCTTTAAAAAAAACCCACAACCCAACAGAATGACAAACACTGGCCACGATCGGTTACACCTCGCCTTTCCAACAATAGACTTCCATTCATCGTAATAGCGGGGTTTTCTATTTTTTCTAAAGACCCCGCTATTCCGAAAAGGCTATTGGGGGAAACCCTCAGTGCGCATTGATCCTTTTTTCCTTTTTGGGGTCAAACGGATCATGTGCATAATTAACTGCAAAACAAGCAAATACTTCATACTAGGGTTGTCAGGCGATTAAAAAAATTAATCTAATTAATTACAGGATTTGTAATTAATTAATCTAATTAATCTCATATCTGCTAACGGTACCCAAATAAAGAATTTGAATTGAATTAGCAACCTAGCCGCTAGCTGTCGAACGTAGCAGCTGTGCAGAAGCCACCGTAACTCAGCTCTGCTGCCGGCGGCAGGCAGCCGGCTTGGAGGCGCAGCCGCTGGCTGAGCCGGGCTCTGCTGGCCGCACAGTCAGCCAGGTGAGGAGCTGAGGCAAAGCACTTGACTCAAATAATTAAATAAAAAAACTATGAAAACGTATCACTCTGCTCTTCTCTTTTCACTTAGCCTCCCCATGGCTGCTGTTCAATAGTTTGTTTATTAGTAATAACTGCCCTTGTATTTTTACTACTTATTAAAAAAAAAGTGAGGAGCGGAAGAGCCGTTGCAAGTGCCACATTCAAATGTTTAACGTTAGGCTGTTGTTTACGTTCGGCCGTTGTTTACATTCGGATGCAATCAGGAAATGCGCCGAAGGGTAGACCGTCCCATTTACCGACGGTTGATGCGGCCGACGGAGGAGCCTCCGAAGCCGTAGCCTTCGGAGGCCGCGAAGGCTGGATCCTCCGAAGGATGCAGACCCTGAATTGGGACACAGCTCATGTCTGTTGTCAGCGTGCTTTGACTAGTGGCGCGGGTGGGGAGTGACGAACACGTCAGACGACAAGTGCCTCCCTACGGGTCATGCAATGGGCCAAAGTGCTCGCGCATTGAATTGCCACTCAGAATTAATTGCGTTAATTTTTCTAACGCCCTAATTTGCAGTGTAATTAATTAATCTAATTAACGCGTTAAACTGACAGATCTATAACATATTAATGACATATAGGCCTAACGTTCATTCTGCTTCTAGCCTGTCTAGCCTCTACCAGGTCTTTTTACTAAACTTAACCAACTCCTTCCTTCATTGCCTAAGCCCAACCAAAGCATCTCCCTCAGTCAGCTGTCAGCACGAGCGGCGGCTGCGGCAGCCTTGCGCTCCTGTGAGCTCAAGCCGGGTTCAGCCGCGCTCGAGTGGAGCAGGGAGGGAGAAAAAAAGTGTATTTCTTTTACTGTGTGGGAGATCTCCAATAACGGAGTCGGGGAGAAAGCAAGTTCTGCCCAGTCTCTGAGCAGCGCACGTTTCACAGACAAGCCGCAAGAGTGTAAACAACGTCACGCAGTTCAGCACCTTGGACATTGGACAGCTGTGGGGGGGAGGCTGTCGGAACAGCGGTGTTTTGAAGTGGAGGTGTGTCGGAATGGAGAGCTGTCCCCGCCACGCGCCACGATCAACTCTCATGCACATTGCCTCCTGCTCCAGCAGGTCTGCTCTGGTGCCTGACTGGGAATAGGACCCAGTTGTGTCAGGTTACCTGTTCATATATTTAAAGGAGTCATAACCTGGTTTTTTACGTATCCAGCCCCCCTTGGATCGCTTTGGATCAATTCGTAAAACTTATTAGAAAAAAAAAAAAAAAAAAATCAAACATTGAGCTTGTTCTGAGCCTTTTTCCTACCGCGACTTTATCACGCGAGATTACGCGCGAGGTTTTGACTGGTCCGAATGTGCATTGTATGAGGCACGCGTTGATTCGCCGCAGGAAGGACAGAGCCGGGGGGGCTTGCCTGCATGCAGACTCCAAAACATAAACAGCCACCTGGTACCGCTTCGGCGATTTCAGGTAGCGGACGGGCCGGGGTTGGGTGGTGAAAGAGGCAAGTAGCCTCCGCCGGTGAAGTCACCGTAGGAGCAGAATCAAAATCTCGTGCTTTAGGAAGGCACACCATTGTGTGCTATTCCTGTTCGGAAAAAGAGCCGAAGCGAAAAAACTGCGCCGCTTTCAAAGTCCAGCTTTTCACGCAAGTTTCAACTGAGGTCAAACACCAATATGCATGTTTTAACAAGAGAAATTGCGATTTACGGTTGATGACTCCTTTAATTTATAAAGCACATTAACATGCTCTTCAGGGTTTGCATGGCCTAAAACGTTTGGAAACCACTGATCTTGGAATCCGCTGATCATCTCCAGTTGAACAACTGTAGAAGAGCTGTATGGTACTTGATAATAATGAAAGCATCCAATTGATGTTTTATTTGCAAAGAATACACACACTGTCTATCATGCACCTCCGCTTGAAGTGAAAATCAATTCCTGGGGAATTGATGTCAGCCAATTTCAAAACAGGTCAGGAATCACCGCAGGAATATTTTCTAATGTTTTAACATCGAGTTAGGTAGTTGTGTGCCTCTTGAGGCCAAACAAACATAAGAGATAAACTGCAGTAAGTAATGTTGGTTGGTTGCTAAACGGAGACTAACGCCCAGTTCACACCGGACGCTGAAGCGCCGCGAATAGCCGCGGAGCGGAGTCCGCTTCCATTCGGCGCCCTCGTTAACCGGTGTTGTAGTTCAGACCAGACGCGGAGCGCCGCGATCCTCCGCGGTCGGCTCGCGCCGTGAAGCGCCAGTTTCGGTGTCTGTTCTATTTTGTGCGCGAGCCGCGGCCGACCGCGTCAATTCTGGCAGGAAGTCACACCAAGAAACACGAGAGAATCCGGTCAATTTTCAAAATAAAAGCGATTTTCAAAATAAAATACCGCGATTGACAAATACTAGAGCCCAAAGTGTGTACGTTTCTGTTTGTTAATCTAAACCGAGCGGGAGAGAGGAACACAGACACACCTACACACATACACAAAGGCAACACACACATACACTCACACACAGCTGAGGGGCGGAGGCGCTTCAGACCGCCGCCGAAAAATCGGCGTCTGGTGTGAACAGGAGGGACGCGGCTCGCGCACGATTTTCGCGGCCGCTCCGCTTCGCAGCGCTTCGGCGTCCAGTGTGAACCCGGCGTAACACAGTCCTTTCTCTTAGCATTTTGTGAATGGGCGACCAACGCCAGAGTTTCCCAATCCAGTAGCAGCTGTGCCTAACCAAAGGGAAAATCGTGGAGGCTGCCGAAAACTTCAGAGGAAAAGGTTTGTCGTGCAAATTTATGCCATGCAGTTGACAGACAAACTTTCATTTGATTTCAGAGTGCTTTATTTAAGGCATGGACATACACTTATTGACAGCGAGACCTCCACACGAAAATTAATTCACCACTGTTGCTGTGGTGTGTAAACTCTTCCATTCACCTGAGTTACAACATTAAAAAAAAAAAAACATAAACAGAAAACAATAACAATATACAATATAGTGCATAGTTTAGTGCATTTTAGTACATCTGTCTGAAAATCCGATTAGATGCTCAGTAGCTGCCATGTACATGTTAACTATAAATATAACCTTTGACTGGCATTGCTAATCTTTTTACTTAATGCATGTCAAACTGAAACATTTGCAGAGCCAAATGTGATAAACCGAGTGCTGAACCACGTGCTGAACCAAGTGCAGAACAACCCTCCACCTCAAACTACAATGAAAATACTGCATCACATCATGGTGGTTTTATTTTTATTATTATTATTTTTATTTTTATTATTTTTATTTTTATTATTATTATTATTATTATTATTATTATTATTATTATTATTATTATTATTATAACCTTTATTTATCCAGGTTTGTCCCATTGAGACCCAAGATCTCTTTTGCAAGGGAGACCTGGCCAAGAATGACAGCAAGCAGTTACAACACTGGCACATCACAGAGCAAAGACTCAGAGCAAACAAACAAACAACAAAAACAAAAGCAAACAATTGAATTTTTAAAAAATCTGTTAAAAGAATTTACAAGATTTGTCAGTCAGATGAAACATTTGCATTCCTGAAGCCTGGATGTGATGGATCTTATCATAGACTTGAACACATTCAGAGATACCTGGCTTTGGAGTTTGAGCTCTGACTGCAAACTGTTCCATGTATTCGGGGCAGAGAATCTGAAAGCTTTCCCCGTCTCTGTTCTCACCTTGGGAACAATAAAATGAAAAAAGTCCTGAGAGCGGAGACTATAAGCCCTGTTAGTTGAGATTAAAAGGGAAGATAAATAAGACGGAATCTCCTTAAGAATAGCCTTGTAAATCAGCACATACCAGTGGCTGAGCCTGCGCACATGTAAAGATGGCCAATTTACTTTGCTATACAAGACACAATGATGAGTTAGAGCTCCATGGTTTGTGATAAACCTAAGAGCACCATGATACACACTATCCAACATGTGGAGACATTGTACAGAGGAATTCATATACAACACATCACCGTAATCAATAATCGGAAGAAAGGTTAACTCCAACAGTTTCTGTTTCACCCCAAAAGAAAAGCAAGACTTATTTCTAAAATAAAATCCAAGTAAAATCTTCAGTTTCTTTACAGTATACTGAATATGTGCCTTAAAAGACAAGTGGTCATCAATCAAGAACCCCAGATATTTCAAAGTAGATACAAGTTCAATTTGTTCGCCATTACTGGTGACATTGACAGGTTGACTTGACCTTGCTGATTTAACATTAGCGAAAAACATAAGCTTTGTTTTGTCTGCATTTAGAACAAGTTGCAGTTGACAGAGTTGTTCTTGCACTCTATTGAATGCATTCTGCATATAAGCAAACACTTCTGCAGGTGTGGGTGCAAAGCAATAAATGACTGCATTATCAGCATAAAAATGAAATGCTGCATTTGGAATATCAATTTCAATATTATTTATGTACAAAATAAATAGTCCTAGTACTGAACCTTGAGGCACTCCCTTGTGGACAAACTGAACCTCAGATGAGACACCTTCTAACTGAACAGCCTGGCTTCTGTCTTTAAGATAGTTAGCAAACCATCCAACTGCCTGTGCAGAGAACCCAGCTGCTGTAAGACGTTCAGCCAAAATGTCATGGTCCATGGTACTGACAATGGTAAGTGTTTAATACCAAGTGTGTTCATTTATGTCTGTTTTTCTGTTTTAGTAATTTTGATCTTTGGCATTGTACTTAGTCTGCTCTTTTTTCCAACTACACCCAGCCTCTTGCTGAAAATAGCTGACCTACAATAGCTGACCTATGTTTTTTTTTTTTTTTAGCAAATATTCATCCTCAAATAAGGATGTCAGGGTTCAAGTGGTGAATGACTGATGGTATGTACTGATGAAATAGTCATAGAAAAAACAAATCGCTCCACTTGATTGCATCAAAATGTACACGCTCTAGGTGGTAGTCATTAGCACACATTACATAGAAGTCACACCATGGCATGCCTGTAAGTCCCAGCTGCCCCATAATTTGGTAGTGATATGCATGACTCTCCTTTAGCTTGTAGCTATCATCTGCCTGCTTCCTGAGATAGGAACAATCTTTTGTGATCTCTTTTGATGGGCACTTAATCTCCAGAAGTCCATAGCTTGTACTATCACCCCTCTGTATGACCTTCCTGTCAGGTGTATTGCCAAGGTGTTGAGCATGAGGATTGACGACAAAGCCACATGGGATCACAAGATTGCCTGTGACATAAGAATACTGCATTGTCTGGGAGGTTTTAGCTCAGTTGGTAGAGCACCCGCCCCATGTGTTGAGGCTGTAGTCCTCGCTGCAGGCGGCCCCGGTTTGAATCCCTCGTTGGACGGCCCTGTACTGCACGTCATTCCCCCCATCTCTGCCTCCCATTTCCTGTCACACTCTCAACTGTCCTATCCAATAAAGGCATAAAAAGCCAAAAAATAATAATACTGCATTGCTGCAGTGTGCTCCAAGTCTATTCCTCTTTTCATTGCCTTGGTTTGTCTGGGCTCTTTCTTGATATTAGTGGCAAGACTCTTGAAGTTGGCTCTCCTGGAGCATATTCTATGAAAGTTGCTAGATGTCATGCGGGGACACCGTGCAAGGTGCCAAAGGTTAGATGTGTCCTGCTGTCTGGTTTCACGTTCTAGAGCTGTTGACTCAGACAACGTAATGGTCATTTTACTGTAGCAAACCATATCATTTCTATTCAGCACTGTACACACATCTGTTGGTTGTGATGGTCACACAGAGATGTAATTTCAGAGAACATGCCAGCTAACTTTAAAAATGACTTCTCAAACACATTTGCAATGATGGACTGCACAGAACTGAAGACAGAGAAGCCTGCTTCATTAGGCTTGCAAAGTGCGACCTATTCTACTTACAAGTCCACCAACACACTCAAGTCTCGAGTTGCCTGTGATCCATGAGGCTCAGTTATATTTGGGTCTGCCCTCTTCACTGGATCCATCTCGGACAGTATGGATTAATCGTCAATAAGGGTTTTCTTATTGAAAAAGAAGTGGAAAATATTGGTCTCAAACTT